>RAKG01000069.1:0-305762 GCA_009802275.1 Neurospora sp. CHS-2018a
CTGGTCGGATAGCGCAGTCAGTAGTACCGCTGCCAGCTCTGCATCTCCCGCCGTGGCCCCGTCCGGTTTCGAGTTCGATTCTCGGCCGGGGCAGTAAATCGTGTGGTTCTTTTCAATAACTGGAAAGAACAAAGCCGACAGCGTGCATCCATGACACCGCGGGATTTGTATCACTGGCCGGGCTACTGGGCCGGTTGAAACCGGTTGTGCTATCTATTAGCTTCTCTTTTTTTTTGGAAATTTCTTCCTTAAGCTTTTGAGGTTGTTATTGAGCGAACGTAGAGTCAGTCGTAATTCAGCCACTGGGAGGCAGGAGCGTTTATCTGCAGAGACACGTACACATATACCAATTCCAATTCACTCGGTACCTGAACGCTCTTACTGCTGTGATATTATAAAGTAGTGATATCCATTTATTCATTGCATCTCCCTCTCCCTCTCCCCTTCTCTCTCACCCTCTCTCTCCACCCTTTTCTCTCCCCCTCTTGCTCTTTCTCTCCGGCTCTATCTCTCTCACCCTCTCTCCCCCCATCTCTCTCTCTCTCTCCGTTCTCTCTCCCCACGAATTTAGTAAACAATTATGTAGATAGATAGGTATCAAAAAAACTAAATGGTATCTTAAACTTCTAAAACAAGGTAAACGACGTAAAGAGAAAAAGGTAAGGTAAAGTGAGGCGGCCCTTGCTCAAAAAAACAAAAAGTGAAGTGTAGTAGTGAAAAAAAGAAGACAACAGCAGCTTTTTCCCCATCCCTTTCCCCCATGCCCATTCCCATCTCCTTCCCCTTTCCCCTTTCCCATCTCCTTCTCCTTCTGTCCTCGTGTCCAACCAGTTCAACGAGTCCGGGACCAGCAGCTATGTAGTAGTTAGGTAGGTATCTCTATGTATGGTACATGTATATATAGTGTTTGTATAAACAAAAAAGAGAAAAGAAAAAAAAGAAAAACGTAAGTGTAAGTAAGTGTAGTTGGTATAACCAGGCCTCGTCCTGCCTTCCATATCAACAACCAACCGACCCATCCATCCCTCTGTCAATCCAGTTCAGCTCAGTTCAATTCAGTTTCAGTTCCCCATCGATCGTTTGTTTGTTCCTGGCCCGGTCTGTTTGTTGCCTATCCCTTCTTTACACGCGACACTTTACTTATTAGTTATATGCAAGGCCCGCCTCACTAACCGTCATCTGCTAACCTTACTGCTACTCCCTTCCCCGTTGTTTGTGCCATTACTTCCACCGCCGCCGCTTCCACTGCCACCATTACTCCCTCCTCCTCTCCTGTGCCCACGTCCCTGTTGTTGTTGATGATGTTCCGGGACGACCCGAATAGTTGATGACGAGAGCGGCGGCCCGTCGGTGCTCAGCCTGTGGGAGTCCGTGGTTATCGCGACCCCGACATCGTACCCAAGCCCTTTGAAACCTTCGCCAACATCGACATTATCTTCCTCCTCCTCCTCTTCTTCCACCCCGTGTACGTTCGGCCTCGTTGGAGTCTGATTATGGTTCGGGTTCGGATTCGAGTGCGGCCTGGCGTCACCAATGGCATCCATCCCCTCAAGATCCTGCGACCTAGGCCTCGACCGCCTTGATCTCTGATCAGTAATCGTCCCTTCATCCGCACTCTCATCGGCCTCGTCGTCTTCTTCATCCTCCTCTCCATCCTCAATAATCCTCTCCTCCACAATCTCCCCCGGCCCGCTGATGATCGGACTAAAGCTATCCACCTCTTCGACCTCCTCTTCCTCTTCCATGCCCGCCATCCCTGGTCCTCCCCAGCCTGCCCCCGTCCTGCTTCCGCCCCATCCACTGTTATGATAACCCCCACCACCATACCCACCGCCACCATGATGCTCCTCCTCCTCCTCCTCCCCAGGCTCCTCTTCCTCCTGGATCGTAATCTCCCCACTCCTCCGTCCCAGACCGCTCGCGCTCGCACTCCTAGAATGACTCGCCGAAGCCGACGCGGACGCACCGCTACTACTCCTTTCCTCTCTCTGCCTACTACTAGCACTCGCGCCGGCGCCGGCACTGCCGCCAAAGTTGAGCATCGGGCCCTTGAAGATATTTTTCTTCCTCTTGGCGAACATCACGCCGCCGTGAGCACCGGGTCCAACCACAGGCGATCCGGTACCCGTTGCCCTCGGAGCGAAATAGCCTCCCGAGTTGACCGAGGCGAAGGGGTTGGGCGAACCAGGGGCGGGCGGGAGGTGGTAGTACTGCGTGTTGGTGTCGAGGGCGGCGTTGAGGCGGCCATTGTCGGAAGAGCCGTAGTCACTGGGCGGGTTGGCAAAGAGACTGGGGCCTCCGATGCTGCCGATGCCTAGGGGCGGGCCGGTGCGGTCGCGGACGTAGCGGATGTTGCTTGGGAAGCCGACAGTTGTTGGTGTGGCGGGGAGGACCTTGACGGAGTGGTGCGGACTGCGGCTGGCTTGTAGGGCGGATTTCGAGACCGATGTAGAAATGGAATTGTTGGAGGAGGTAGAACTGGCTTTGCTGTGGGAATGGTGGTGGGTGTGGTGCATTGAACGGATGGAGGAGACAGACGAAGAGGTGGACTTCCTGCCGCGAAGGCCCGCGGTGCCAGACGCTCGCCGCATGGTGGAGCGCGGTGTTAGAGGCGATGGCGATAGGGACTGTCTCTTATAGGACCCTGACGTGTATGTACGTGGAATTGGTGGCAAAGAGGACGGTAGCGAACTCGAGAGGCCGACGGAAGCGTTACTGTTCTTAAACGGAGCAGAGCTTGCGGAGAGCGCCGGTGACGCTTTGTTGGCGTAGCCGTTGGCCACTACACCCTTAGGTAGGCCAGCTGTGCCCGTTGTGATCGGAGAACTCGCTCCTGGGTACTTGCTCGTCTGCGGACGTGGACTCTCCCCGTCTTTAGATTTGCCTTCCTTCGCACTCTGCACAGCAGCCTTATCCGCCAGGTTAGGGGTCGATTGGCTGGCACGCTTCTGGGAGTTCTTATGCCGCCGCGTACTCTCAAAGAGCCAGTGTGTCCAGTTCTTCCAGAATATCTTGGTCTTGGACGGCCTCTTCTTTACCTGATTCTGGTCATCAGGCAGCTGCAAGGTACCGTTCAAGTCCAGGACTTCACTCGTAGTGACCAAATGAAGAGTCGAGCCTCTCGATCGCGCACTCCTCAAAATACCCTCCTTAGGCGGAGGAATCGGCTTCCTGTGCCGAGAGGAACTGGTAGACCTGCCCCTAATCGAATCCTTATCAACCGGTGGTGGTGGCATATCGCCCTCTGTCGGACTGCGAGGTTCAGTTGCGCTTCTGGGATAGTCGGAAAAGCTGGGCATGTCCGGAATGAGCAAAGTCGGGTAGTGTCCGCTTCTTCTCCTCTCGCTCCGCCCTCGTGGTCTTTGTGGCTGCTCTCCGAACTGGGCATACTGCGACTCTTCCACCGTAGCCAAAGCATTAAGTCGACTGGAAGCCTGAGAGAACCGTCTCGAGTTTCTGTTTTCCTCCTTTTCCCTGCGCTTTCGTTCCCTTCTCGCCGCCTTCCGTTCCTCCTTCTCGATCAGTAGCGTCCACCAGCCAGCAAGGGCGTCGCACTTCTGGGCTATGACACTCTCCATCACTGCCTCTGTATCCACCCCAGCACTTCGCATCCGATGTAACGTCTCCTTTTCCAGCGGTGTCGAGAATGGCGGTGGTTGCTCGAGTTTCAGGATCTCTTGTTGTTGTGGCGCGTATTCGGCGAGAAAGGGGTGGGCGAGGATATCGGGCAGGGACGGTCGTATTAGGGGTCGTTTCGATAGTAGAATCTTCAAAAGAGACAGCGCATCTGCCGGAAGGATATCGGGGTAATCCGGTTCCTCGCTAAGGATCTTTCGCCGGGTAACTTGCTCGTCATCGTCGTCAAAGGGAAGCTCGCCGCAGAGAAGGGCGTAGAGAATGACTCCCAAGCTCCAAACATCCACCTTTTCGCCCGCATACTTTTCGCCCTTTAGCATTTCCGGAGCCGAGTAGCAGATGGTGCCGCAAAACGTTTGCAGATACTTGGCATTGCCCTCATATTCCCGTGTGAAACCAAAGTCGCATAGCTTGACGTTCTCGTGCTTGTCGAGGAGGATGTTTTCCAGTTTCAGATCCCGATGGACACAGGATTGTCGATGGACGTAGCACACGGCGCCCACCAGTTGCGCAAAGATCCTCTGAACCTTGTCGACCGATAGTTTGCCATGTTGAAGGAGGTAATTGTACAACTCGTCGCCTGTGAAACACGTCAATGTAATTTAGAGAGGGCACGTACGGTCGAAGAAGGTGTGATGTCGAAGGAGACCTCTGTTCTTGTTTTCGTACCTGGACAATATTCTAGCACCATCCACACCAAATTCTCCGTCACGACCACCTCGTATAGTCGGGCGATGTGCGGGTGGACGAATTGGCGATGGTGATGGATTTCGCGAGCGAGGTTGGTGTCATCCTTGTTGGCTGACTTGAGCACGACCTATATATGCGACCGAAGAGAGAAGGTTCGACAAAAGATTAGCCCGAGTGTCTCGGAAGGGACAAAAAGAGGCTTCAGGGACCAAGCCACCAGCGCAACGCACCTTGGATCCATTTGTAAGTTTGTGCGTGGCCAAGTAGACCTTGCCGAAGGATCCTTTGCCAATTAGTCGTCCGAGGGTATAGTTTCCAACCGATCGTAGGTCCTTGCTCGAAAACTCGCTGCGCAACAGAAGAGACGACAGAAGATAATTAGCGGATTGCGACTTCTTTCGTCCGAGGAACATTATTGGAGAAACCTACTCGAGCAACTCCTGATATGAACTCGCAAGCTTTGGTGGACAAGGCCTCTGTGTCAGCATTCCCATTCCTGCAATCTTGATCGTACGAATGAATGGATGGGATTAGGGGGGGAGTAAGCAGGCTCGATCGAGGCAGGCAAGCAAAGCCAAAGCAACGCAACCCAAGCACATCTCACAGACACACACACACACACCTTGGCTTTCCGTCCAAGCACCTCGGCCTTCGCTTTTGCCGTCTGCATCACTCCGCGCCGTCGGGACGGGACCCGGTCCGCATCCGCTTCTGGCCACCAACGACTGCGATTACTACCTTGGGAGAGTCGGGGGTATGATTATATCCAAGTTATGGAGCGAGGCGCAAGCTATCGAAGCGAGAATGGGTGGTTGAGGGGGAAGATGGTAGTATCCTTGACAAGGGGACCAAAGGAACCAAAGAGATTATTATCGGAATTGGCGGACAAAAAGAGCGTCTTTGTGGTTGTAGGATGGGACTGTCGTCGAAGATGCAAACATGGATGGGATGGGATTCTGTTCGTTGGGGCGGTCGGGGTCTCGGAGAATTGCGACGTTCGGAACTCTTTTTTCTTGTCGCGCATTCAGTACCACCTCATAAGCTAACTAGGTCAAGGTATGTATGTCTGTAGTCGGGACGGGGCTCGGGGAGAGAGACGTTCGGGAAGACAGTAACAGACGCGTGGGAAGTGGAAGCCTCGCTCGTCTCGTCTCGTTAATAACGGCAGTCGGTCTGCGCCGTGGCCGACAAGGGGGACGTTCGGGTGGAATTTGGAATTGGAATTGGGATTAGGATCGAAATGGGCGTGTAATTGTGTAATTGTGTTGTAAGCTGGCTTGGTTGTCGATCCCCAGCTTTCCTTCCACTGGACTTGTCTCACTGCCGGGGGATGCGATGGCTAGAGATGGGTAATAGTCGGAGATGGTAGAGACTAGAGAGGTATTACGGTGTAGGTATTTACCTCTGAGCAAACCAAAGAGGAGAACCGTCGTCAACGAACAATTCCCCAGGGTCTGGACAATTTGAAACAGATTCGAGGTCGACGAGACCGAGGGCGGATGGATGGGAGCTTCAAAAGTGTCGCCAAGAAGAAGTCCAAGTGGAATGGCACGGCCAATGTAAAATTACGGGAGACCGGGCGTACACAGTAAGGTGTCATGCCGGGGAGCGCTAAATCAGGAGAACCTAAGGATGGACCGTTTCGCTGGCCTTGTGGGGCAGCTTATTTACCACGGGGAGAGCACATGCCCGGCGTTGTTCCCGTCTGTTAGTGGTTAGGTAAATACACACTATCAGACTAACTCTTCACACTACAATCACTTTAACTCACAAAATTCCTTCTTTAACACCGACTTCAAATTCTCACAAGAACGACGCGATGATTTTGTCGCGTCTTTCTAACGACCGTTGACGTAAAGTATTCCACCTTGGTTTCGTCATACTCGCATGGAGAAAGTTGGATAAGCATGACTCTTTTTCTTGTAGCAAGAATTTGGGGCTCTTCTCTTGTTAGTGTAGCCCACACCCGACTCGCCTACCACTAGCAACTGCTGTCCACTCCCCGTCATCCTTTCCTTCCTTTCCATCCAGCCATTCATTGCAATTGGAAGCCTCAACATGCCTATCATCTCCAATTCCAGCATTCCAGCTGGCTGGTTGGTAAGGTAGCCTGGACCTAGCACTAGGATGGATGGTCCTTTACATGCCGGCCAACGGGGGCCAACGGGGGAATGTCAATCACCGTTCGTTGAACTCATGCAACAGCTGGAGCTGCATGCAGGGAGGTCCCGGGCCCCCGTGGCCGTGGAGCAACTGAATGTGTCGCTTCGGGCCTTCCATGCGTCCCGTCGTCCACTGCAGGGCGGCAACCCCCGTGGTCGCCGTGATCGCTGTGGTGGCTTCCTTGGCGACTTCTGGCGAGTGTTCTCTGCATTTCCCGCGTCTTCAGGTCGCTGCTACGGTACTGTACATGGTACTGTAATGTAATCGTGCAGCATAATCTTTCAATGTTTTTATTACCCGGTTGGCAACCTTCTCGCGACATGTACAGAGGGAGAATGACCACACCTCCACTTGCGCGGTTGCTACGGAGGATTGGGGGGGTGTCCCAGCATCATCATCTCCGTCTTTGCAGTTGACGGGACCCACTGAATGGGGCCGAGCGTATGGGATGGGACATGGAGTCTGTAGACGAACCCATGGGGTAAGGTACCTTGACTGTACGCCTTATGGCTGTGCTGATGATCCTCGGACAAGAGGAGAGAAATGAGGTTGATGGGTATAGATTCCCAGAATAACAAATCCTTCGTAGTAGTTAATGTAGTTCTTTGGTATATCCCAACGCAACGAGCCCGCCTGCTCCAAAGCCCATAAACGCCTATCCAACCGCAAGACCCAGCAAAGCAGAGGCACCTTTGAGCCAATAGGTAAGTTGCTGGAAGTCCTTGACAGCATAGCGGAACACAAAGATATATAACCACCCTCGTTCGAATCCATTCCATTAATACTCGTCACTTCCTCATACTCTCATATCATGGTATCACTTGCGAAAAACAGCCGAGACAGATCCCTAAACCGTCTTGGTCACTCCGCTCCCTTCACCATCCCCATTCCCATGCCCACTCCCACTTCCACTCGCGTGCTCCGCGTGCCCGTGCCCGCCGCTGTTCATACCCGGAACCCAATCCCTCCACGTGCTCGGATCCTCCACCATATCGAACGCCCTCTCCTTCTTACTCTTGTACCTCGGCGCATCATCATCCATCGCATCCAGGTCTCCCAGGCGGCTCTCGTCGTCCGAGCTGAAGCTGCTCGAGCTCGGGCTGCGGTTCAGCACCATCCTGACCTTGGCACCCTCCTTCTTCTTGATCTCCAGCTGCTCCTTCTTGGCCTTCTGGTGCTCCTCGTCGCCGCAGTCCAAGGCCCGAATGTGCAGACCCGGGAACTGCCGCTGGAGGAACGCCTGCAGGTCGGGCAGGACGCACTTGTCTGGCCGGTAGGTGCCGCTGTCGTTGTCGATGATGAGCTCGTAGTCTTCTGGGTCGCGGGATGATTCGGATGCGCCTGGGTGGTCGTGTGTCTCGTGGCTGAGACCGTTATCGCAGTTGTTATAGCCACTACCGCTTTCCGGGTCATAGTGATGGTGGCTTGAGGAGCCCGTGTGAGTGTGATGGAGCTTGTGGCGCCTGGCGATACGTCTGATGAAAAACTCGCCCGAACAAGCGATGTACGTCGCCACGTCTGAGTGCATGGTGTGCTTGCTCAGTAGATCAATACCGAATTCCTTGCCGGTCTCGGTGAAGCGCAGCAAGCCGTCCAAGGTGAGCACGTAGGTGAAGATCCGACCTCCTTCCGCATAGTGCGCCATCCTGAGAAACTGTACGGAGGCTTCCTTGCTGCATTCTGCGAATATCCCGTGTTCGGTACTGGAGTCGTAATTGTAGATCCGTCTGTGTTGCTTGTGAAGTACCTTGTTCAGGATGTGGCCCCTGAAACCTTTTTGCGAAAACATCTTGCCGATGATGGGACGAAACTCGACGAATCGGTGGTATAGTTTGGGGGGGACTGGCCCAGCAAGTTGGATTTCGTTGGCTTGGAAACTGCTCTCTGCCTGTCAGTAACTGCTTCATGTTATCAGATCCTGGGGTTGAATCACGCACTCATATTTATGTGGCATCTTGCTGTTGTCATCGCTGTCTGACCCCTCACTACCGGCCGTCACACCGGTCAGCCGCCCGATCATGGGACTGAAGTGCTTGACCCAGTAGGTAGGTCCCAGAGTGCACATCTGAGCATGAGGTGGATCCGAGACGCCGAGGACGTTGACGCTGATATGTACCTGAGGTGTTGTCCACTTCAGTCCATGCATGAGGGCCTCGATGGTCTTGTGGAAGTATGCCCGTTTGCTGCCAGAGCGCTTCTTAATTTCGAAAAACTGGCCATCCAGACCAAAACCCGGCCAGTCCTCGTCTAGGTGATCTACCTTGATGGTCACATTCCCCAGTCGGTCATCATGGTCCGGCCAGTCCTCGTCGTATAGGCGGCACTTCAGTTCGAACCCTGTAGCGGGCACGTTGGCAACAATCCAGTCTTCCTCCCATACCGGCTCGAGACTCCGATGTATAGTCCGCGTCCTTCGTGTGAGAGGAGGGTCTTCCGGGTGTCGCTTTGGGACATCAGCAGTCAGTGTAGCGTGTATGTATGGATCCGCGGATACTGTCTGAATATCGGCCACTGGGAGGTTGATGGCCTTGTGGAAGGTGATTTTGATGGTATATCCGGGAGGAGCGTCGGGGAGTGGAGTTGGGTCGAATCCACCTGGTGGGTTATCGTGATGTTCTTGACCTTCGTTTTGGCTTTTCTCGTGTGAGCCGTTCTCAGCGGGAGAATCATCATACGTGGGTTGCTCAAGGTAGTGCTCTGCGGCAGATGGGGGAGCCATGTTTGCTGTGCGGGAAGATCACCGAGTCCAATCAGGCTGCTCCAGTCGTCGTAGGGATGAGTATTCTGTTGTGCTCGTTTGGTTGGCCAATCCCATGTTACTTTTTCCACCACCGCGATCCAAGTCCAAGTCTTTAAGTGCGCTTCGATGCGCTTCCGAGCTGGTTGTCGAATCCTGGGGGTAAAAGACGAGTAAGAAGTCGAGGGAGTTGTAGAACAGTTACCGGGTCCGGGATGATGGGGTATATAAGGTAGATATCCAAGAACTAATAGCCGGCTGATGGCAGACCGGATATGAAAAAGAAGACTTGAACAGATGGAGACGAAAGGGAGGATCAGCAGGGCAGATATCTGCCAAGGTTTTCTGGCGCGGCTGTACGTCGGGTCCCTTTCTGTACAAGTACGGGTCGCTGTCAGGGTCGCTTGTCAGATTTTGTGGAGGGATGGATGCGGGTGACAGCAACATGGAATGCCGTTCGTCCCCCATAACAGCTCTTCCTTGTCCGCCTCCTTGCCCACCCCGCTGCGCCTGCCGTTCATCGCTCGGTTCGGCGGCGTTCACAGCCCAGCCGGGCAGTGTGAGAGCTCAGCTCCCCTCCCGTGACATCCAAGGAAGGAAGCTACAATGAGCACGCAATGCCCGCCTTTATCTTCCACTTTCCCTTATTTCTTTACGCTTTGATTCCATCGGCACTGCAGCCGACTGGAACCAAACCTTTGAGTTGACTTTCTGAGTGCAACATCATACATCACCAACAGCCCAACCACATCCCAAATGACTCAAACCACTTTTGCGCAAATGACCCCAACGCTCTCAAGAGTGACGAGTTTCTCCAAGAATCCGGTGACGTCACATGGCCTCTTTGCACACCCAAGCTTTTTAAGGGTTCACGGATGCTCGGCATCGCGACAGCAACATTGAACATGGGATCCTTCATTTCGTCCAATTCGTTTCCAAGCTCAGCCAAGCCGCCAAGAAAAACCTGGAACTCTTTCCACAGCGTCTTCGGCTCTGTGGGGCCGTCTTGGCTCGGCGCTGGCTCGGCGTGGTCTTCCGCCCTGTTCCGTTGAGACCCGTTTTTGCTGGCGATCAAATCAGAGCTCGTTCTTTTTCTCTTTCAGTCTTTCACATGTTTCGCCCAGCGTTTGCGATCGTCCATGGCGCATCGGCCAGTCCGTTGCATCCTTGTTCAAGCTGTTGACAGGAAGATGTCAGATGCGGACGACGCTCCGGTCACGCCTTCGTCTCGTCACGCCCTATCTAGGCTCGCTACCTAGGCTGTCTTACACTTGCACTGCCTCTTATAGACATCAGTCAGCCACACTTTGTCGATAGTGGCATTGCGGCAGATGAATTCGATACCGACTCTTCAGCTCTTAACTTTTGAATCCGATATTATTCCCGTCCGCCGAACATTCGCCTACAAATGATGCGAGTCTTTCACATCGCTATTCGACAGGGACAATGAGTAAAACGCAACAGTCGTCACCATATAGAGGGTAACACCATAAGGTGAGTATGTTCATAAGTTGGGTATATTATCGTCATAAATCGCGAGCCTGGCCCTGCCTGCCTGCCAATGATCCTCCACTGATATGCCTTGCCATGCTATTCAAGGCTATGGCAGACCCTCCTTCTTCTTCCCCTCCTGGCAGCTACTATTATCTCCAGAGGCATGGGTATCCTTCCCACTGCCTGCGGCTCCTGTTGCTAATGGTACCTCTCCCTTCATATACTTCTGTGTTTCTTCCTCAAACCGGAATTTGATATTCGTCTCATCCTTCTTTTCCTTCTCCTTCTCCTTGTGTGCTCTGAATTCCTCCGCCATGAACTTCTCCGGCTCCGGCATTATAGCAGGCAAGCAAAATGGTGTTTGCCCTTCTTCCGTCCACGCCGGTGAGAGAAGTGATATTGGCGAGACCAGCTCTTCGCCAGCGTCTCTGTTTCTCTTCTGTTCCTCCAACTGTTGTTTCTGTTCTTGCTGTTGTTGTTGTTGCCGTTCACGCTCCTCCTTATCCATCCTCACCTCCTTCTCCTTCTCACTCACCCCGACGACATACTCCTTCTTCTTCTCATCAATCTTCTCATCAAGTATAACCTTTTTTGAGTCCCCCTTTTCATTCAAGACAATCATCTCCTTCACATCCACCTCAGCAAACAAATCATCCATCTTCTCCTTAATCTCCCCACCATCTCCGTCCATCTCGCACCTGACCTGCCCGTCGATCTCGTAGTGTCCTGTATCGTCGCCCATCTCGTGTCGGTACCAACCCCCATCCAGCTCGTGAACGGCATTTTGGTCGCCGCTCTTCACGAAATTCGAGCCGGGCGCGTATGCCTCCATGATAGTCGACTCTGTCCTAACTGCCTTTTGGCGTTGTTGTTCTTCTTGCTGCTGTCGCTTTCTGATTCGGCGTCGTCGGGCAAAGAAGAAACCTGCTCCGCCGGCTAAAAGGGTGAAGGCTCCGACTATGCCTATGGCGATGCCGATTACTGCTCCTGTGGAGATTGCTTTGCCTTTCTTAACTGATGCTGGTTGTTGAGAGTTTCCTCCTGGGTTGGAGGAGGAGGAAGAAGAAGAAGTGGCGGGGGTGGTGGTGGTTGATTCCAAGGGGACATAGGCCGGGTCGGTCGCTATTTTTCATTCCTCGTTAGCTACCTCTTTTCCCACTTTCAACTTATCACACGAGAGCTTATCGACGCGGCGGGACTTACTTGAAGCCTTATTACAATCAATCAACATCGCACACACAAACCCATCCCCATTCAAATCATACGCAAACCCCGTCTTGGCTCTCTGCCAACACCTAAAGTCACCATACCCATTATTTCCCTTGCCCACATAATCGTCCTCAGCGACGTGGTACCCAATCACCGCCTTAAAAGTGACGCCCGTATCCGCCCACGTCGCCGACGTCGTCGCGTTGTACCACGCCGCCGTCGTGTTGAATTCCGTGTCTACGATCCCCACGCCGCCTGTCGGTAAACCGTTGACTTCGGCGCTGTAGTAGGCCATTTGCGATGAGCGAATACCGCTGGCCGAGAGGCAGTCGCAGAGGATGACGTGTTCTGTGGTGCTTCGCTTTTTGGGTTGGACTGCTTGGTTGTTGCTGTTGCTGATGAAAGGGAGGGTCGGACTCCGAGCGTGCCCGGCCGGGAAGACGCCGCCGTCGCTGTTGCCGCCGCGGCGGACGGCATCGATGCTAGCCGAGGCGACACATGTCGAATAGAAGAGCGCTACCAGGGAGAGGTACCAGGTAACTCGGAAGATGACGGCGGTAACGGAGACGGAGGCGGAGGCGGAGAAGGGCGAGGCAACGGTCCGGGCGGGAATCATGTTTTCCTTTCTCCTTTCGACCGTTCGATGAACTACTGACTTGCGTGCACACACCCCTAGAAGAGCGAAGAGCGAAGCGCCGGAGCGTCGCGGTCGCAGTCGCGGTCGTAGTCCAAGTCGCAATCGCACTTGAGTTAATCGAAGTTGTTTGAGCCGCTCGTGAAACCGGACCGGACCTGAGTAGTTGAAAGGGGGAACCCTCACTGCAACCAACCCCGAGCGACTCCGAATAGCTACCTTACACGAGAATCGGCGAAATGATAATGGATAGTCTGCCAAGTGAAATGACGGAGGATCCCTAGCACTTATTGAGTGTATTGAGTGGACGTCGATTTTCCTGATTGACCGAACGCAATGGGAATGGGAGGTGAAGTGGAGCACTTCAATCTCAGAAGGTCTCAAGTTTCTCTCCCAGGAGCCGTGACGGGGGGCATATTTTAGTTATGGCGCTATTCCCAAATCCGGGAAGGGGAGCCGTTGACTTCCCCGGTGTTGTTGTCGTCGTGGGCCGTTTGTCGTTTTTGCATTACCAGTTTCCCAAAAGTGAAGGTTAAAAGGACCCTGAAACTCGGGACGGGAAGCAGATCATTGCTTTCTGCTTTTGGTGTTTTGGATGAATGAAGGAAGGCGTTAGTACGGTCCCATATTGAAGGAGGCTTTTGACAAAGCGAGGTCTGGCTGGCTCTATTGCAGCACCAAATGAAAATTGCCGTCGGCGTCCCAGGCGAAAGACACAAGAAGCTCTGGAGTGGATGGACGGGATGGATGGATGAAAGTGGACGTTTGAGGAAAAGATACCGATATGCATAAAATAGATCTGTCTTGGGGTTGAAGGCTGGGAATTATACGAAGTGGTGTGCTTCACTAACCAATTCTGCAGTATTTCTCTTACAAATCTGTTAGTGCTCGATTGGCCAGACCATCGCCCATAAACGAGACATCACTCTGCAATGTAACAGTGTGCTGACAGGCGTTACAGCCATCTTTGACAATTCCCCAATCATCGGGTCTGAAGATTTTGGGCTCGGCAATTATTGTCCGATGACTTGCTTTAGTCTCTGTTCCGGTCTGTTACCTTAACCTCCCGGAGGCTGCGGCTCTGGTTGGTGTGAAATATGGAGAGACGGGGGTTCGGGGAGTCCTGATGCCTTCCACTTCGGGACGAGCTGATGTATTAAACGACGCAGACTGGACATGAGGTGCATCAAGACGGTGTGACCGGTTGTTAAAGGTACACTCGAGCCGAAAACACACCGGCTGGTACTTGAAGTTTCTGTGTCTTGGTCGTGAAAAGGCGGGATGCCCAGGTCGCCATGGCCGATACGGGCTATCTTTGTGATCGTTGGAGACACTTCTCGGGGAGATGTCACAGTCTTCATGCCAAAATCTCCAACCTTGCGAGTTCTCATCATTACAACCCCAGCCGACATTTTGAACGGCCAGGCAGCACCTCGAGAAAATTCTGGTAGGTGGCAGCATGCTCAAAACGCCATGACCTCGTCAACTCAAACTTTATGAAACTCTCACAGCCAGGTTCTTGGTTAGCCATTGTTATCCTGTGGTTGGAGTGATTCGACATTGCGGCAAAGTGAAGACTGCTGGCCCCTTTGAATGCCGTTTCACACCATTCTCATATACAACCATGCATGTAACGCCGCCACATGTTGGTCGCTTACTCAGAACCATGATTTCGGAATGTTTCTGACCACGGTCTTTCGATAACAAATCTCCAGCCCTATGGGGTGAACCTGATCAATGCTATGGGGCGGCGTAGCGCGTGAAATGACCTGAAGCTTATCCAAACCATCGGGATATCCGAGAAGCTTGATTGTCAAGGAACACGGGCGCCTGACATCGCTTTGCAGCGGTTACTTTGGAGCCTTCCATTACGGCACATGCGGTTCCATTGGTAACCTCAGATCCAAGTAGCCGGTACCCATCATCTCCTCCTCAATCGGCGCTGAGGCTCTCGAACGTGGCCGTAGATGTTCGCATCCATAATCTTATAACGGCTTATCTCTGCCGTCATAAGCTTCACCCCTCATCTGTCGCGCCTCACGAGGGAGAGGTACGGCCCGGTCATTCACCTCATAGCTTGACACTGGAGGTCAGCCTGGCCCTTGACGGTCGCTTTCCGCGTGCCTATCCCGTCTAGGACTCTTGCCAAAGTCTCTCCGCCTCCATATCCTATCATGGCCGGTTTTTCGATGGTGAGTATCGCGTGCTGGCCATCTTGGAGTCTGACTCCTTTCCGATCTAGATGCGTGCCGCCTGGTTTCATTTTCCTCTTCATCCTCCACGTCTAAGGATTCTTGGGCCTTCCGTTTCCTACTGGTTTCCTCAGTGCTTGAAACTTCAGGGTACTTCACCTCCTTATCCCACGCAACGAGCGAATGCGCCGGACTTCTCAGCCAGCTCCTCAGCTCATGCAAGAACAAGCGTGCATGGTCTCGTCCCAGAAAATCAGCCAACATATCCTCTGCCTGGCCGGCGCTGCCCTGTATGTCGACCGTTTTGAGAATGGCTATGATATATTCGAGGAGAAATTCGGCGTTGTTTCGGCGGCGGGTCAGTTCGCGTTCGGACGCACTGCTCGTACTGCCACTGGGGCCAGCAGCTGGCTCAGGGTCGGAGAGAAAGGCAAAAACTTGTAGCTCGCGTCGTATCCAGAGACGGGCACGAGTTATTAGGTGTGGTGTAGTGGCGAACTGTTCAGGTGTTGGAGTTGGTTTGTATCCGGAGATGCGGTTGGAGCCGACGTCTAGTGGGATTAAATATTAGTCTCTGACCATAAATCATCGTCTGAGATAACGACGTACGTAAAGAATACAGCTGGTGCCGGTATATGTGTCTGCGCCGTTCTATAGCTTCCTCTGGGGTGAGTGTGCCATGAGTATTAGCGTCGCGATCTCGTCGTCGGCGTTGGTCGTTACGCCGCTGCCGGAGGAGATTTGGTAGTGCTGGGTTCCCCGACGGGTCCCCGTTCCCTCTGTTCTCATCTTTATCGCGCGGCCTCGGAGCGTTAGGTACTCGGTAGAAGCTCTCGTTCGAAGTCGAGTCGACGTATCGGACCTTGTAGATGGCGGCTTTGCATAGTGGGCAGTTTGGATGTTCTTGAAGCCTACGTGTTCCCTTTGTTAGCACAGCGAAGCATATGGCACCTCGAGATTGCTAGACATACCAGCTCACAAGGCATACAAAGTCAAAATGCGAATGCCCGCATGGCATAGCAGTGCAAGGCTCTGATATGGAATCCAGGCAGATGACACAGCAGTCGTCTGCCGCCGCTACCTCGTCGTTCCCGCCGTCGCCATCTTTCTCGTTGGCGGCACTCGCCCGTCGCGTTGCTGTGATCTCCTGGAGGGTTGTTTGCAGAACTTGGGCCTGGATGTCAAGAGCCTCGTCGTTTGCTTCCATAGGGCTCAGGGAGTGAATGGTATCGTGAACTATTTCGATCGCGCCCACGTTGTTGAAGGACAAAAGCTGCCGCTGTTATAGAGTTGTTTGGGTTCCTTCCCAAGTGCTGATGTAATACAGTGCAGCTGCTTGCACATGCTCGACATTTTAGCGGATCTTGGGACGGAAGCCCCTGCCGTCAGTGGATTCTGATGAGCGGATGCCCCACTGTTTGTGTTGCTTGGGTGGGGTGTAACGTACGGTAACGTAAGTGCGAAACATCAACTAAAGGAAGATCGCGTCCTCCCATTCACCGAGACGCGCCTGTCTGTATCTTTAATTGGTTTCCCATTTCAGTTGTTCTCGACTTTTCAACTTTGACAAGACAGAGCCTTTCCACCAAGCGCCTCGAATTGCTCTTTTTGTTCAAATCAAGAGTAGCACCATAATGGACGACCAGCGAAAAGCCGAATATGAAAGCCAAAGTCTACAGTTACGTGCAGAACTGAAGCAATTCGAGGGAGAATGGGCCAACAACCACGACGGCAAGAAGCCGAGCCGTGAAGCCATCAAACAAAATCCAGATATTGGTATGCTTTCCTTGACTAAGCTTCTTTGACTTTGCTGACAACTGATCCCAAACAGCCCAGAAATACAAGCAGTACAACAAACTTCGCGACATACTCTCCGGAAAGATCCCTCCTCCTCCCAAAAGCGACAACCAAGACCCGAGCCAACGCAAGCGCAAGCAAGCAGAGACATCTCTCCCATCTGCCTCGACTCCCTCCAAGCGTAACAAGTCTGCCGCTACCCCCAAATCACAACACTATTCTGCCGTCGATGAAGCCATCACCCCAGAGGTAGCACGGAAACTCTTCAGCCCTGCCGTTCCATCCTCGATTGGCCCTACGCCCCAAAAAGATGGCCGTGTTCTCGGTCTCTTTGACCTTATATCCCATACGCCATCCAAGTCGACAGACGAATCCAAACCACGAGCGCCAGGATTCACAGCCACACCAAGTAAACGCCGCCATGCCCTCGACTTCGAGAACGACAAGGATGACGATGATGAGAAGGACGACAAGGAGTTCATAACCCCCAGCATCCCGCGACACCGTAACCTCGACAGAACCCCATCCTCAGGGCGCAATCGCAACCTTCTCGACAGCTTCCTCGGAGTCCGCGCTACCAACAGCACATCCACACCACTAAACAAGAACAATGGGAACTCACCCTCGAAAAACAACCTCAGCAAGACACCATCCGGGGGGCGGTCTCTGTCTAAGCTACAATTCGCCACACCCGCTTTCTTGCGTCGTACGTCTGCACCGCTGCCACCTGTGGACGAAAACGGCGAGTGGCTGGACATTGAGCCCTTGAAGCTACCACGAAAACCGTTCAGCATAGCAAAGGGCAGGGGACTGAGCAGCGTGGTAGCCAGCCTACGGAAGATGGAGGAAGAAAAGCTAGATGAGGAGCTGGATATGTTGAGGGAAATGGAATCAATGGAACAGGGCGACATGGGTCCACCACCACCAAAGAAGACGGTTGCATCGACAAGTGAAGACCCAGAGAAGAAGCAAGCAACAGGTCCTGCGGGGACAGAAGTAGGAGCAGAAGAGGCAAACGATTTCGAAGAGGACGAGGCAGCTCTGATTGAGGTCGAAGCAAGCTTCCTCGAATCACCATCATCGAAGAGGAAGAAGGAGAGGCAGCGACCGGTTCTACTGAGCGGCTTCGACGATGAGAATGTCTACGACAGTCAAGATGACGGAGACCTGCGCAAGGAGGGATTGGATCGCAATGGGCAGCCGCTACGGGTGTTCAAGAAGAAGGGACAAAAGAGGACGACCAGGAAGGTCAATATGCGACCGACAAGGACGAAACGACCCAGTGCACCGGTTGCCGAGGAAGAAGATGACAGTGAGGAAGAAGATAACGACGTGATACCGGAAACTCAGTTCGATGCGACCAAGAACATGGCTGGAGATGATCACACTCTGGATCCGTTGCTGTCCGGTTCAGGGTCGGAGTTTGATGGGTCAGAAGGTGAAGAAGATGAGGAAGGAGAGGCGAGCACCACAAAGGCTGCCGCAAAGAAGAAGGCGCCGGCAAAGGCAAAGGAAAAGAAAAAGAAGGATGCGGCTTCTACAAAGAAGGAAAAGAAGAAGAAGGGAGCGAAAGAGGATGCCGATGACGAAAAGCCGGCCAAGAAGCCGCGCATGGTGAAGGCTACGGCAAATGCGAACTTCAAGAGGTTGAAGCTGAAGAATAACGGGGCAAAGGGTGGGCCGGCTCATAATAGCCGGTTTAGGAGGAGGAGGTAGTGCAGTGAGATGTTAAGCATATGGAACGATATCGGGAGGGAGGTAATGAAGAGATGAGCTATGATATTGCGTCCTACCTTTTTTGGGCGCCACTCAGCGCGAAGGACATAGAACTATTATTGATAGTAGAACATGACGACTTGATCTCATCCATTTCTGATGTAGGTACAAAGCGGCAAGCATACCTATGCAGCTAAGAGCGGATTAAAACTGCCCGCATAAGCTGTGACTTCCCCCAAAAGAATATATCTGTTATGGATGAGTAGAAGCGGTAGGTAGGTACATATACTCACTCGCAACGGAGATGCTCTTTCGGGGAAGGTCAGGCCTTGTACGGGGTGTTTTTAGCTAGAGGTACTAGTGATGCTCAATTCCTGAAAAAATAACAGAATTTCCGAAAATATCGAAATTCGGGAAATATCGAAAGTGTCAAATAAGTACGCCCCGTACACCTCACCACCAAAACTGCCCTCAACGTGGTATCAACTTCATTGACTTGGTCCAGACCTGGAATGAGAGCATAGATACACCTATAAGCAATCATTCTTCGTCATATATGTACGTAACTTCATCAGATCCATCACATCTTAAATAAATCATATACATCAGAAACAGTCCACCAACCACTAACGCCTCGCTTCCCATCCCCATCCCCCCTAACCGAGATCATCATCATGTTCATCTCCCCTTCTGGAGACCAACCTGGATCATTCATCCCCCATCCCACCCAGACTTGACTTTTTGCCTGACATCCATCGCATGGTATGCCCTCCCCCCTTACGAGCACTGCGAATAATAATCATTCTGCTTCTTGCAAGTATACGGGCTCGCGCAAGTCGTGCACCCGGAGAATCCAACACCGCCACACTGGGCCCACTGGGCAGCCGTGCAACCAGTCGGCTGCGCAACCACGGAAGTCTTGAGCGTAGTGCTGGTAGCAACCGCGGTGCTGCTGACCTTGCTGGTCGTACCCGGAGCCGGGCTAGAACCACCTCCACTTCCACTGCAGGTAAACTTGGCCGGGCCAGGGATGGTGTAAGCGCTGCTGGTGCCCATGGAGTAAATGTTGATCAAAATACCCGGGTCCGTGGCCTTGTAGATACCCGGGATCGAGTAGGTAGAGGGGGATGCCGTGCCGGTGCCGCCGACGATGTTGATTTGCGCGCATTCCATGTACAGCTGGGCGCCGGCGGTGGAGGAGGCGGCGTGCAGGGCGATCATCTCGGCGCGGAGGAGGTATTGGCCGTTGGGGATGCAGGCGGGGATGTCACTGGGTGGGGGGTTAATTATTAGTATGGGTGGTGGAAGGGGGGAAAGGAGGGAAGGAGGTGATGTGGACGTACATGTAGTGGAATCCACCGTTGCTGATGACGCTGCTGGTACCCCATTGGCCGTTGTTGTAGCCGTCTTCTTGGATCTTGAACCTATTTCCTTGGGTGTTAGTGACTGTGGAGGATTTGAAGGAGGTTTTGGTCGATCTGGTTCAAAGAGTAGGGGACACTCACCATCCACCGCCGATACCAGTGTCAGTCAGGGCGTTATTGACCTTCTTGAGATAGGCAAGGGTAGGACCCTTGTGGCTGGCATCCATGACATCGTCGGCGCCGGAGGTGAGAGTGTGTCTCCAGATGGCCTTGACGGTGCTGCCGGCGTTGACGGTGATGATCTTGTCGGAGGGAGTGGTGGGGTTGGGCCCGCCGTTGCAGGCAAGGTCGTTGGAGGTCACGTCGGTGATGGGACCATCGTACGACGGGGTCCGGATGCCGTAGGAGACCGGGTTGGTGGTGCCGCCGGCCTCGAGCTGGACGAAGATGGTGTGGGCTGAAGCCGCGGAGGCGGCGGCGAGGAGGGAGAGGACCTTCATCTTGTCTGGCTGGACACTCGGAAGTACTGAGGATTTGAGAACTTGAAGGATCTACAGACTCACAGATGTTACTGACCCGGGAGCGGGAAGCGAGACGTTCATATATGTATCACTTCATGGCGGGTTGCCACTCTCGCCAAGGCTGAGAAAGCATGAGGTTGAACATGTGGAAGGTTGATTAAAGGGTCGTCATGATCGTTTCTGGACGCATGGGAAGCCACAATGTCACTGTCGAGGTCGTATTCTCTCCTTTTGGGCCGTGTCTCCTAGGGCCAAAACCGGGACGCTGGAAGCAAGGCCGCCATGCGGCGCTTGACGAGGGCGGAAGAAGGCCGTCCGGAGTAGCAACACATCCGAATCGGGATAGTCACTTGAAGTTTCAGCGTTGGATTCGCCGCGATGCCGGACGTCAAGCTGCCGCGACGGATGGAGACGTTAATATAGCCGTACAGGATGTTTAGATTGGGACGCGTGGGGACTGCATGACGGGTCACATAGCGTCTTGCTCCCGTGGCTTATTTGTGTATCAGCATCTTGGGATCCAGTAGCGCAGGAGTTGCGGTCGATTCGAGCCGAAGCTGCTCTGCATGGCGTCCACATTGAGTGATCTACGTAGGAGGCTGAGATTAAAAAACTGGACATTGATTTTGTTACTCTATGTAGTATCATGGACAACAAGAGAGTGACCGTAGAACGGTTCATGAACTGACGACGCTTCTAATCGATGAAGGACTTGTTGTTGCGATATTGTAGTCTCGTCATTGTCGACCATCTTGGCTCCAGGTCAATGTTGAGAAACTGAGTTTAAAGACAACCGGGCTTGGAGTTGAAGACGGTGAGAGTAAGCGCGTCGGGGCAAAAGGGAGCATCTGCCGGCAATGGTCATGATGGATCGTCGTGGTTCTCGGATCATGATCCGATGTTGTTCTGTTGCTCATATGCACCACCGTAGAGGAACAAATAAGGGGTGCTGGCCAGCTGCCAGCTAGGCGCTTTCCACCTGGCCCACCTTGCAGTCCCACAGTTGCACAGGACCCGCTAGCGGATGCGGGGTGCAGTAGCGCTTGCGGGGAAAGATGGGCCGAGCAAGCGAGGGTTAGGGTCTGTCCAACGTCCTCTGTTACTGTTGTCTTATCAAAACACCAAATTGTCATCGTCACCAAACATCACCACTTTTCACGAACAGCCCACCTCACGTTTACTGAACAGTATAGTTGCTCACATCACTTGACAACACCGCTTTCATAATGGTCAAACATTGGCGCCCCCTATGGGGCCATCAGTCCTGCTCTTCGCTGAACAGGACTGGTGTTACCTGAATGTCAAGGTTCTCCCCGTTGTTTGTTGTATCGTTGTCGTGGTGATATCAACAGTCACCACCACAAATCGATGGTCACCACATCCAGACTTTCCAGATCGCTTGACGGTTTAAAAGGTCGTCCACGTCGGCCCAGACTTCCCACCACTTCTTCCTCTGCTTCCTCAAGTCAACAACTGGACCTCAACCCAATTCTCTGACATACCCAAACCAACCATCCTACATCAAGGACCACACAAGCGCACACTGCACTAGCAGCAACAACTACAAATCTTTCATCAGGTAAGCAATCCTATCCATCACTTCATCTTCCATTAAGGCATCTCCCATCATCTCTGTCGTCCGACGAAGCATCTCTCAGTCTTGCACTAGTAGCGACCCCAAACACATCGACAACAATAGTCATCATTATCTCCCCCATCACAAAAATTACTTCCATCAGCAACACGTAACCACCAACTTACTAACAACATCGTTTTCAATAGAAACAACAACTACAGCACGACATCATCATGTCACACCTACATCTCCGCGAGGCCATGGCCTTGCCGTCTCGTATCGCCCAATATCTCAAGAGACACCAGTCCAACCACCAGATGAAGCGCAAATCCGCCAAAGTGCTTAAGAAGAAGCGCCAAGACACCGTCTATCAGACGATCCCATCTACCAACCCCAATCCTCGGAAGCGTTCCAGTGAAGAGATCACCGATGCTACTCGCGATGCCTCCAGTGACCGCTTCATCGATGCCGATGCGGCGCCTCCCCAGAAGCGCCCTAGGTGGCCGGTCGTTGAAGACCGCGACGAGTTCCGTCCTTCTCGTCCCCGAAAGCGTTCAAGTGACGAGTTTGACGACGTTTCCTCCGATGCATCCAGTGATCGCTTTGTTGATGCAGATGCTCCTCCCCCTCAGAAGCGTCCCAGATGGCCAGCTGCCGAAGACAGTGACGAATGCGAGTACCATCAGTCCCAAGAGAAGCAGTATAGATCACTTGCAGAAGAAATTGCCGATGCGACTGCCCATGAAGACATGGACCCATTCGATTATGAAGAACTAGCCTCCCCCGTCAAGCCCTTCAGATCACTCGCCGAAGAGATCGCTGATGCCACTAGGCATGAAGACGGTGAACCCTTCGATGATGAAGATGATGAAGCTCCTTTCACCGCTCGCTTCAGGTCGCTCGCTGAAGAGCTTACCAATGCACTTGCTAGCGAGAGTGGCGACGATTTTGATGAAGACGAGCAGGCTAACTTCCCCAAGCGCCGCTCGCTTGCTGATGAGCTCGCTGATGCTACTGCCGATGAAGATGGCAACCCCTTTGAGGATGAAGAACTCAATGTCCCTAATGTTCCCACATTGCTTGCTGATGAATTCATTGGCATCACTATTGCTGAGGCTAGTGATCCTTCATATCTCGAGGTATGTTTACTCTTGCGAGAATCGTTATATAGCTTCTTTACTAACCATATTCCCAGGCCATCATTGATGTTGCTCATCTTTCATTTGACCATTGCAACCCCACTTCTTTCAGGCCCCCCCGATCGCTTGCTGAAGAACTTGCCGAAGCCATTGCTAACGAGGACATCGAGCCCTTTGATGACCCAGACGAGCTCTTGTCCGGAGTTCCTGAGCTTACTGATGACGATGACAGTAACTCCATTGTTGACGGACTCGAGAACGAAGCCCTTGTTTCCCAACTTCAAGGAAGGTCCCTCGCAGAGGAGCTCTTTGACGCAACGTCTGACGAAGAAGGCGATCCATTTGAAGATGCAGATGCAGATTTCCACCTGCGCTTCCACTCACTAGAGGAACAGATTGCCGACGCCATGTCCCACGATATCGGCCAAGGACTCGACGATATCGACTCCGCCCCCCTAATGCGCCTAGACTCACCAGCCAAGAAACTTCTAGACTCGATCGCTAACGAGGATGAAGACATTTCCGACAATGAGCACGATGCCTCCTATTTCACTGCTCTTGAGACACTCTCCGAGAACGACTTTCACATTGAAGATGAAGATGCTCCTATTCAGGGGCGCCGCCGCTCACTAGCTGATGAGATTGCTGATGCAACTTTGGGCGAGGAAGGTGATCCATTTGACGTCGAAGAGAATTCACTCACAGAGAGTATGGCCTCCGAGCCGTCAGCTGGGGTGCGCAAACGTCCCTTCCGGCTATGGGTAAGTGCTTGGTCCATTCCTAATTTTTCCGTCAGTAGTCTCTTTTCATCTCTCAGCTAACTGAAATGACACAGAGAAAATACCTTTCCACACCCGTCTTGCTCGGCGGCTGCCCGATGCAGTAATGCACCGCTTCTCGCTTCTGAGTGAGTCACTTGGTGCCAATTACTGACCAAGTACTGTACAAGTAAAAGTTTCCTTTCTGTGATTGATCGCTCGATGGCCATAACAACCGAGGTCAAGATCATCCCATCTAGACTCATTTTCGACATTATGCCGCGGCTCGAAGCCTCAGCTCATTCTTTTGTGTGAGATTGAACACACCACAATGACCGTACGCGATCCTTTCGCAAGATCTATCACCATGTGTCCGATTTTGGTGTGCTTGGTAGAGTCGCCAAGTGTAGAGACGCCAATTATTTCAGAGAGCGAGGAACGCCAACATCTTGGCTACCCAAAGAAGAATCCTAACGAAGATTAGCTTGCGAACGAGGAAGAAAATACAAAAAAAAGACAAAGCAAAAAAAATAAAAAATAAAAAATAAAAAATAAAAAAATAAGGTACAGTGGGTCTCCAAAAAAAACGCCCAGTCCATTTTTTTGACCTTTTCCCTGGCCATGACCACCACCCTTCTAAAGTACACCACTACCGCATTTCTTAGTAAAAATGGCCCAAAATTGGTTATCAGGTACTTTAGACGATAAGGAATAAAAGGATCTAATTCTAATATTTGGTGTACCATCCCTTGGCATTGATGACGGCCTCCACCCTCCTTAGTATCGAATTAATGAGCCCATTTACCATGTCAACTTCAATATCGAACCAAACATCAATGGCAGCCTCTGAGAGTCTTTCCAATGATATATTGTTCCTCGGCATCGTTGAAAGTTCCGGGTATTTTGCCACTATCTTTTTCTTTAGTTAAAACTATAGATTTTCGATAGGGTTAAGATCGGGTAAATAAGGGGGCCATAACAACACCCTAAAGTGCATCTCCCGGAGCCACTCCTTCAACAACTTTGAAGTGTGAATGGGGGTATTATTTTGTATAAAGATAATATTTGGTTCCATTAGCTTAGGAAGCTCTTTTTCAAGAATTTCCTTATAAATTCGAGTAGTGATACCTCTTCTTTTGGTATCGGGGTCTCCGTTGCACAGTACGAGGTTACTCTTCACTCCATGTCGAATTCCACCCCAAAACATCTGAGATTGACGGCTACTCTTATGCCTAATTTAAATAAATTGAGGATCTATAGCCAATAAGCCTATAAAAAAGAGATTTGGTTAATATTTGAGTAAGATATAGTAAAAGGGAGGAGATGTATTACCGGGGTTAGATTTTACCTTTGGGACGAAAAACCTAATATCGCTTTCTACTACTCCCCTTCTCTACCGTTGATTTATTTGTGAATAAAACCGTCCTCCAAAAGGATAAGTCCTTATTGTGATGCTTTAGAGCCCAAGTATATTTTGAGTTGGCCGCTTTATTGGAGAGATATGGCCTTGTTAAAGTAAGATGGTGCCCGATCCCCTGCTTTTGGAGGTAACGAGTCAAAGTTGTCCGGGAGATATTGGGGCAGGCGATTTTTCGCAAACTTTCGACGGCGATGAAGGGATCTTTGGCAACTTCTCGTAGAATGACTCTTTTATCTCGCTCATTTAAGAGTGGTGGTCGTCTACGGCTAGGTTTTGAGACTCCCCAATCTTGATGTTTAAAGCGTTTAACAACGCCTCGGACGTGCTCTGGCGTCACTCCCTCATGAATGGCCACTGCAGCTGCACTAATGCCATTGGAGTACCGTGCTGCAATGCGGTTCCTCCGACGAGGAGTTGAATGCTTAAATTTCGCCTTTTTGATTGGGGATGACGGATTTATGGCTATTTGAAAGAAAGATGGTGAAAATGATGAAGATTGAAAAAGGGGGAAATGCGGGGTTGAAAATTAAACTGGGCGTTTTTTATGGAGACCCACTGTAGCACACAGAGAGAAGCACGAGCGGAAGAAAGCCACTTTTCAGAACACTCCGCTGCACACCAATGCAGCCACTACCGAGTTTTAAAGATATTCTGAGACCATGTGCCAGAAAGATGTGACGAGCAACAAATAGTTACATGTCGGTGTCACTGTGGGAGTCTACATTCCTTCGGTTCTCATGTCGGACGGCAGGAAGATGGGATAGGACAAGAAGAAGAGACTGAGCAGATCCATCCTTGTCTTGCTCGTGGGAATCTGCCTGCCTGTATCTGTGGAACCATTTCCCCGGATTCCATTGACGAATCGGACATTGCCTTAAAAACGGTTTAAGCTCTATCGTGGCCACTCAGCTCGTTGGGTCATCCGACATGGCTCGAGCTGGTCAAGATCGTACAAGTGGCATATAACTGGACGAGAGAGAGCCAAGTCTAGACTTCCAAGGCTCCGTTACCCCAAATATTTCGGAAATTTGTACAGAAACGGTAAAGGACGCGAACACCAAGCCGCATCCTTATTTGCTGCCTCAGCGTGCTCCTCTCCCTTGTCCGTCCCTTGTCGTCCCTTGTCGGGCTGGGCGGAGCCTATCATAATCCGGGGAAGTGGGTTTGGAGGTTGGCAAGATCACGCTAGCTGCAAGAGAGTTAAGCTTCCTTTTACCCCAACCTGGGGCAAAGTCTGGGGTAACTTCGGCACTTCCACCGTCGCCCCCTCTTCTCCAGTCCTCTGTCAGTGCTAGGTAAGCTCTAAGCTCCAACAGTCGTGCCTTCACCCTGCTGTTCACCTCACCGCAAACCCGGTTGGGACAACAATCCTTGAAGAAAAGAAAAGGACTAACCAAAAGCTTCAGGCCCCTTTTCTTAGGTTACCAGATAGACCAGACCAACAAGGCCTGCAAGGCTTGGATCAAGCCCCTGATGCAACCTTCACGAAATCGACCTGTGGTGACGTGTGGAGGTATCCGCCTCCTTGGACACACTTGCGTGCGGGGAGAAAGTCTTGGCTTCCTAACGCCCAACAAAGAGGGGCGGGATCTTCGAGGACGGGTCTGGATTTCCAGGAGCAGAGCTTGCGAGCTGCTGGAGAGGCAAGGAGCAGGGAGACGGGAGGGGGAATCCTAGGAGAACCATGTCGGCGTCAGCGAATGTCAAGATAAGCCAAGCAAAGATGGCTTGAAGGAAGTTGAACCTCGGTCTAGTCTATGATGGTGTGGTGGATGGTCTGTTGTTGTTGAGCGGGAGTTGGGTGGGAAAGAAAAGGGATGAGATAGTGGTGAAGGAGGAAAGGATAAAAGGAACGGCAATGGCCTTCTTGAACGTGTGTATTTCTTATGATTGATATCAGGGTCTTTTGGCAGTTTGAGGAACACAAGAATCTCAAGTTGCACTTGTCTTGCCAGCTCACGATTGTGTACTCAAACGACTGCTCTTCTGTTGCCTTCACAAAGTCTTTATCTCGCCCCCTTTTCACCTCCCCCAGCCTCTCTCCCCCCACTCACCCACCGGATTCCCTTCTCCAACGGTTCGGTACATCCCCCGGCAGCTCTCCCCGCATTGCAACCTGCGTGCCGACTCCTTCCAAGTTTGGACCAGATCGATTCTGCGTATCTTAACCATTAATCCCCCCTCTCCGGTTCACTCGATCTTCACCTATCCCATCTCATACCATCGGGCCCCCCTTCCCGGCTCATACCTCCCTTTATACCTACCTTATCCTATCTCTTTTCTCTTCCTCTTTAGTCCTTGACTTCTGAGTGTCTTCCCTCTATCACCCTATTACTTCCACCGAGGGTCTCATACATCTCACCAACCTCAACAAAGTCCACGGGCCTCAACAACAACAACAACCACAACCAACCATGGCCACCAACACCTATCCACCAGGTGGTGACACCGGTGTGCTAGACGTCGAATCCAAAGCCTCGGCCTACCACTCCGAAAAGGCCCCCTCAGCCTCCGACGGCTCCTCCCCCAACGAGGCGGCCGTCACCAGCACCAAAACGGAGCACGCCCGGCCGGAGGACTTCAACATGTCGCCCGCCGAGGAGAAGCGCATCAAGCGGCACATCGACCGACGGCTGGTCATGACGGTCGGCGCCATGTACTGCGTGTCGCTGATGGACCGCACCAACCTGGGCGCGGCCAACATTGCCGGCATGGGCAAGGAGCTGAAGCTCATTGACAACCGGTACTCGATCGTGTCGCTGGTGTTTTTCGTCACCTACGTCCTCTTCCAGCCGCCCAGCACGGTCATCTGCCGCAAGATCGGGCCGAGAATTCACATGTCGGTGTTGACGATACTTTGGGGAAGCGTCATGATCGGTATGGGGTTTGTGAAGAACTGGGAGCAGTTGGCGGCTTTGAGAGTGGTGTTGGGTGTTTTGGAGGCTGGTGAGTTTTCCTTCTGTGCTTGTCCATGATGACGTAACAAGACACTCGCATGATACGGCTCAGTTACTAACCTTCCTCAAAAATAGGTTTCTTCCCCTCCTGCGTCTACCTTCTTTCCACCTGGTACACCCGCTACGAAGTCGGCAAGCGTAACTCGGTCTTCTACCTAACCGGCTGCGTCGCCTCCGCCTTCGCGGGAATTCTCGCGTACGGCCTGATGCAGATGAACGGCCTCGCCAACATCACCGGCTGGCGGTGGATCTTCATCATCGAGGGCGTCCTGACCTGTCTCTTGGGAATCGCCGGCTACTGGCTTCTGGTCGACTTCCCCGACTCGCCGCGCAAAACCTGGGCCTTCCTCTCCGCCCGTGATCGTGAGTGGGTGTGCTCAAGGGTGCAAGCCGACCGCGGCGACGTTGTGCCTCAAAAATTCGTCCTCAGCAAGTACTTGTCGTCCGGTACGGACTGGAAGGTGTGGGCGTACGCCATGATCTTCTTCAACACCACCACCATCAGCTACGCCCTCTCTTTCTTCCTGCCGGTGATCCTCAACACGGGCATGGGCTTCAACATTGCCCAGTCGCAGTGCCTGGTTGCTCCGCCCTACGCTTTCGCGGGCTTCGTCATGTTTGCTGGCGCCTACGTCGGCGATCGCTTCCGCATCCGCGGCCCCATCGTCGCCTTCAACGCTCTGCTTGCCGTCATCGGCGTCCCCATCATGGGTTTCGCTGCTAGCGCCAATGTTCGCTACTTTGGCGTGTTCCTGGTCACCGCCGGCGCCAACTCGAATGTGCCGGCTGCGATGAGCTACCAGGCCAACAATATCCGCGGACAGTGGAAGAGGGCGTTCTGCAGCGCGACTTTTGTGTCCTTTGGTGGTATTGGTGGTATCGCTGGTAGCTTGGTCTTCAGAGAGCAGGATAAGCTCACGGGGTACAAGCCGGGTCTGTATGCGTGCATTGCGACCAGTCTGTTGACTCTGGTGCTTGTCGCGTGCTTGACTGTCTCGTTCTGGAGGGAGAACAAGAAGGCTGAGAGGGGTGAGAAGGAATTGGAGGCTGATGATGTGAGTTTTTTCCCTACCTATCTATGCTTTACGCTTTACCGTCGGCTGTTGAAACCTTTGACTAACTTGTTTTCTTCTTCTCTACAGGACGATGCTCAGCCTGGATTCCGCTACACCTATTAAGTTTGTGCTTTCTAGAATTAATGTTAGTAATGATATGACTTGGATGATGATACCAGTTGGGTGGCTCAGAGATGATCATGGGTTTGGAGTTTGGGTAATGAGGAGTTGTTTTACGATCGAAATGAGGTAGTCATGGGTGAGGGTATTCTGTTGATAGTACAGAGAGATGCACTCGACGCTACTTACTAAGCGGTTGTTCCCCCTTAGTCAGGGGGCAAATGAATAAGTACATAACATCAAGACTTTTGGATGTAATCCGTGATACGTACAAACGATGGTCTGAAAGAGCAACATGAGACGATACATACCCGTTCATTTTCCTCCACATCCTTCCCAAACCACAACACACTTCACCTACCGTCTCCCCAAATCCCTCCTAACCCTCCACACCTTACTCCCCGCCGCCCTCCCCTGACTCCCATGCAACATCTCCACCCACGGCTGCGCCTCCGACGTCCCATCATGCAACGCCTTGACCCTTTCCCTCTCCGGCCTCTCCTCAACCTCATCCGCCCCGACTGATTCCGTCTCGTCACTTTGGTCACCATCCCCATTACCATCATCTTCATCAATCTCCATCTTCGCACCACCACCGCTAACAGCAGCCATCTTGCTCCTAGCAGCATTGGCATTGGCATTATTCCTCTCCCACTGCCTCCTATGTAAATCCTCCGCATACGCCCACGAGGGGGTATCGAACCTTCCCGCCACCAGCACCAAGTCCTGGTCCTTTTCTGTGATCACCTCAAAAGGCAAAGGCGTCAAAAGCTGCAACTCCCCCCTCTTTACATCAATCCCCCTGACCAACACCAACCCCAGGACGCGCGAGTGAGCGGGGGAAAGCGTCTTACCCTGGGGGTTGGGGAGGTGGGGGAGGGATTCGCGGGGGGTTTTGCAGATCAGAAGGTCTGGTTTTTGAGACTGCTGCTTGAACTGCTGTACAGACTGTCGCTGCTGCGGCTGCTTCGATTGCTGGCTCTGATGTTGTTGAGCGGGAGGCAAAACGAGGAGGTCAGGAAAGTCCCTAAAAGCACCAGCGCGGTCTTCGATTTTCACCAGCGCGAGGATCATCCCGTTTATGGCTTCGGCCAGCAAGTCCGGCGCAGGTTGGTGGTCATAACAAAGAATACCGAGGAAGCCGGGGCGAGGGCCACGGTAGCGGACGCGCCAGGGGGGGAGGTGGGTGAGGGGGGTGGGAGACCAGGCTGGGCCGGGGTGGGTTTGCTTTTGGCTTTGGTTTTGGCCGTGGGGAGCAATGGCAGTGTGAGAGGAGAAAAGGAGGTGGAAGTAGGACATTGTTTGCATTGTGCGGAGGTGGAGGGCTGTTCTTGAACTTCCTCCTCCTCCTCCCGAGGTTGCTGGGGTCGTGGCATCGGCTGACGAGGATGGTTGGCCTTGGGGTTGTTGGCTGGGGAGAGTGACAAAGGGGATCTTCTTGTCCTGGCAGGCGGTTTTGAGGCCGTCGACGGTCTCCTCGGGCCCGTCTTGGGACATGTAGATCACTTCGGTTGGGACGGTCTGGCGGATTAGCTCGGACAGGATGTCGAGCCCGGTACCTTGGATCCAGCCGGGGGTGTTGATAATGAGTGGGAGTTTGTTGAGCGAGGGGTTGGTCTTGTATGTGTGGAAGAGATCGAGGGCGCAGGCAACAAAGTGGTCCGGGTCTAAACTGGGTGTGACGGAGGCAACGGTATGGGCGCGTAGTTGGGCCGTTGTTGGGTCTAGGGCCGGATGGCAGAAGGGAGGAGAGAGGTTTGGGCTGGATAGCTCGTTGAGGGATATGACGGAGGGAGGCCCAAACTCGGGCTGACCGGGGTCGAGATCAAGAACGACTACCGGGGCCCAGGGTTGTCGTGAGAGTCCAGAGCCAGTAATCAGACGGTTGGCCATTAGTCGCCCGAATGTGGACTTTCCGGAGGACTTGGGGCCGCTCAGGAAGACCACAGGCGTAGCTTTTTTCTTGGAGTCCAGGACGTCCGCTAGTTGCTTGTTCCATTCAGCGGGGGAGACCAACTCCTGAATGCCCGCCCTCTTGGTGACATCGTCCGAAGTGAAGATGATCTGGAAGGTAGAGATAGCCTTTTTGACCTGACCCGGCGCAACCTCGTCCGACTCATTCCATAGCTTCCCAAACGCAGGGTTCAGGCTAGCGAGCTGTCTCAAGCTCCGAGCTACTGGGTGTGGATGCAACTCGATTGTGGCATCGCTTGTAATCCGGATGACGGGAAGAGCATGGCACAGAGGAGCATGAACCCAATGAACGAGGTCCGATTTTGACAGAAAGGCTCCAGCAATGGTAAGATCGCCTTCGCGAACCTTGATTCCATAGCTCCCGAGAATGACCAAACGCTCTCCATCGAGGAGCTTGATGAACATACGGCCGTTGGCCTTTGGTTGTATGTTGGTCTGGCTCAGCCTTTGAGATGAATAGTAGATGATCCTCCTCCGGCCTGTTGGAATTGGTTCTGAGAGGTTCGGGAATTGTGATTTCACTTGACGGCCATCGTCTCTTCCTTCGGCTGGTACTTCGTCCTTGGGGCCCTGCTTCCTTTTCCTTGGACGGGCTGTCGGCTTTTCATCCACATCATCAGAAGGCTCCTGTTTCTGAGCCTGCAGTGCCTTTCTGAAGTTATCCCTAGTGAAGAAGGACTTGGCGGAGGTGTTGCGGTCAATGATATCTTCGTTGTTGTCGTCGTCAACACTGGTAGTATTGGCGGCAGCACTGGCAGCGGCAGCAGCCGACAGCCCTAACAGCTTTTGTCGAGCAGCGAATGCACTCATTTTTTGTGATTAACTGATTTCAGTGTTAGCAAATTGAACATTGACATCGATATCGGAAATGGTACCTTCTGGCAAGAAAATTGAGAAGCGTTCACGTTGTTGCACTCGCAGTGACTTCCCAATAGTCGTGGTCTTTGGTTGCCATTTCTTCAGTTGAAATGGTTAAAAAGGTTCAGTTGGGAAAATGGTGACTTTCCAGCGAGAGACGTACTACGGCACAAGGTTGAAGTATGAAAGTATGCAGATGATCCGAGCATCAAATTCTCCAAAACCTCAGATGAAGTATTTTTGCAAGCAAGATCCCACAGAACTTGTATTTCAAGTGAGATTTCCACGACTTTGTTGAGTGGTGGTGGTGAAGTCGCAACGATGATGTTCTCTGAAGAAACAGCACAGGCATCTGTGTGTTCTGTAGGTATAATTGCGACCGTAATAGTCAACCCTTACCCTGACACTACTTAGTGAATGAAAGTTTATCTTTGGCAAACGACCCTTATCGAGAAATCCATGCCCCACATTCCGCTCCCAATGTTAGCCAATCAGGTGTCTCAATCTCCTAATTTTTTCTGACTCGGGTCAAGCAGCGACCTCGAGCCGTCGAGCGACCCTTGAAATAAAGTTCGCAGCTCTCCACTCCCAATCCCGCCGCGCATCTGATATCCAGCGTGTTTATACGCGACGAGGATCATTCCGCTTGCATGTTTTCCTGAGAAACAAGTGAAAAGACAAGGGCAGAAGACCAGCGCATTTCTGCACCGGCAGCAAAAGCACTTCAGAAGCACATCAACACACTGTAATCCGACCCCACATCTAGACTTTTTAGCACTTTGCAACTGCACCAAACTGCACCATCCATCCCTGCACATAGTAGCACTCAATTATTCGACACAGGCGCCTTTCCGTCTTCGACACTCACTCCACATAATTTTTCTTCCATCACCACCTTATTCTTCCCTTTCTTTACAATCCAGATAAGCCGCCCCCAATGGCTGGTCCTCGCGCACCCATCGGAACCCTCTCTCAGCACGCCGCGAACGCCGCTGCCCTCGCTCGCAACACCTCCACCAACGTCTTCTCCCAGCAAAAATCACAACTCAAGTCCAAGAAGGGCAAGCAAGAAGAGAGCGACAGCGATTCAGACAGTTCCTCCAGCGACGACAGCAGTAGCGATAGCGATAGCGACGCCCCAGCAAAGACCGAAACCAGCGCCAACTGGGCCAGCAATCTGAAGAAGCCGAACATGGCGCAAACGAAAGCCACCAAGGCCGCTTCGCCTGCGCCCAAGGCGGCCGCGAAGGCCAAGGCAGAGCCCGTCAAGGCCAAGCCAGTAGCCACCAAGAAGAAGGAGGAATCCTCGTCCTCGTCCGAAACCGAGTCTGGATCTGAATCCGAGTCCGAGTCCGAATCCGAGTCGGAGGTCGAGAAGAAGAAGCCTGTCAAGAAGGCGGAAGAAAAGAAGCCAGCGGCGCCAGCGATCAAGAAGGTGGCCAAGAAGGACGAGAGCAGCAGCGAGTCCAGCAGCGAAGAGGAGACTGAAAGCGGGTCGGAAGAGAGCAGCGACGAGGAGGAAGAGACCAAGCCTGCGCCCAAGGCTACACCAAAGACTGCGCCCGCGAAGACCAAGCAGACTGCTAAGCAACCTACACCCTCATCAGAGGAATCAGAGGAGGAATCAAGCTCAGAGAGCGAGAGCGAAGAAGAGGCGGCACCAAAAGCCAACACTAGCGCCAAACTTGCAAAGCCCGCCAGCAAGACACCCGAGGCCACCAAGGCCAAGCCAGTGGCCAATGGTACCTCAAAGTCAAACGAGACCGTGAGCAAGTCCGACGACGAGTCGTCTGAGGAGGAGGAGTCGGGTTCCGAGGAAGAGTCGTCTTCTGACGAGGAGATGGCCGATGCTCCCCAGCCCAAGGCGGCCCCCAAGAAGACTTCGGGGTATGTGTTCTCGCGCGACTTGTATCAGACAACGTATACAATGCTAACAGGCATCACAGTCCCCAATTGCCCCAGGTTATCGCGCCCAACTTCCATATGCGCAAGGCCGATGCGAACGCCGACGCCAAGGACGTCGCACGAACATTCCAAAAGGCCCAAAGCGAGGGCAAGCAGATCTGGTACTTCACCGCCCCGGCCTCGATCCCCATCGAGGTGATCCAGGAGCACGCGCTCCCGCTCAGCAAGATCCAGTCCGGCGAGCCGATCATCACTCACAACGGCGCCGAGTACAACGCCACCCTGGAGGAGGGCACCACCCTCCACTCCATCCAGGTCCTCCTCCCCACCGAGTCCGGCGACAAGTACGAGCTCATGAAGCAGCCCATCGCCCAGGCGCTGCACATCAAGCGCGTCACCCGCCTCAACCCTGCGGCCGCCGCCACCGCTGCCGTCTCCGCTCCCGCGACCGGCATCGTCCCTCGCCCTCAACCCGCCGGCCTCAAGGCCCGATTCCACCCCATCGGCGCCTCTCCCGCTGCTTCCATGGGCAAGATCGGAGCCGACACCGTCGATGAAGCTGCTGATTCCGACGTTGAGATGACCGAGACCGCCGCTGCCTCCTCGTCCAAGTCGTCCAAGAAGCGCAAGAACGAGGCTGCTTCCGAGGACGCTCCCAGCAAGAAGACAAAGAAGACCAAGGAGCCCAAGGAGACTAAGGAGACTAAGACCTCCAAGAAGGCCAAGTCCGAGACGCCCATTGCTCCTCCTGCTGTTCCTGCTGCCAAGAAGACGTCGGTCACTCCCAAGAAGATCACGCCTATCTTGCCTCCTTCTATTCCCAAGCCGAAGAGCTCTTAGAAAGTGCTGAATCTTTCGAGTGGAGTCCAGTGCGCTGATGCTTGCGACTGCGCAGTGGTGGGAAGGAAGGTGTTTTGTCGCTGGTGTGGTAAACGCGTGGTTGTAGCTATCCCTCCGGGTGCGAGATAGATCACTCTTCATCGCCGCTTCTTACTGAGCAGGAGAAAAGTAAAGGCGGAGGGGTCATCATTGACAGAACTTTAGTTATCCATGGCACTACTTACCCCAGGGAGGCCGAGGACGACAAGAGCGGATGGAGAGGCATCGGTACCTATAGCTCTGTGCGGACTCTTGTCGAGTTGTGTGTACATACCCATCCGGGAAGTCATTACGATGTCAAACCATACTTAAATAAATAAACGAGGAACTAGAATGGGGAGGGGAGTCACTGTTTCGATCGTGTAGGATGGGGCTAGGGGCGTTCAAAAGTATCTGTTAACGGTTCTGTACTAGAGATGTGTCGTTATCAACTTTGAAGGAGCATCTAGGAATCTGCACTTTGTCACGAGAAGGCTAGCTACCCTAACGATCGCTGGAAATGTTCGAAGGAAAGGTGTACCTATGCATGATACGGTGTATGGTCGTCGTCATTTAAGTTTAGATGTTAGAGAGTTTTCTTGTGCATTTGTTGTGTATAGTCTTCGACAAACTTATTTACATGTCTCCGCAGTCTAGGTTGTGGTAGGCGTTTAAAAGGATGGTTTGTCTGGTAACATTTATGTACCCATTATGTATCTTGCCTCAGGAATTCCTGGTATCCCTGACCCGGACCCAAAGGAGATAGATATAACTCAGTCACAGTGACAGTTTCATTATCATCACCCAAGCAAACAAAGTAGGTATGTAACGACATGTCATTTATGTCAATCAATGGTCAATAACCTCTCTTTCCTTCCTTTCTTTCTTTCATATCCTATCCAGCTCGGCTCGCTTCAACTAGGTACGTACATAAAGGTACGGTACGTACGTAAACTACCCAACCCTTATCCAATGCCAACTCCAACTCAAAAACCAAACTCACTTTCCAACTCTCATTTCTAACTTCCAACTTTCCAACTCTAGTTTGCCATCCTACCCCTAACTAGGCCTCCTAAAAGGATGAGCCTCAGTATTAAACACCCACTCATCCAAACTAACCACATCCGGCTCGGCAAACAACAAGTAGAAATATTTTAGGGTTTCAGCCAGCCAGAAACTCTCCATGCTATCCGTGAAACTTGGGCGCAATTGTTTTTCGCCATCGCCATCTTCATCTTTGGTAGAGGTAGCAACGTTATCAATAGCGCTATGAGCAACGTCGGTGCGCGTGGCGGCGATGACGGACTCGAACATCGCCCAGCCTTTGTCTTGCCAGACGGGGGAGCCGGTGATGCGGTAGTAGTAGAATACGGATTCGATTGCTTCGGGGCTGTTGTTTCAAGCGTCAGTACTATACTAATATGGGGGGAGGGACAAATAAGGGCAGGAAAAGGGCGGAAAAGTGGGGAAAAGAGGAAACACAAACATACCGAAGAATATACCGCTTATCATTCAACGTCACAAACCCCGGCGGGATATTCTCCCTCTCGATCCTGTCCTGGACGTATTCCTCGTGGCTGAGCGGTTTCTCGGGCTCCGGCGGCAGGTGTAGTTCGAGCAGGGGCTTTTGCTGGTGGTATTGCTGCTCATGGCCAGCGATGTTATTGTTCAGATCGAGCTCGTCTTCAATCTTGTTGACTTTGGTGGCTACCTCGATCTTGTCATCCTCGGGAAACCTCCTTTTGGTCAAGTGGTAATCGACTTCCTGCTGCATGCCCTGATGAACACTGGGGTTTAGTCCCGAGAGGTGGGGATCCTTGGGCGCGGTGTTTCCCGCCAAAACCGGCCTCAGTCTAGCCGCCTCTTCCTCTTCTTTCTCCTTCTCTGCCTTCGCCCTTTTTGCAGCTTCCGCTTCACTTCTCGCCTTAGCCGCAGCCTCAGCCTCAGCATACTCCTTCTTAAGCATCTTCACCTCCTGCACCCACTCCGCATGGTTAACCTCCCACTGCTTCAGCTGCTCGTCTCTCCACGCGGCGTCCGTGTCAATAGCATTATACCAAGCCGTCTTGTTCCACTGACAATCATCCGCCTTAGCGCACGGCAGGACCATCGAATACTCGGGCATGATGCCCGTCGGCATGACCTCGTACGCCCAAGCACACCCGTCAGCAAGCTTCCTGCCAATCTCCACGTCCTCGGCGCTCCCGAAAATCTTGCCACCCAAACCGAACATGCCCCCCAAGAAACAGGTCAGGTGCGTCACCTCCCACTCGTAGCTGAGCTTCTGGTCCGTGTGGTCGGGGCTGGTCACCTTGGCAGAAAACAAAATGTCCGGGTTCCCGGGCGCCATGGGCCGGAAGAGGAGGTACTTCTTCACGGCTGCCGAAACCTTTTCGTGCATGGTGCGGTACTTGTCCTCGAGACCGCCTAGCAAGAGATACTGCTTGGGGAAGTACTCGTACGCCGAGTCTTGGCTGCCGCCCATGCTGTAGGACTCGGAGCCCCAGCCGCCTGCTACCAGGCCTTGAGGGACGCAGTCCCAGTTTGCAGGCATCCCTTGCGCGTTTGGGGGGCCTTGGTTTTTGACTCCTTTCCAGGGGGGGATTTGGTGTCCTGGGACAGAATAACGGGGCGGGGGCGTTCGCCGGTTGAGTTCTCGCTTCGTGACGCCGTTGAAGTTCAGAGGATCTTTACCATTTTTGATGTCCTGGTCCGTCATTCCGGCGGTGTAGCCCTGCGGTTCCTCGTCGACGTCTGTAGCGTCGTCGACCTGCTGCTTTCCAGCATCGCTGAGATTGTCCCAGTTGGAGGCAGCCTGAGCGGTGCGGTTGCAGCCCGAAGCATCGATATGCTCCGGGAAAATTCCAGGTAGAGCAGTCCCGTCCTCTCGGTTCTGCAGATCCTCCAGGGCGTCCGTAATACGGGCAACGGCGTCATAGTACTTGTTCTCGCCCGTCAGCTGAGCCAGGCGAGTGAACTCCATGCTTAGGGTACCCAACTCGGCCATACCGGCGTTGGTGGATGCCCGCTTGGGATTGACGTTGAAAGCCGGCTGCCAGTTATAGTACAGAATCGGCATGCGGTTGGGGGTGTCGAAGACACTCATGAGCACCTCGGCGAGCTCGACGGCCTTGTCCAGGAGGATCTTGTATCCGGCCTTTGTCTTTTCACCACCAGACACGTCGTATGCGCCCAGGAAACCACCGAGATAACGGATCGTTGTCTCGAACACGGGGATCTCGGAGCGGTACGCAGAGTAGGTGAAATCAAGCTCTTTGACATACTCGACGGCTTCATCGAACTCCTCCTTCAGACCCATGATCCAGAGCGTGTCTAGCGAATCGACCAGCGTGGCTGCCCACCCGCAAAAGGGGTCCTTGGACTCCTTGGTGACGGGCGTAAGCTCGTCATGGCCCCAGGCATACTTCTTGTAACCGGACCAGGCGCGTTGCGCCTCCGCCCGGACCTTGTTCAGACGAGCCAGGCGCTTCTCCTTGGCTGCCGGAGATTCTTCGCCAAAGTTGAATTGTACCGTGGGAATGGGTTTGGGCTTGCCAGTTGGCAGCTTGATGATGGATTCCTTGGGAACAGGGAACCATTCACTCGGCTTCTGCCAATGTTCCTTTGTCGATGTTGGCTCAACGTCCTCTTCGATGTCCCCGAATGGCTTTCCACCGTGTAAATTCGAGCCATCCTCATTCGGTTCCGGCACGGGTCGATCGGGCAGCTTCACGGCAACGTGTGACTCCTCGGCGGCACTATGGTCATGCGCTTTCCCGATTGTCGGGGCGGGAGTGGGCAGGCCAAATCCGCCAGGTACCTCATTGCTTGTCTTGAGCTGGGGAATCCTGATACCCGTCTCCTTCTTGGGCGCAGGTTGCGTGCTAGTTGTAGTCTGTTTCTCCTGCGCTATCGACGTAGGCCTTTGCGGCGCAAGTCCAACTCCAACATGGCTCGTGGGTAGAGGTTTCGGCGGTTGTGGCGGTTGGTATTCAACATTTAAGCTGTCTTTGGTGGCCGAGTCTGCTGGCGCCTTCTTCGGAAGGTACAAAGCGGATTGTGAGAGCTCCCAGTCCGAGTTTTGGGAGACATGGTATAGCAGCACAAGAATGATGAATGCGCCTATGAGAAACGGGCGGTATCTTCGTATGCGAAGCATGGTAGCGACGGACGGCCGCTGAGGAAGCGGAAGATGGACGTGGCCAGGGTCACAGGCAGGGCAGAGTCGAGCACCGTCGGTCGGCTAGGGGAAAAAGGGGACGTGGTCGAGGAACGTGTCCTAGGAGAGCTTAGGTATGGTTTCGGATCCCAAGTGTCGCGTGCTTCACAGGAATCTGTAGGTAGTCGCGAAGCTGCCTAGAGGTATTAGGGAGGGAGGACGGGCGAGTCGAGGGATTCAAGGGAGAACAACCGATATCCAACGGCCTGGCATGGCTGATCAGGAGGGGGTTCGCTCGTCGATATCCAACAATGCCGAGACGGTGTTGTTCGGTTGGTCGGGTTAAGTTGTTCAGTATGTAACGTATATAAATAGTGGTAGGTACCCCTCTAGGTATACGGCAACTATCTCTAGAAACCGAAAGGAAGAGGATAGTAAGGACTTGACCCTCCAACGTGTCCCCTCAAGGGAAGTTGTAACCGAGTCTCTCTTGAAAGACAGCAACGACAGTCCAAGGGAAGCTGTAAGGTATGCGCCAGACAACCAGCTTCGTTGGAGCTGAGGTTGATGACTCGGTTGGTAGACCACAACAACCCAAGGTGTAACAAAAGAGTGAAGAGTCTTCGGTCGCAAAAAGGAGTGTGTCAAGATCAAAGGGAAGAATAAAAAAGGAAACGAACGAAATGTGGCTGTCAAGAGTCGAGATTGCCAGTCTTGCCGCTCCCCTCCCCCCCTCCTCAGATGCCATTCTTGGCTTTCTGAACCCTTCCGTTGGGGCGAGGACGGGTCCCCCTTGGATCGTCAAGTCGTTCAGTGGGTGCAGTGGATTTGCCCCGGAGACGAGCTCACGACCGCGAAAAGCCATGTGCCATTGCCAAGGGAATGTGTCGCATGATTGGTCAGACTTTACATGCCAAGATGCCAAGATCGACCTCCACCTCCACATTTTCCATGGGTAAAGTAGAGAAGGGGCTGAATTTCACAGAAATTGTAAGGTAATGAAAAGTATGAAAAAGTAAGGAAAAAGATATGATTATTTCCGCCAAGCTTTCCACACGTGATACCCTTTGGGTGTAAGTGCTTTGAGAGCTTTAGGACTACCTCTAGGACTACTCTAGGACTACCTCTAGAACATTTACTTTACTACTTCTCGTAGAGGTATTTCCGGTACCTCGATTATTACTTCTAATCTTGGTTCGTGCTGCCTTCCCCGCGGCATCGACAACGGAACGGCATCGACAGCGGCCTCGACAACGGCCTCGACAACGGCTTCGACAACGGCCTCGACAACGGCTTCGACAGCGGTAGATATTAAATAGCAATCTTCAACATTATTAATATACCTCCGACGCTATCAATACTCGGTAGTAACGTAGAAGTAACTACCTTAGAGTGAGAGAGTGAAGGCAGTTTAGGTAGTGAGATGCACGGGCCGTCTTTTTCATTTTGAAACTTTCGATATTTTCAATATTTCGATAATTTCGGAAATTCTGTTATTTTTTCGGGAATTGAACATCCCTAGGGTAAAGTCCCTGGCGGCTTGGCGTTGTCTCGATCGCTGGTTGATCTTCCGAGGGAGACAAGGACGGTGTGGACTGTGGAATACATTGGAGGGATGTTTGCATTTCCATCTCTATGTAATTATCTACGAACCACATCAATTGAGATATTGTACCGCAAAGATATGAACGAAGGTTGAAGGCGGAACGCAGTCAAAAGAGCCTCAAAGCTACCTTCCATCTTTGCATCAAGCCATCAACCAACCACTCTTTGAATCCATCTAGAATGCTACACATGCGTCTCAAATACCAAAAACAGCAACAACGGATCTTTGGTGCCGAGCAAGTTCCAACCCCTCCATCATCGTCATTCGTCCCAACTCTGAACCTCTACGGTTTTCATCCCATCTGCAAGTAAATCCCATTCGTCTCATCCCATATCTTGCGAAGAACAATTAGGACGAACGGTATTTAAGTAGATCGGATGATATTTCAATCGGATCACAGAAACCCGACTTGCCAGAAGTGAACCAATTGCGTAGTGTACAGACAGAACAGAACACCATAAGAGGTACGATTTACTCTTCTCACTTCACTCTTCGCGGAGTAGGTACACTACCTGGCACCAGAAATATTGTACATAGCAGACAGGTAGGTAGGCAGGTCTGTCCGATTCCATCCGTCACAAAGGGTGTATCTGGGAAGTAGAGACCAGCTCAACATCCATACACCATGAGTCCAGTTCGACAACCGAAACTTGGGAACACCAAGAACACACACACACACACACACACTCCCTCTCTCCCTTTCTCTCACACACACACTCAACGCACATACACACATACAGACAGGCAGACGCGCGCGAGAAATTCCACTAGTTTGCCTCCAACCGAACCGTAAACAGTCCCCTCCCTAAATGCCTAAACCGTGACCGTGACCGTCCGTCCGTCCCATTACCCTTTTTCCTCGACCTTTTGATGTCCACCTCATTACTACTAACCTAAACCCTTATTCCCTGCTGCTCTGCTCTCTGCTCCTCCTTTCCTGCTCCTACGTCTTATTTGTTTTCCTCAGTACGGTGACCCTCCTATTTCTTGCTCGTGGGTGGTGAGGACAAGCACCTGATGTGTTTGTATGATGTCGTTCGTTGAATTAATAAGTCCCCCTAATCTTAGCATACAGCTCCGTATCCATAAAGCTGTAGTTAGGATCCAGCTCGCAAAAGGGGTGTTGGGAAAGGAGGACGTCGGCGGTGGGGCGATCAGTTGGGTCGCTATTTATCATGGTCAGCACACATCCTTTCTCACTCTCCACCACCCCCCCAAAAAGAATCACTTACACAGTAAAGCAATCCAACATAAAAGCAATCGCAATCGGCGTGATCTCCTCCCTGATATCATCCGGAATCGGCGGCGTCTCGCCATTCGCAATCTTGTAAATCGCTCCAATCGCCTCATCCTTACTCCACGGCCTGCGGCCCGCAAACATCTCCAGCACCACGCAGCCCAGGGACCAAATATCCACTTTGGCCGAATACCCCTCGCCCTGCGACCTGATCACCTCGGGGGCCATCCAGAACACGGACCCCTGCATCGAGTTGGTCTTGTCATTACCATAAATATTATCCGTCTTCTTGGAGATGCCGAAATCGGAAATCTTGCACGTGCCGTCCAGATCCAGCAGGATGTTGTCCGCCTTCAGGTCGCGATGCAGAATCCCTTCGCGGTGCAGGTAGGCCAGGCCGGAAAGCGTCTGGCGCGTGAGCGAGGCGACTATGGGCTCCTCGAACTTGCCGTGCTTGCGCAGACATGAGCCGATGGAGCCACCGGAAATGTACTCGAGGAAGATGGAGATGGAGGTCTCCTTGCGTTCGCAGCCGAGGTACTGCACGATGTTGACGTGATCCAAATGCTGCATCGTGTCGATCTCCTGGTCGAGCGCGGCCACCAGCTCTTGCATCTTCTTCTTGTCGCCTTGGGCGGCTTTGGGGTTCACTTCGACTTCCTTGACGGCCAGGAACTCACCGGTTGTGGCGTTCATACCGAGGTAGACGCGGCCGAAGGTGCCCTTGCCGATTAGCTGACCCTTGAACCAGCGGAATGTCGTTTGTCTCTTTGGTAGAGTGTTGATGTTGTCTTGCGTGGGCAGGGTCTCCTGGGGAATGGTGGACAGAATGGACCCCCGCCTGGGTTCGATTTGCACAATGTTGGCGTTGAACATCTTTGTGCTCTTTCGGCGCATGAGGTTGGTCGTCGCGTTGGGCACCGCCGGCGCCGCCACGTTCATCTGCATCGACGTTTGCGTATAGCGCTTGTGGGCTTCGTGCGCACCGCGGGCCACCTCACGGATGGACTTCATGCGGCCAAGGCCTCTAGACCGGCGCACACTGCCAGATACCATCGATGATGGGCGTGACTCCAGCGCCTTGAGCGTAGACTCATCAGACCCCAGCGTATCGCTCTCGTTGAAAGTTGATTGAGAAACCCTGTTAAGCGGCGGGAGTATAGGAGCGTTGTTACTACTGCTAGCAACCGCGGTGTTGCTCTGAGCCATGGTTTCCGCCATCTGCTGCGGTTGTGTCTGGAACTGGCTCTCGTCCACCTCGGCGATCGGTGACGGGGCCTCGACCTCCGTGTCACCGCCCTCCTCAAGCACAGGCTGGTCGACGTCCAAGTTGGGGAAGAAGTCCTCGAGGTTGTTGATAAGGGCGTCGGTCGGGGGACGGTTGGCCCAAACGTCCTTCTCGATAAAGGATTTGCGCCTGCTAATCTTGCACTCCGTCTCTTCCTGTTCCCATTCTTTCGATGATCCCGATGGGACAGGCGCTGACTGCCGGTGACCGTGACCCGAGGAAGATGGCACACTGGCATGCTCAGGTTCGTCGGTAAACGTGGCCATACTGGGGCTGGCCTGAGGTGTGGTGAATGCCACGGACAAGTTCTTCTTCGAACGATCGGTTGCCAGCTTCAAGCTTGGGCGCTTGTTGAGTCCTTCCTCGCTCCTGTTCGAATCATCCTTTGGCTTCGACGTCTCTGCTGTCTTGGGTTTCGAGATTGGAACCGCGAAGAGGCCATCGTCTGAGTCGTCCGAATCATCCTGATCGTCTGCGTAGTCCTGATGATCTGAACCGGCGTTGAGGGATTCACTCTCAGGAGGTGGGGTGAAGCGCACATCGTTGTCGCTGAAGTCCACATCTGGCCCATGAGATTTGCGTTTGGACTCTTCGTGTTGAGCCGGAGATTGTTGCTGTTGTTGTGGTTGCTGTGGCTGCTGTTGTCTCGGCTGGTATTGTTGCTGCTGCTGCTGTTGCTGCGCCTGGTGCTGCTGAAGATGTGGATGGTGCTGCTGCGATGACGATGGCCGGTAATTCTGCTGGTATTGCTGCTGGCTGATATGAGACTCACTAGGTCTCCTACGAGCATTGGGACTAACAGCTGAAGGTGACGGCGCGCGTGCTGCTTGGTAACGCATTTTAGCATCTGTTCTAGTTTCAAGGTAGTGGTTTTGATCATGACGGGGAAGTCGCTGATCTGAGCTCTGCCGGCCATGGACACGTTCACGGAAGCTATCAGACATGTGAAGTCCGCCTTCTCTTCCGTTGTGTGACCTTGCCTGTGGTGACAGTGACGCGTGAGGGGTCCCGCCCGGCGAGTAGTCTGGGACGAGGAAGGGCACATTTCTGGAGCTCCAGGTGGTTTGCCCGGGCGATCCAGGTACACCTCCCGACGGCCGCGGGCTACTGCCTCCACTCACACCGGCACTGGCACCGGAGCTCGATCTGTTGCGCTGTCCAAAGTCGACCAAAGACATGGCTCCCTTACCTCTTTGCTGTTCGCTCATCTCGCTACCATGCCCGACGGGCGCTGAGGCGACACGGTTTGGTGATAATGCGCGAGCACCACCGGCGACCGGATGACCGATGCCACCCAGATGGCCACCTATGTTGATTAACAAACTGCCGATTCCTCCTGATGGCGATGGCACCTCGGCGGTTCCTCTTATGGCGGCCGGCCTCCTCGTCTGCCTCTCGGACGTCTGGTTCTCGCGTATGTCCGTCGATACTCGTCTCTGGTGGTATCCATGATCTATGGCGTTCTGATGATGGTGGTGCGTGGCATGCGCTGTGCTAGGTCGGAATCCCTGTCCAGTTTTCTTACTCAGTGAATTGACCTTGGTTAAAGTAGCCGATGGGTCCCCTGGTGGTGCAGGTGCCTTTCGTACCGGAAACAGGTGATCGGGCCTCTTGTCCTCGAAGGGTGAGAGTCGGGGCTGGTCAAAGTCCACTTTCCTGCCGACAATGCCGACCGGTGTCGTCTCTCCGACCGGGCTCGTCTCCTTGGTCGCGTGCTTTCTGGGGGGCTCGGCCTTGTACTCGACTTGTTCCGCCGCAGGCATCTTCTCGTCCCGGTCCTTGCTGGATATCGTATTCTGCCTCGACGTCGGCGGCGATGAACTAGAACGCTGCCTTTGTCCGTTTAGCCTGTTGAAAGTTTCCTCGTCCATGGGAGGAGCGCCACGAGGGACATACGATGATGGTTGACCGCTTTGGGTTCCGGTACCTGGGTATGGCGAATTCGTCAAGCCGCCCGGTCTTACAAACAGTTTTAGTGTACCGACTGCGTCCGCCCGTAGCCTTTTGTTCGTGAGTAGTTTCATATCGTCCAAGGGCTCCTCATGCTCAAACTTGCCCAGCTCAGTCACGTAGATTGCCGCGCCTTCACTGTCAGGTAGGCCCAGGTTGATGCACACTAGCTGTCTCAAGTCATGTGCGGAGTCGATATCAGTAACATCCAACATACGATAATTCCAATGGTCCAGAGTAGCGAGGAGATAAACCCGGGTAGCAACCACGCTCTTCTTCCTACTATGGCCGCTGTGAAATCCGAAACTGTGATCGTGAGTCGAAATACTTGAACCAGGGCGCTGATCGAGGGAAGTTTCGCTGACATGACCGGCACGACTACCAAGCGAGTGAGCTTTGAAACCGGTGGCTGGACTGGTGGGCGAATCCAGTTCGTCTGGTGATGTTCCATCTTCCTTTCTCTTGTTCCGCGACAAGAAGGACAAGAACGACTTTGGGCCTTTGGCGCTGTTCGGAGGGTCAGTCCCGGCACTCCTGTCTCCGGTGTCAACGACACCCAAAGGCCGACCGCCATCTTGACCGTTCCGACGGTCAAGGTTGTTTGTGTTAAAGCTATTCTTAATCATATCGGCGAGGCTTCCGTTCTTAAACATCGCTGCGGCATCGGCAGGAACGCCAGACCCGTACTGTGCTGCGTTTGAGGATACTGAATCACTGCTGTTGCGCGAACGATGACCAAACCTGCTGCCACTGCGTGGCGACGATGACAAAACTGTGTTGCCGGCGTTAGAAGGGAAGAGGGCAGAAGAAGGGTTAGGACTGCCACCGATCGGACTGTCCTGCCTTTCTCTCCCGACGTTACGGAACGTGCCTGCGTTTAGGTCGCCCGATTCGCTCACGTTACTGGTGCTCGGGCTGTGACGACGGGCGCTGTCTATATCCAGGTTCTTCATCAGGCTACGGTGGTTTGGCTCAGCTGATGACATGGTACTCGTCAGCAGCGGCATCGTCGTTGAGCGCGATTGGGAGAATCTCCTGCCTGCGAAGCCCGGGCCCGGGGCCTTGGGTCCGGATTGAATTTGCTCTTCCTGCACGAAGGGACGAGATTTGCTGAACTCCACGTTTGGAGAATCTGCAGAATCGGGACCTGCGCTCGGCGGGACACTTGCACTAACGGACTCTTTGCGGGTATGGCCTCCAGCTCCTCCTCCTTGCGCACCTCCACTGGTCGGAACTTTGGATGGGTCTACAGGTCGACCCGTCACGATCCCCCTGATGAGTCGTCGCATCCGCTTGCCCTCCTCCCGCTCTTTTGTCTGGTCCCAGCCCGTCTTGCTCATCTGGCACTCATGCGCCAGCTGCGGATATACCTGCTGGTGCATCATACCAAAGTTTCCGCGACCACCATGACCACTGCCGAGTTCCAGAAACTGCGCACCATGGAGGTTCAAAACCTTGAACGTGTTCACCCAGTCCGGGGAGAAGCTGTTTCCCTGAAGCCACATCAGGACCCTTTCAAGCGGCCACTGCGCTGCCAACTCGGGCGGGATGGCAGACGAGCTGTTGGGGGTATTACTGGTGGTCGATAAGCCCCTGTCCGCCGTGGGAGCAGCGTATAACCTATGCGCATCGTCCATGGGCGTCCCTCCCAGGCGCTGTTGTTCGGTCCCGGTCCAGCTCCCTGGGCCACCGATCTCGTCCGGCAGCCCCAAGCCCGGGATACCGACACCTTCACCATACGTGTCGCCGGCCGAAGGAATATAGGTCGCGCTCATTTGCTCGCTCGGTGGAGGCGGGGGAGGTATCGTGATCGAGGTAGCGGGTGGGCCCGGGGTGTTGGACGCGGACGCAGCCGCCGCCGCCGCCGCAGCAGCCTGCGCATGCAACAAGGGATTGTAGGCCTGCAGCCCGCCATTTCCACCAGGCGGGGGAGGAGGAAGGTTGAAGGCGGTTTGTCCGTTGTATGGGCGTCCCCAGGCGCCATGCCATGGTGCAGCGCCCAAGGCGCTCGGCGGGGGAATAGCGCTCGGAGGGAAACCCGGGTTCCCGGGAGGCGGGCCGGGAGGAGGCGGCAATAAGGAGCCGCCAACAGTTCCTGGTGCGCCCGGGTAGCGAGGGGGTGGAGGAGGAATGTTCATGACGTTGTTGATGCCTGCGACTCCAGAACCGACTTGCGGGGGTGACATGGGCGGCGGCGGCGGGACCGCAAAGGGCCGCGGAGGGTCCCTCTGGCCATTTTGGTACATGGCCGGAGGCAACACCTAGGTACGGTGTTGAGCGATGTCGTCGGGAAAGGTAGGCGATTATGCGATGGCCACGGAGGGTATGGCGGTATATGGCGGTAGAGATATGTGATGGCCGGCAAGGGTCGCCGGCCACGGATTATCGGTTGATCGAGGTTCGCGGGCGGGGAATGCTAAGGCCGATCGTTTTGCGCGAGTCGTCTGATGTTTCTGGATATCTGCTTGGACGGGATGGTAGTCTGAGGTGCAGAGACAGACAATGAAGACAGGAAAGCGAATGCCAAGGTATGGGCCTACTGGAATACCTAGAGTCTACCTAGACTGTCGTGACATATGGAGGATGTTGTCGTCGAAGATGGGGATAGAGACAAACGAGCGTATGTCTTCGACGACCAACCCTGGCTGGCGGCAGAGAAAAAAAGAGGGTGTTGTGGTTGTTGGGTGCGGACTCGTCTGATTGGGACTCCAGCTATTGGGTGCGGCACAGTCGAGATAACAAAGGTCGGGGTGATCGGGGTAACTGCTGCGACAGGAACGACAAACCGTCGGTTCGCGGCGATCGGTATGTGGTGACTGGTGTATAGCCTGTATAGGTAGCGTCCCGAGGTACGGCCTCTAGTGCGGATTGTAGGTAAAGTCCGGGTAGGAAGGTAGCTTCAAGTAGGCAATACCTAGCTGGATATACCCAGGTAGCAAGCCTGCAGTGGTCGGTCGACGATAGTGAAGAGAGGTAATAGGTAGAGAGGTAGACGACGGATAGTCTCTCTGTCTTGTGTGACTGTGACTGACAGGATGGAAGCTGAAAGAGGAAGATGGCAACCACCTAATCGAGGTTGAGGTGGATTGTTCGGTTGGCTGAACTGACACGAATGACGGCACCGTCCGGACGTCTTGAACTAAAGAGGAGGTGTGTGGTTGTGCTGGTTGTGGTTGTGGTACGACAACAACGTCAGGGCAACGACTACGACCTTGTACCTAATTCACGACAATGCAGAGTGCTGCACCGGTCAGTGGTGTCTTTTTGGTTGGTTGTTTGTTGGGTTGCCCGGTGTTGGTGTTGGTTAGTGTTGGTGATATCGCGAAGAGGAAAATACTGTAAATGAAAAATAATGGATGAAAATGGATATCGGATGACACTGTGCAGACCTGGAAATTAGATGACCAACTGAAATGACCCCTTTCTGAATTGCTCCTCGGCTGATTTCCCTACACGTTTCTCCTTCCCTTGCCCATGTCCATTGAGTCCCAATCTTTTCCGGCCGGGCCAGACTCGCGCATGAAGAACACCACACGACAGTCCTTGTTCGGGTGAAGTGTCTTTGTGTGTCCAGATCGCCTCTCTCCTAGAGTCCAAAACATGTCGCTCGGGTGGTGTGTGCTGTGTGAGGGGAAATCGTCCCGCGGTTGAGAGAACTTGCCCAACGGGAGATGGTGTCGCCGGGGTCATCTCCACTGCCCTGGCTGAGCCTGGGCTGTTGGATCTTGGTCGTCGCTGCCCGCTAGCACGGCAGCGCTGTTTCGGGCGCTACACGTACCTTGTAGCGCTGACGTTGTTAGTGCACCCTGGCTCCCTTGCTCGCCTGGCCAGTGCCCGCTGGGGTTACTTGTCTGCACAAGTGGAACAAGATCCAAGGAAGATACCAGTAGTGTATAAATTCAAAGTCGCCAGCAAGAAATCAGCGAATGAAATAAAACAGAAATGTGCTTTTTGACAAGTGGAAGCTGTTCATGTCAACAGTGAACACAGACCAAAACCTGGCTTCCGCTTAACATGCAGAGAAAGACCCAGTTACCTAGGTAACCGGCCCCCGCCCGCCCGCCCGCGTGCGTCTGGACCCGACCCGACTTGGCGGGCCCCCGTTCAAACTCCGTGGTTCCACCTCGGACTCCCGGGCTTTCCTGACAATCCGTCGGCTCGCTGTTTCAACCCTGGGACCGATTCAGAAAACCTCCAGCTATGCCGACGACCGACCATCTGAAACATCCTTCTGCGTAAAGACACCAATAACAGGTACATGTACCGACGATCCCGCGCAAAACTTCCCGGTATATAATACTTTGCTCCTGTTTCACGTTTACCAATAGAAACTCGGGAAACCGGGTTTCGGGATCTGACTGATTCTGCCATGTTCAAGCTTTTTATTCAACATCACAGACTGCTCGAACCTCGTCTCCCAAGACCCAAATCCCATGGCACCTAAGCTACGTTTATGCCATTCCATTTGTTGAGTCTACAGCTTGCCTAAAGGTTCTGCCACATCCCGAAACCCAGTTTCACGAGTTTCTCTAAGTCTCCTCACACCAACGGGTATGGTATATAAAGTTCCGCTATGCATTCAATGCTATCGCTGAGGTGTCAAAAGATCCTTCAGTCCAGCGGTATTCTTGATTCCAAACCGCTGCATTACTCACGATCACCACCAACTCCCTGATAACCAAAAACCCCCTTCATTACATAACAACGCAAGCGTCCAAAAACCCTTTAGCCTGGTTAAAGACCTGGTCATAATAACCGACCTCGACCCCCTCACCCGAGGCGCCATTGACCTGCTTGACCACACCCGTGACCCGAAGCGTCTGTTCTCCCTCTCCGTGCCACCACCTCAGCTTCTGCAACGACGTGGTCTCTTCCTCGTCACTCCTAATCTCCCACTTGCCCGAGCTCACCTCCACCTGGCAGGCATCCTTCGGGAAGTGGTAGTCGGGCAAGAAGACCACCGTTGGAGTATCCGGCTTGGCCGCCTCCGGAGCTTGGATTGTCATGTTGAACTGGCATGACCGGAGGTCGAACCCGTATTTCTTCACGGTACCGGCGGTGGCTATTGGTGCTGGGCGCACATATGCTTCGGCTGCGCGGTATCCGGGACTGTTGGTCAGTTCCGGCTGGCGTTGCGTGCTATCCGACGATATAGAGGGGTTGGTGAGCGTGCGCTTGATGTTAGCTGGGGTTACGCTGCTGTCGTCGTCCAAAAATTCATCCTTAATGGTTGTTGGTGTCGCATGGCTAGAGCTTGACCTAGAGCTTGGCCGATTGGGACTATGTGCCTTCGGGACGGGTGACTCTGGAAGAAGCTTGTCATCCACCGAAAAGATGGACAGATCTTCTCCATTCCATTGATCTCCCCTTTCATGGTCGTTCTACAATCGTCTGTTAGCTTCAAGACTGCTAAGAGTTGACCACATATTGATACATACCTTGATCATATAGAGCCACAAGGTGTAGCCCTCCAATCCCGCCCCTTCCACACCGTAATGGTTGGCATCCATCGCAGCCGACTGGCTCGAGTAGTCGCCCGTCTTATAAGCATTCTTGTCATCCATGTCGTAGGGAATGCCAAACTCGGTCATCACGCAAGGGTGATTCCCAATATAATCAAGACCTTCCTGTCTCATTGTCGCATGCTGGTTCTTGAAGCAATTCCGGATAGCCGTCTCTCCAATCTTGATCCCAAACGCAGGGCTCCAATATTTACCGCGAAGAATCCCTATCACGTCGACATTCCACACTCGGTTCCATTTCTTCGTCATAAGCGTGATGCCGTCGTACCAATGTGGCGCGTATGCTAGCAAAGGGTCATCGCCATCCGGAGTACCAATGATTTTGGGAGGCAGCTCCATGGTAGGTCCCTGAAGAAGGATGATAGCGTCGTGGTGGATCGCTCGAATCGTGTCCCTGTATTTGCGGAAAAAGTTCATGAAATAGCGGTTGCTGAAGTAAGGATAGTCGACATGTTCGCCAGTCGTAGGATGCTTGCCGAAGTAGTCCTTTTTGAGCAGGGAGTCGGTGGCTGGATCCCAAACACCGTGCTGAGCCCATATACACTGGCCTAGCTTCCACCCCGGGTCTCTCTTGTAGCCATAGCGAGACTCGTCGTAGTCAGCTGGTAACCACGCCTGCTCACCACTAGGATCAATGAGCGCCCTTCCAACCTTGTACGGACCCATGCCGCCCATGTCCCACGTGTCAACCTCAACCGCTCGACCAGACCCTGTAAGTATGGTTTGCCAGATGGTCGGGCATGTCCCCTTCTTCAAGTTCTGTTCCTTGGGAATGACAGAAATATCCTCGTAGGCGATCATTCCCTTGTTCGGCTCATTCAGACTTTCCCAGCCAAAGACCACATCGTTCTCAATGTCGCCTGCCTCGTGTATCCGCTGGGCAAGGTGGGCGCAGGCTTTGAGGAAGTGATCCTGTAGGTAGTCCTGGATGTTCACGCCGTCAATGATGCATTTTGGCGCAAAGTCTCGCCCAGCAAAGAACAGTGTGAACATGGTTGCAGCAGCAAGTCTGTAGTAGTTTGTCGACCAGATCATCTTGGGGAAGTTTTGGGGTTCTGGGTAGACGTTATGGACAATGGCCGCCTCTGTTGCTGCAAAGCTTTGTGGGTTCAGACCAGCAGCGTAGAGCGTCCACATGGGGGCGCCAGAGCCGCCGGAGAAACGGGACCACTGTGATGCGTAAAGTTAGCTTCCAAAGGTTAACAACTACACAAAAGAGAAAGTGACTTACGACATCCTGGTGAGGATCCATAAAGATGTAGAAGCCATAGCTCTTGGCCACGCGCAGAACGTCAATGGTATGCTGTATCCATTCCTCGTCGTAGATGCCAGGGCCCGCAGCTTCGATGGCCTCCCACGTAAAGACATAGCGGATGGTGTTGTATCCGAACCGTTTTAGACGCGAGAAATGGAGGTGGGCTTCTTCCTTGGGAAATGGCCGTCCAGTAAACTTGACATTGTCGCCATCAAAGAAGTTCTCGCCGACATGGGAGGGCTGCTCGGGTTTGTTGGGATACTTGGCGTCGCCCGCGACGTTGATGCCTCGTAGAGTGATCTGTCTCCCGTGGACGTCACGAAAGGAGCCGTTCTCGATGGTGAGGCGGAAGCCGGCCATGTTGGTTGGTATTATCCCTGGTCGGCGATGTATCAATGTTGTACGAGGTATAAGACAATCGGTATAAGAACGAGTATACGGATTAACGGACTATGTGATAGGTAAAGAGGTCAAGGAAAAGTCAGACAAGAGGTTGGGATGATCGGTCAGTGTTGGGTAGTTCCCGCTTTCCCTTGTTGATCCCATGTTGTGTCTGCTCGGCTCCATGTCAGTGGTCGACGTTGCTGGGCTGCTGTTCCCGCCTTCCCCAATGACGTCGGGGTTTTAGCGTCGATAGGGGCCGGATGACAGGCGATGGCAGGGGGGAACTGGGCGGATACGGGGAAGACAGGGGGCCAAGGTCTCGCCAGCACAGCGCCTCATCCCATACACCCCGCCCTTTCTTCAAGCAATCTTGCAAGGTGTGAAGCGTTAGGAATTGCGGAAAGTATCTTGAAGGTTGGCAAATGGGAGAAAGAACTATATAATTGAAGTGACAGGAACGAATAGCAAACGGGACCAGCCCGTCCTGTCTCCTTGGCATGAGTAAATGTGATTGGAAAAGGGTTAGGGTTTGATATGCTCAAGTGCATCAATGGACTTTTGGTTATCAGCGTGCACCCCTGCATGTGCATGGTCCCCGCCCCACTGCAAGTGCTTTACGCGTGCCGCGGTTTTACGACGCGACTGTCATGATTATTTCGTGAATCGTGAAATCAACACTAGGAAACGAGGAGGCAATATTTACCTTCCAAACATACACGACTGTTCACGTAACGACAGGCAACAATTCGATTTCAGGAACAATAATATCATTCCCGAACGCCCTCACAATGCCTCATTCCGAATCACCACCAGAGTCAGAGGACTCGCCGATACCCATGGTTGAAGTCGACCAACAACAGCAAGAGGATGCCGTCGCTGAGAGCACAACCGTTGAAGTTCCGGAAGTCCAACAGCCAGTAGACGAGGATGTTGACATGACGGATTCAAATGTCACAACTCACACCTATGCCACAACTCAAACCTTGGCCGAGTCAGAGTCGAAGGCTGAAAGCCAAGCCGAGACGCAAAACGATCAAGATACTCCAGTCCCAGAAGCTGCCACGAGTGCGCCGAGCGAGAGCAAACCTGCGACAGGAGTGAAGCTCGAAGAACTGTTCGATGAGATGGACTCCGACGAAGATGACGAGTTCCCAACTACCAAGGCAGCAAAGAGGGAGCCAGCAAGCTCACCCGATCTGTTGTCCTCGCAAAGGTAGAAATCGCAATTGTGCTTTTAAAGCCCAGAACACCAGAAGCTAACTGTCTGTAGTGACATGGAAATTGATCTTCACGAAGCCTCAGATCCCGAAGTTATGCGCACCTTCTACCAGCGTCTCTTCCCATGGCGATACCTGTTCCAATGGCTCAACCACAGCCCAACACCTACCAACGATTTCGGCCATCGTGAATTCGCCTTCACGTTGCAGAACGACGCATACCTACGATACCAATCCTTCACCACCTCGGATCTGTGGGTTTTGCCATCCAATCCTCTCCCGACTATCCATCTGCTAACTCTCTATGAACAGACTGCGCAAAGATGTCCTCCGCCTCATGCCCTCACGTTTCGAAATCGGCCCCGTCTACACAGCCAACCCCCGCGATCGCAAAACGCTGCGCAACTCATCCGCCTTCCGTCCGCTCTCCAAGGAGCTCTGCTTCGATATCGATCTGACAGACTACGACGACATCCGCACCTGCTGCGACAAAGCCAACATCTGCCAAAAGTGCTGGCAGTTCATTACCATGGCCATCAAGGTAGTCGATACCGCTTTGCGCGAAGATTTCGGTTTCAAGCACATCATGTGGGTATACTCCGGCCGTCGCGGTGCCCACGCGTGGGTATGCGACAAGAAAGCTCGAGCGCTGGACGACCAAAAACGTCGGGCCATCGCCGGCTACCTCGAAGTCATCCGGGGCGGCGCGCAGAGCGGCAAGAAAGTCAACCTCCGCCGACCGTTGCACCCGCACTTAGTCCGCTCGCTCGACATCCTCAAGCAGCACTTCCAGTCGGACGTGCTCGAGGCCCAAGACCCGTGGCGCACCGAGGAGCAGCAAGAGAAGCTCCTCGCCCTTTTACCTTCTGATCAAAAGCAACTCGTCTCCGCCCTGCGCAACAAGTGGGCCTCTAGCCCGGACCGCCCCTCGACGCTCAAGTGGGCCGACATTGACAGCGTCGCCAAGACGTCAACCTCAAAAAACTTCGACACCAAGTCCCTCCTGGACGCCAAGCAAGATATTGTGCTCGAGTACACGTACCCGCGGCTCGATATCGAGGTGTCCAAGAAGCTGAACCATTTGCTCAAGTCGCCCTTCGTCGTGCACCCGGGAACAGGGAGGGTGTGTGTGCCGATTGATGTGAAGAGGGGATTAGAGAGTTTTGATCCGTTGGGGGTGCCGACGGTGCAGAGCCTGATTAGGGAGATTGACGAGTGGAAGAAGCCGGAAATAAAAGAAGGGGAGCAGGAGAAGCAGGAGGAGAAGCATGTGGTGGACTGGGAGAAGACGAGTCTGAAGGGGTATATTGAGTTTTTTAGGAGCTTTGTGATTGGGCTGATGAAGGATGAGAGGGAGGTTAAGGTGAAGAGGGAACGGGATGATGGGGAAGGGGGGGAGAGTATGGAGTTTTGATGTTCGGATTAAAAGGTCATAAAAGGGTTGGGTTTAAATGTTTGCGCATCTGGATGTGATGGGTCATCGGCGTTGTAGATATTGGGTATGCAGGTCGAGGTTTTGGCAGGTCTATGGCTGGCTTGAACACGGGGACACGATCTCCCTTTTGACAAATGTAAAGGGTATTTGTTTGTCGGCTCAATAATTGGGTATATACTGTGATGCTCCCGCTATCCTAAACATACAGCAGCTTGCTAATCTGCCACTGGATGTCATGGGGAATTTTCACTGGACTTTCTCTACAGAGCGCAGAGCCGTCATCCACGCCGTTCGAAGGAGTTGTTTGAGATGAGACGGAGTTATTAACCAGACATCTGCACATCCTGCGCTTGCTCTGTCGTCTGGTCTGTGACATCCGTAGCTGCGGCCTCACCGTTGGCTTCCTCAGCGCCATTCTCCTCCTCCTCTTCATCCTCGCCGTTGTCCGCAGCCGGGGTACCGCACGACGACTCAGCCTTGAGGGTTCCGCCCTTCCTCTTCGGAATAACGGTCAGGAACGCCTCACCCCAGTCACCGCACTCGAGCCATTTGGCCATGATCTCTACGACCTGGTTCGTTGTGAGGACGTAGCGGCTCTGCATCGCCATATACTCTCCAATGGGCAGCTTAGCCGTCCGCACCTTTGCCGCCTTGGCCCGGCCGTAGCAGAGACCCTTCTCGCGGTTCCTATCCACCAGGCCGCCGATGACGTAGCACGTGTTCGCTTCTAGCTTGTCCAAGGTGTAGTCAGACTCTGCCGACAGGTAAACAATCGACTGGTTCACATCCTCGGCCTCTTCCTCGGGCTTCGGCTTAGGAGCCGCATCCTCACCCTCCTCCGTCTCGCCTTCCGGCTCAGGCTCAGGAAGCAACAACCCACCATTTCCACTCGGCTTGATGAGATCGATCATGCCCTCCTTGACATCAAAATCCTCCATCATGCCCTTCGCAATCTCCGCCGCCTTCATGAAATCGCCCTCCACGCACTTTACGCCGCCCTTCCAGTTCAGGTGCGCGTTATTCAACACCCGCACGAATCGGTCCTTGAGCTTGCCCTTCCACGAGCTGATCAGCAGCTGCGCCTGGTACTTGGCCCGGCGGTTCTGCGAGTAACTACGCACGATCTGCGAAGACAGCGACACGATCTCGTTATCGCGCATGTACTCCTCGAAGTCGCAGTCGATGATGAAGGCCACGGGCACCGGGTGCGCCACCCACGGCTCCTTGCACAGTTTTTTCAGGGCCTCCTCCGGGTCCTGGCCGGCCGCTTGGGCTTCGGCTACCACGGCTTCTTTGAGGGCTCGCTTCTTGGCTTGTTGTTGGTGTCGCTTTTCTTTGCGCTTCGCCTTGCGCTCTTGTTGGAATTGTTCGTGGGCTGCTTGGCGGCGGAGACGCTTGAGTTGGTTCTTGGAGATTTTGGGGGTGCCGTCTTCGTTGGTGGCGGTGGTGGTGCCATCGGCTGGTTGGGAATCGGCCTTGTCGCCATCTTCTTGTTGTTGTTGGACTTGTGGCTCTTGGGTGCTGTCTGTGGCAGTTGTGGTTGTGGTTGTGGTTTGCTCGGTCGCTTGCTGCTCAGTGCTGGGAGCCGCCTGCTCGGTTTGTTGTTGCTCGACCATCTCTTTCGTTAGCTGCTCCTCGGCCTTTCGTTTGGCATTGGCCGTCGACACGGTGTCTGATGGAGGTTCTGCTTGGGCCACAACGTCTTGAGGGGTTTGTTCCGCCATTTTGTGTGGTGATAAAGAGCGAGAGAGAAAGATAATGGAGATATGGGAATTGGAAGGTGACGATCTAAAAGTTTAAGTGGGGAAAGAATTTAAAGGCCGCGGGGTGTGTCGCTGGAAACGGCAGGATGGCCCCTCTGTTTTAATGGTGAATTTAGGCGGTCTGTGCTGTGGAAGGTGCTACAAAGACACCCCCGTCTGCACCTAGACGTGTCCCCCATGCATCTCTTTTTAATTGAGGCGCGTCTCCCCAATGACACGCGGGCCGGCATCTTCTTTCCGCGAAAACTCCCTGGTGTCACCACTGCAACCTCGGCCCTCTTACTGTTCTTTCTCTGGAATTTGTGCTGGTAAGCAAGAGGGAGGCGTCAATTCTGTACTACCTTACCATCGGACGAGAAATCCGTAAGATATCTTGGCCAAAATGTCCTCCAGACCAGAGCTCAAGGTTCGTGACAGCTCCAGTGGAATTATAGAAAGACAATAGTCGACAGCTAGCTAACCATGCGACTCCATGTCTGTAGGTCGACGACGAACATGGATTTATTCGCTTCTACAAGTCCTTGCCACAACTAGGCGAAGAGGCCATCAGGATATTCGACAGAGGCGACTGGTACACAGCACACGGCGACGATGCCACCTTTATTGCCCGAACTGTCTACAAGACAACATCAGTCATCCGCCAGCTTGGCCGAAGCGACCATACCGGCCTTCCATCAGTTACCATGACCGTAACCGTCTTCCGACAATTCCTCCGTGAAGCCCTGTTCAAGCTAGGGAAACGAATCGAGATCTGGGCCAGCCCCAATGGCCGCATGAACTGGAAGATCGTCAAGCAGGCTTCTCCGGGAAACCTACAGGATGTGGAGGATGAACTAGGTGGTCAGTTCGAGGGAGCCCCCGTCATCCTGGCGGTCAAGATCTCGGCCAAGGCTTCGGAAGCCAGGACAGTGGGGGTGTGCTTTGCCGATGCCAGTGTACGGGAACTGGGAGTTAGCGAGTTCCTCGACAACGATCTATATTCCAACTTCGAAGCCTTGCTCATTCAATTAGGCGTTAAGGAGTGTATCATCACACAAGACAAGGGCGAGAAGGAAAAGGACCCAGAGTTGGCCAAGTTGAGGCAGATCATTGACAATTGCGGTGTTGCCGTATCAGAAAGGCCTGCAGGCGAATTCGGCACCAAGGACATCGAGCAAGATCTGTCGCGGTTGCTGAAGGATGAGCGCGCTGCCACTTTACTCCCTCAGACCGATTTGAAACTCGCTATGGGATCTGCGGCGGCCCTCATCAAGTATCTAGGCGTACTGCACGATCCCTCCAATTTTGGCCAGTATCAGCTGTACCAACACGACCTGGCCCAGTTCATGAAGCTGGACGCGGCAGCATTGAAGGCTCTCAACCTCATGCCTGGTGCTAGGGACGGAGCAAAGAACATGAGTCTCTATGGGTTGTTGAACCACTGCAAGACTCCTGTAGGAAGCAGGCTACTTTCCCAATGGCTCAAGCAGCCCCTGATGAATGCGGAGGAGATTGAGAAGCGCCAGCAACTGGTTGAGGCCTTTGCCAATGACACTGAGCTACGACAGACAATGCAGGAAGAACATCTTAGGTCCATCCCTGACTTGTACCGGCTGTCTAAGCGGTTCCAGCGTGGCAAGGCAACACTAGAGGACGTCGTGAGGGCATATCAAATAGTCATCCGTCTACCGGGCTTTATTGGAACCCTCGAAGGCGTGATGGATGAAGCTTATCGCGACCCACTTGACGAGGTCTACACCAACAAGCTCCGCGAGCTCTCAGACAGCCTCGTCAAGCTGCAGGAAATGGTCGAGACCACAGTTGATCTTGACGCCCTCGACAACCACGAGTTCATCATCAAGCCCGAGTTCGACGATAGTCTACGCATCATCCGCAAGAAGCTGGACCGACTTCGCACCGACATGGACAACGAGTTCGCCGATGCCGCCGACGATCTCGGCCAGGAGCGCGAGAAGAAGATCTTTCTTGAGAACCACAAGGTTCACGGCTGGTGCATGCGTCTGACCCGCACCGAAGCTGGCTGCATCCGCAACAACTCGCGCTACCTCGAGTGTTCAACCCAAAAGAACGGTGTCTACTTCACCACCAAGACCCTCCAAGCCCTCCGCCGCGAGTTCGACCAGCTCTCCCAGAACTACAACCGCACCCAAAGCAGTCTCGTCAACGAAGTCGTCGGCGTAGCCGCCTCATACTGCCCCGTCCTCGAGCGGCTCGCCGCCGTCCTCGCCCACCTCGACGTCATCGTCTCGTTCGCGCACTGCTCCGTCCACGCTCCCACCTCCTACGTCCGGCCCAAGATCCACCCCCGCGGCACCGGCCGCACCGTCCTCACCGAAGCCCGCCACCCGTGCATGGAAGTCCAAGACGACGTGACCTTCATCACCAACGATGTCACCCTCTCGCGCGAGGACTCATCCTTCCTCATCATCACCGGCCCCAACATGGGCGGCAAGTCGACGTACATCCGGCAGATCGGTGTGATCGCGCTTATGGCGCAAATCGGCTGCTTCGTGCCCTGCTCGTCAGCAGAACTAACCATCTTCGACAGCATCCTCGCCCGCGTCGGCGCGTCCGACTCGCAGCTCAAGGGCGTGTCGACCTTCATGGCCGAGATGCTGGAGACGGCCAACATCCTCAAGTCGGCCACGGCCGAGAGCCTGATCATCATCGACGAGCTGGGCCGCGGCACGTCGACGTACGACGGGTTCGGTCTCGCCTGGGCCATCTCGGAGCACATCGTCAAGGAGATTGGCTGCTTTGCGCTGTTTGCGACCCACTTCCACGAGCTGACCGCGCTGGCGGACCAGTACCCTAATGTCAAGAACCTGCATGTTACGGCGCACATCAGCGGCACCGACAGCGAAGACGAAAAGAACAAAAAGAAGCGCGAGGTAACACTCCTCTACAAAGTCTCCCCAGGCATCTGCGACCAGAGCTTCGGCATCCACGTCGCCGAGCTGGTCCGGTTCCCGGACAAGGTGGTGCGCATGGCCAAGCGCAAGGCGGACGAGCTGGAGGACTTTACCAGCAAACATGATGAAGAAAATGGGGGTGGTCTGGGTGTCCAGTACAGCAAGCAGGACGTGGAGGAGGGCAGTGCGCTTTTGAAAGACGTGCTGGTGAAATGGAAGGATGAGGTGAAGAGCGGGCAGATGAGTAAAGAGGAGATGGTGGGGAGGTTGAAGGAGTTGGTACAGAAGGATGAGAGGTTGGTGGGGAATCCGTTTTTTAAGAGTGTTCAGGCGCTGTGAGGGAGGTGAGGTGAGGGATTACGCCTCACTCAGTGGGGAAGGGATATTATCCGGAATGTAAGGACGGTTACGGGCGGTGTTATGGCGTACGGGACTAGACCTACTGGGCTATGTGGCAGGACAGGGTTAACTAATGCTTACGCTCACTTTGGGCGTTTATGTTGTTTTCAAATCATACGGCGGTAATCAGACAAGGCAAGGCAAGGCAGGCGTTCGGAGAGCAGAGTTGTTTGTACAGGTCACGGATCAAAATATATGGGCAATGATGACAATGGTAGAAATGGCACTGGACGGTCCATTTATACACCCAGAGTCAAAGTATATATTGACTGGCAGTTGTAGGTGGAAGATTTACTTTCCTTTTCCTTTCAGTGGCGATCTTGTCTTATAGTGTAGTGAGGCAGACTAGTACTTATAAAGCTCAAGAGGTAAAGTTAGAGCAGAGAGATCCAATATCCGGCAGGTGAAAAAGTGCCTTGTTTCATGCTGAAACTTGGCCTACCACATATCTCACTTTGTCGTTCGTTACTTGAACAGCTTGAAGAATGATTTAAACCATGAGATTACGCCATTTTGAAATCTTAGTGGAAGCCGGTCATTATAAATCTTCCATATATCAGCCATACGTAACACTCCTTTTCCCCTTCCCCTAAAGCCTCTCCCTCTCTTTCTCCCTCCTCTGCCCCGCCCTCTTCAAAATATCCATCTGCTCCTCCTTCAACGTCAAATACACCCAAAACCAGCTAAAAGTCTCGACAAACATGAACGTAAAAAACACCCTGTTCTTGAGCGCATCGCCTCCCCAGCCCCAGTCCCCCGCAACATCCTTAGCCGCATACTCTCCGAACGACGTCGTCGTCGGGTGGCTAAATTTAACATCTTCGTTATATAGGGGCGACGAAGCCGAAAAGAAGAAGCTGTAGAGCGTCAAGAAGAAGGAGAAAGTCAACCGCAGGGGGACCTGAGAGCCCCAGTGGTGGATCAAAGCAATCTCTTCGGGCATGGAGAGCGAGGCGAGGTCGGTGAGACCCCAGAGGCCGAGGACGATGCCGAGGAAGGCGGTGGTGGGGGATTGAGTTTCGAAGTGGGCGGAGTGAGGCTGTGAAAGAAAGAGATATAGGTTAGTTATATATCAGGAGCGCTGGATGAGGTTGTAGAGGGAAATGGGAAATGGGGAAGGGAAGGGAAGGGAGGGGGGATGGAAAACGTCATACCAAGCCCATAGCCTCCCCCAATAGCCAGACTACGCCCTGGTCGGCAATGGTGGCGGGACGGGTGATGAAGAAGAAGGCGAGGGTGATGTGGAAGAGGGAGATGGAGGTTAGAATCGTTTTGGCGGATATGAGCCCCATGGTGACGGATGGGTTGTCGCTGTCGCGATTCTTGGTTTTGGTGGTCAAATGGATGGTACGGGCTGCGTGCAGTAAAGGGGCGCTGGATGCTGGATTATGCGCAGACGGATGTGCTGTCGCTGTGATACCCGGAAGCCCGTTGATGCGAAGTGAGGTGTTCGTTGTTTCGTGCGCCGTAGAACTTTGTCCTCCTTTTCGAAACGAGATGTTCTTGTGTCAAGAACCAATTGAATGGCTGTGATGCTGGAACATTCCTACGTCCGGAAACTCGTATCGCAAGAGATGTCGAGAGCTAATTTAAGCTTACACTACCCTAACCCTCTGCATAAAGCTGCCACCTTTGACAGCTCTTGGCCCATGCCATTTCCACACCTTGATGGCCTGGTGGGGTACAGCTATAGCTCCTGATAGCCGAGTAGGGCTTCTATCTGTTATCGATAGGGCAGCTACTGTTGACCTCTCATTCAGGGGGATGGATTCATGAACAACATCTAACAACGTCACACTCACTCTTTTTCATCTTTACACACATGAGACTTGGGACTGTATAACGTAGTAATTACCCTCTTTTATCTAATATTTAATTGGAGTCGACCGGTTTGCGTCTCACCTCTCACCATGGAAAACAACGACTCAGCACTACCGGTCCACGACGGCTGCGACCAGCCGAAGGCCCAGGAGGAGCCCGAGCAGGAGTGGCCCTACCTCGACGTCCACCGACATCTTCGATACTGGAAGATGTGCATCCGAGCTCCCTTACCTCACGTTTATCTCTCCAACGAATCCAATCGGCTGGCCCTGGCTTATTTCATCGTCAACTCCGTCACCCTCCTCACTCCGCCTCCGTCAGAACGAACGCCCGAGACACCAGAACCTCTCATCAGCCGCGAGGACAAGAAGCTTATGAGAAAATGGGTTCTTCACCACCAACATCCCACCGGCGGGTTCTGCGGCACATCCTCGCTTGTTTTCCCGCTTAGAGACTACGACACATACAACTTTGAGACGAAAACCTCTGATGAGCCAGAACATGCCGGCTTGGCCAACATTACCTCCACACTGTTCGCCTTGCAACTGCTTGCCCTGCTGGCGGACGAGGAGGACGAAGCGGCGGCCGAAAACGTATTCGAGGGCGTGAACCGGGTTGGGACGTTGCGTTGGCTGAAGAGCCTCCAGCGCGAGGATGGAAGTTTCGGAGAGGCGCTTAGTGATTTACCGGGCCACGGGCGGTTTATTGCTGGCGGGTATGATATGCGTTACTGCTATATTGCCACGGGTATCAGGTGGATTTTGCGAGGGGATGTGAAAGAGGGAAGCCCAGGGTGGGTAGAGGATTTTGATACCGAGGCGTTGGCGAGGTATATCTTGAATAGTCAGGTATGTTCAGGTTCACTTCACTTCCTCATGTCTAACGGTGTCGGGGTCACTAACAACATATCCTTAGACGTACGACCGTGGTTTCGCCGGCAATTCCCAAGATGAAGCCCACGCCGGCTACGCCTACTGCGCCATAGCAGCCCTCACCCTTTTAGACCGCCCTCTCACTTCCACTTCCGCACCACATAAATCCCCCCTCCTCCACTCCTCCATCCGCGACCTCCCCGGCCTAATCCACTGGCTCGCCTCCCGCCCCTTCGTCTACCTCGAACCACCTCCCCCCGCCGCCTCCTCCGACCCAGACACCTACATCTACCAAGAAGACGACCTCGACGACCCCAACTTTTTGTTGCCTCCAACCCCCTCCGACCTCCTCTGTTGTCAAGCAGAAAAAGAAGCCAACGGCAAAAAGGTCCACGTAGCCTTCAACGGCCGCACAAACAAAGTAGCAGACACCTGCTACTTCTGGTGGGTAGGCGGCGCTCTCGCCAACCTGGGTCAGTTAGACTCCCTGGTAGACAGAGAAGCTGCTAGAAGGTTTCTGCTGGAGAAGATGCAGCACCGGATTGGCGGGTTCGGAAAATCGCCGGGGAGTCCGCCGGATTTGTATCATAGCTTTTTTGGGCTGGCGGTTTTGGGACTGTTGGGGGATGAGCGGGAAGGGGGGAAGGTGAGAGCGTTTGATGCGGGGTTGGCGGTGCCGAGGGAGACGGTGGGGGTTATTGAGCGGGCGAGGAGAAAGTTGTTGGAGACTGAAAAGGGTGGGAAGGGTTTTGATGAGAAGCAAACGGTGAGGGGGAAGGAGGCGGTTGAGTTGGGACTGGAGTTGAGGGGTGGTGGGGAGAGACCGAAGTGGCTTGGGAGGTGTGGGTATTGAGGTTGGCAGATGGTGATGATGGTGATGATGGTTGGACTTGAACTGCGAGTGGAGGTAGAGAACGTACCATTAGCGAATATCTGGTAACCAAAGCGTTGGGTGGTGGAAATGGTTTTGCTTGTAAAGACAGATAAATACCCCCGAGCGACTGTCGTGTCATCATTGAAAGTCAATAACCAAGACAACTTTTCATTCGCTTGCATGCTCTCATATCCAATGTTCTATATAACCCATATCTCATCAAAATCATCAAAAACCCATCAAGCAACCAACTTCTTCAAGCAGCAAGCGCATGCTTGATAAGCGTCTTGTACCCCTCCACCGCAGTCTCCAAATCACCAACCTTCAACCCCTCATCATCACCATGCGCCACCAAGATGCTTCCAGGCCCATACAAATAACTGACATGATCTCCCTCAAAGTTAGGCACATCCGTTCCATAGCTAGCCACCATAGTCTCAAACCCGTCCACATCGCAATTACACTCGACGGGACCATACCCACCCGTCCACTCCATCGTGAACGCCTCCTCATCCGTCTCCTTCAAAATCTTGTCCACCGCCTCCCTCACGATATCCGCGCCCGTCTTCTGGTTGCCCGCCGCGACGCGAATCGCCAGCTTCGCCTGCGCCTCCTTGGGGATCACGTTCGCCGCCACGCCGCCCGCGATGGTGCCGATGTTCACCGTCGTGTTGCCGTAGCGCTCGCTGCTGCCTAGGTCTGCATCGATAATCTTCGCGAGCGCCTTTACCAGTATTTCAGTAGCGCTCTTGAACAGCCAGGGGTAGCCCGAGTGGCCCGCGATTCCCTGCGCCTTGAGCAAACCGCCCGTGTGGCCCTTGTGCCCGCAGCTGAGCTTGTTCTCGGTCGGCTCGCCGTAGATGGCCGCCTTGAAATGGGGAAGCTCCTCCTTCTTGCTCTTGTCAGCGTCGTTGTAAACAGCTGAGAAAGTCTTCATCCCATCGCCGCTAATCTCCTCGCCCACGACGAAGAGGAGCATCAGATCGGCCGGGTCGACCTCCTTGGCGCGGATGAGCTCCTCGACCGCGACGATCTGCGCGGCCACGCTGGCTTTGGCGTCGACGGAGCCGCGGCCGCTGATGAAGGTGTCGGATGTGACTTCGTCGGACCCCTCAGAGGCGCTGATGTGGTAGGGGATGAAGGGCGGAACGACGTCGATGTGCGAGGTGACTAGCACGCGCGGGCTGGAGAGGTTGTGCGAGCTGGGCCAGGCGAGCACGTTGAAGCGCCCTTGGGAGTGGTCATCGTCGTCACCACCGTGGGAGGTCTTGTCGCTTTCGAGGAATTGGGCCTTGGCTACGTAGCCGAGGTTGTTGCGGAGGTAGTCGAGGAGGAACTTGCCGACTTCTTGCTCGGTGCGGGAGATGGAGGGGATTTCGATTAGGGATTTGTGGAGGGAGAGAAGGTTCTTTCGGTAGGATGGCGCATCGTTGGCAGCGGATGAGGTAGAGATCTGGAGGGGAGAGATGGAAGAGTCATCGACGATGAGTGGGTGTTGGTAGTTGTTGTCGATGACGAAGGCAGAGCTGTGGGAGAGGAGGGATGTCCCCCAAAGGAGGAGGAGGTTGGATGTTGCTTTCATTTTTTGCGTAGTTCCCTTGTGGTACTACAAGGGAAGATAGATGGAATGAAGAGGGAAACTTTGTGTTTGTAATACCAAGTTCCAAGATAAAATAAATATTTCCGTCTTGAGTCCCGAGCTGTGACCGCAATTGCGAATGTCGAACCCCACACCGGCCGGGTCCGCATGCGGTAGCGGGAGAGGTCCGCTTTGGAGAAGAGTGGGGACGTCTGCGTTGGGATTCCCCAATCGCTGACCCCTGCGTGGCCCTGCCAAGACAAGACAAGTGGAGACTGTATGAACATCTCCAGGTGACGACGATGTTTCACTTCCAGAGCACAAGTCTTGCTTGAACCTCGATCCTACTCGAGTCTTACAACTGAAACGCTGAATGCCATTCGTAATTTTCCCCAGTAAAACATTGAACCCATAAATTTTCTAGTACCTATGCCCTACGCCTGCCGCTCAACGCCGGAACTATATCGCGCCGTCTAACCGCCAGGTCCATATCTACTGGAATCTCTCAGGCATCAAGTCCTCAAAGTGGAACTTGCCATCCTCTCCCTTCACCACGGTGCCCTTCTCCGTAACGATGGCATCGATGTACTCATGGGGAGTGACATCGAAACCAGGGTTCCAGACACCGATCCTCTGATCAGCAATCGCCACTCTGACAGACTTGCTGGTGTCGATGGAGCCATCCGCGTTAATAACAGCGCCGCTAATCTGAGTCAGCTCCTCACGCTTGCGCTGCTCAATCTCGATATCGTCACCAGTCTCGGTGTCAACGTCAATGCTGGTGGTAGGGGCAGCAACCATGAACTTGATGCCGTGGTGCTTGGCGAGAACGGCAAGCTGGTACGTTCCGATCTTGTTGGCAGTGTCACCGTTGCGAACAACACGGTCGGCACCAACGATAACCGCGGCAATGTTCTCCTCGGCCTTGCGCAGACGGAACAGGGCGGCGGCCATGCTGTCGGTGATCAGGGTGGCGGGGATGCCCTCGTGGACAAGCTCGAAAGCAGTCAGACGGCTGCCCTGGTTGTAAGGGCGGGTCTCGGTGCAGTAGGCGTGTCTGAGGAGGCCCTCGTCACGGAGGGTACGGATGATGCCGAGGGCGGTGCCGTGGCCGGAGGTGGCGAGAGAGCCGGTGTTGCAGTGGGTGATGACAGTGATCTTGCTGTCGTCGGTGATCTTGTACTGCTCCTGAAGCCACTTGGCACCAAAAGCACCAATCGACTTGTTGGTCTTGAGATCCTTGGCAAGAATCTCCTCGGATGCCTCGATGAAAGCCTTGATGATGGCCTCCTTGGCTTCGGCGTCCGTCAGACCCTCAGTCTTGACACCGCGGACGGTCTTCTTGAGCAACCTGACGGCGTTGCCAAGATCAACGGCAGTTGGCCTGGACTCATAGAGATAGTCCAAACGGGAGTCGATGTGCTTGATGACATCCTCGGTGCCGGTCGCAGTGCAGCTGCCGTTGTGAAGCTCAACAGAAGCAGCCAAAGCAGCAACAATGGCAATGGCAGGAGCACCTGCAGTCTTTTCAGTACAGATGTCACTTGATATTACTATGTGATGTTTGCGTAGACTCACCTCTGACTCTCATGGCCTTGATGCAGTCAAAAGCCTCCTCGCTGGTGGAGACCTCATCGTAGTGGTGCTCATGAGGGAGTCTCAGCTGGTCCAGGACCTCCAACTTGCCCCGGGAATACTTGATGGCTTCGAGAGCAGACATGGTGTTGATATTGAAGTGGGAGAGGCCTGGGGCTTAAAAGGAACCAAAAACAAACAAATGTCTTGGTCTATGAGACACCAAAAACTGTATAGGCTGAGAGAGATATTCAGAGGAAAAGAAAGACTTCAGACAGGCCCTCGGAAATGTCACTGTAGTCTTCTTATTCCTCAGGGTCCTCACTCAAGAAACTGAGGATAAAAAGACGCCCCACAAGCCGCCACCCAAAACTCCTTGCAGAATCGCATTGTCTGATTGGTCAAAATGTTCCATGTATAAGGCGCTAAGAAAAGCAGCGTAAGGCGTAACTTGGGACTAAACCGCATCAGGAGTTAAGATCAAAGAGTGGGGCAGGCTCGGGAAGGTCTGGCCGACAAGGTACCTTGAGCTTAATCGGTACCCGTTGCTGGCCGTCACACCGATACGGGGACAGCTTTACATGCTGCCGTGTACGGTAACTTCAACAAAACAACTGAACGAACTGCCTCCAAGACGCCTTTACAACTACCCAACTAGCGCGACGTTGGATATCTCTAGGGACAAGCCCGAGTGTCATGCCATAGATCTCGCCCCAAGACGGAGCTGTCCAGTATGGAACAGCCATTCTCTTCCTCCAAGGTCACAGGTTCGAAGCTCCCAATACCATTATACCTTCTTGTCTCCTGGTCATGTCATGACCACACTGCTTCTGGGCGCATTCCATGTACACCAAAGAGAAGCACTGCTAACTTACATACCTGACGTCCACAGTCGAGTACTTCGATCCCCACGATGTTTACAAGCTCCTTTCGCCGGGCCTGATTCCCCGACTGCCCCTCCGCGACCTCCACTGGCAGTCTCACGCAGGCCCCGTGCGCTCCATCAACACCCTCCACGTCGAACTCGTTCCCGCCGACCAAGCTGGCACCGTCGATCGGTCTTCGGTTCTCTCGCCCACCCCCGATAGCAAAGCCCCAGGCCGTGACCGTGGAGAAAGCGCCGCTAGCCGCGACGATGGCTTCTCCACAGCGCCCATTGGTGCTGGTCGTGGCAGCTCTACCGACAACGCCGGACCGCTAGGCGCGATTCGTCCTTCTGGACCCGGAATTACCAAAGAACGAAGACATCAAATCCCCGGTTTACGGCGCACTCCTTACCTCAAGGTGCTGTTCGTCAGGTGTGACGATAACGATGCATACAAATCAACTACAAGAGCCGAGATCCGCGAATGGATCAAGACAAACACTCCATCATCCACCCCGGGGAAAGCCGTGAGCAATGCCGAAAATCACGACGCCTTTGAATGGATGATCGTTCACGTTGTTATACCCAACACTGTCGCTGCCACTCAGCCGCGGTCAAGCGGGAGCAAAGCGGCCGACTCGAGTTCCGAAAAGACTTCGGCTCTCAAGTGGCGGACTGGGTCCAGCACTCTGTTGGAGAAGCTCCGGAATGACTTCAACGGTACGGGCAAGGGCGCCGTTGACCGCGTGAGGCAAATTCGCATTGGCATCAATGACGTCCCATACGATCTTCTTCCTCGCGTCGTTCCCGCCGTGCCAACTGGCTACCATGAGACGGAGCAGGATAGCGAAAATGCCTGGCAGGACTTGATTGGAAAGATCAAGGAGCTCATCCTATCGAGTTTTGACACCCGTGTTACCCAGTATGAGGAGGACATAAAGGACAAGGATGCCCAAAGGGGCTTGCCTGGCTGGAACTTCTGCACCTTCTTCATCTTGAAGGAGGGGTTGGCTCGAGGTTTTGAAAGCGTTGGCCTTGTAGAGGACGCCCTGGTTGGCTACGACGAGCTTAGCATTGGACTAGATGCTATCATTAAGGAGCAAGCCATTTCTGGCTCGGCTGAAGCCCATGGTGGAGCTCTTCTCGACTATACTGAAGAACTGAAGATTCTTGCTGAGCAAGCCGCGAGCCAGATCTTTTCAGGAAATCTGGAGTTCGAAGACGAGGAGACCGTCGATCTTCAGGCTGGCAAGCGGGTGAAAGATACAGATCCCTTCGGCGCTATTCCCATCAGTTCGACCAAGAAACCATATCGCGAACTGATTCTTGCCAATAACATTTCGCTCTTCGACTTCCGATGCTACATTTTCTCCCGTCAGGTTGCCCTCCTTCTGCGGCTTGGCAACGCCTGGTCAACCAGAGAGGAACTCCTCGCTAAACTCAAGGAACAACAAGACTTGGCTCCCCGAGGCGTTGCACCCAGGGCCCCACCGCCAAAACAGGCCTCGGATGAATCTGAGAACCTCTCACAGCTTGCCGAAATCTGCAGGAGGACATTGGAGTTTGTTCCTGCAGTCTCCATGCTCATCCGCAAGGACATTCTAGCGGCCTTGGGACTGGGGAAGGGAGGTGTTGGGGCTGGTGATGATTTTGAGAAGATTGACCCAGTACTGGCCGAGGTCATTGACAACATCGTTGCTTCATTCGCCTTTTCTGTTGCGCAGCAGATCCTTGCCCAGACTTCCACCAAGTCTTTGCAAATCCCTGCTCCCATGCTGGCTACCTCTGCTGACAGCGAGCAAAAGTCCGCGATCCCGGAACCAAAAACCATGATGCATCCTGCGCGGACTTCGTCTATCCCCTTGCGCCAGTCTATACAACGTCCTCCGCCCAGCCCTGTTGGTTTTCCCGGGCCTGGCCGTAAGGATAGCGTAAATGATGGCGAGTATGGCATGGCCCTGTTCCTTAAGACGGGACTCGAAGAGTTGGCTGCGAGAAGAGCTGAGCTCTATACGCTGTCTCGAAATGTTCTCGAAGAATGTGGTAAAAGACGAGGCTGGACTAACGGTTGGGCCGCGGTACCCATTGTAGGAGAGAGCGCCGACTTGCAAGAGATCAGCCTTGACGACGAGCCATCGTCAGAAGCGAAACCCTCAGTTGAAGCCAGCTTTGACCTTCAGGCCTCAGTAGCTGGTGTAGGCAATGAGTTGCTACGCACTGCACTGGACAACAAGGATGACTTCTATCGGCTGTACGAGACGTTAACCGATAAGGCGATGCGTCACTACTCTGTCGCCAAGTATGATCACTCGGTCCAGGCGACCAAGGCTGACCTTGCGGTCCTCAAATTCCACCTCTCTGAGTACAAGGAGGCCGAGTATTACTTCTACCATACTATCCCGTTCTTTGGGGGATGTTCGTGGAGTCTGCTTGAGCTTTCAATGCTCGTCATGTATGCCAGGTGTTTGAAGGAGCTGGGCAGACAAGAAGACTATGTCACCAAGGCCCTTCGTCAGCTCTTGACAAAGGCTGCTGCAGCTGAGCGAGATCGATTACAGCAAAAGTCGATGATCCGTATTGGCAATGGGTCAGCAGCACAATATCCAGAGAGCTCGGCTATATCTGGCTTCCTCGCCGATATGCTGACAGTTTCGGCAACCCTAGAGAAAGAGGTCAAGATACCATTGACAAGCTTCTTTGGTGAAGTAGAGCTTGACGGGCCGCCGACCTATGACGATGATCAAGATAGTTTCTCGCTCACGCTGAAGCTTGGGAGTCTTCTTGTTGACGAGTTCGATGCAGAGTCTGTCAGCCTTCGTATATCCAGCCCCGGGTTTGGCGGCAACAAGGAGATCTGGGTGCAGGCCAAAGGTCCCGTCACAATCAAACCAGGTCGAAACAAGGTTCAACTACAAAGCAACATGTTGATGCCAGGAAACTATGAAGTCGATCAGATCCGCATCAAGAGCAGCAATGTCTTACTACACTTTGAGCGGGAGCTTGGGCAAGTGGTGGAAAAACCATTCCCTGTCCTGCAGAAGCCTGTTGTGACGCTTTACCAACGCACGAGCTCGCTTGACGTCCGCCTCTCCAGCAGCAAGGATATCCGACTGGACTCAAACAACATGTTAGAGGTCGAGGTTATGACTGGCTGGAACGACATTACGAGTGCTGAGGTGAAGATCAAGTCGGCAACGGGAGGCTTGCGGCTCCTAATGGGGGATGCTGTGATCCTTGACGAGTCGGCAGGGAAATCAAAGAAAGCCGAGGGTGGAACATTCACGTTTGGCGCGATCACAAAAGACAGCTCCGTCAAGATCAGGTTCCCCTTCAAGATGGAGCAGGATGTACTTCACGTTGCTGTCAAGGTTGAAGTAACGTACTCAACGGATAAGGGCACCTTCACATTCTTCAAGACCTCTTCGGTCTCCATTGCTCTTGCACTGGGAGTCAACGTCCAGGACGTATTCAAGCACAAGGCTCTTTTCTCTCGGTTCACCGTCTCCACTGCTAGTCCCAGTCCCTTGAGGCTGTACAAGAGCGAGCTTATCCCCTCAGATCTCTTTGAGTCTCATTACGGGATACCACCAAGCGACCCAGTCGCGATCTTCCCCAAGCAGCCAGCCAGTTTGCTGTACAAGATCACCAAGAAACCCGGGGTAGCTATTGGCCCCAGCACGAAGAAGACTCTCTACTTGAAGCTCTGGTACAGCGTCCTCCAAGACGAGATCGAGGATCTACTCGACAAGGCCCTCACCAAAGACCTCGCAGACACTCCCCTGCGGCAATACTCAAAACTGATCGTCTACAAAGTCCTCGCCTGGAGCCAAAAGCGGCTAACGGCGTACGAACTCGAAAAGTGCACTCTGCTCGGCGAGCTCTCAACCTCTTTCCTCTCCGACATCAACTGGGCAACCCAATTCCCCGGCATCGGGCCCACCTCGAGTTCCTCCCTCAAAGGCGAAGACAGCCACCAAATCGCCGCCCAACTAGCCACCTTTCTCCGGTCCTGGCTCCTCGCCAATCCCGTCCTCCCCTTGACCGTTCCCTCTTCTCCTTCCTCCTCCCCTGACGACGACAAGAACAACAACCCCCTAATCAGCACCATCCTAATCCCCGTCGACATCCCTCCCATCACCATCGTCCACACCACCGACATCCTCTTCCAACAACCTCCCTTCCCAATTGTCAACGGCGACCCCAACTCCAACACGTCCCCTGAAGAGCAAGGCCAAGGCCACCCAACATTCATAATCAACCAACAACTCCCCGCCACCCTCCGGCTCAAATGGACTCGCATCTGGGACACCGTCTTCCCTGCTTCCCCTCAACGCTCCGAAGACTTGGAATTCAGCTACGAGATTAACGCTCCGCCTGATACTTGGTTGGTGGGCGGGAGAAGGAAGGGGCATTTTGTTATTCCTGCCTTGCCTCCCTCCTCTCCCGAGGAAAAGGATGAAAGTAGGGAGAGTAGCACCCCCCAAACAGAAGCCGACATCCCCCTCCTTCTCATCCCCTTACGAGAAGGATATCTACCTTACCCCTCTGTAGATATCAAGCAAGTGAAATCTACATCATCATCCTCTTCTTCTACCTCCCCTACTAGAACTACCGAAGGGCAAGGAAGTGGAGGTGCTGGTGCAGTACACGGACACTGCGAAACAGACAACAGGAACCTCGGGGAGGTGGTGCAAGTTATCAGCGACCGGGCGAGGGTGACGCTGAGCTTGGACGCGAGCGGACCGGCGGGGGGCCCGTTGGTGTTGGAGTGTGAGAGGGTTGGGTTGGAGGGGGTGTGGGGACGGGTTGTTGCTTAGTTTGAGGGGTTGTGTGTTGAGGTGTTGTGTGTTGAGGTGTTGTGTTGTGTAGGAGACTTCGTGACGGGTGGCTTGGGTGTTGATAGAGGTGTGGGAGGAGGTGTGTAGTTGTTTAGGGTAGCCAGTTTTTTTTTCGCTTTAAAATTATTCTTTATGGTATGATATATGACGGCAGCAACGTAGACTTTAGTACAAACAGGTTAAACTATGTTGCTTCACCTGTACGAGATAAAAGTCATGCATAAAATGTTGATGGTTGGTTGTGCCGGTACACATTGTATACACGCGCAGGTCTCACGGATATAGGGGGCACAGGTGTTGTTGTTGTATTACATTGTTTTTATAGCTCTCAAAGTGATTGACACCTTAAGGTACTTACCCTTACTTCGACTACGGAAGTCGCTTTGCGTCGTACAACAAACACAGCTTCAAAGATCAACCTCGATGTTCGTCCTGATACCATATCATCCACTGTACATCCCAAACAACAACCGTTATGAGACGTTCAAAAGAACAAATAAGGCAATAGTGTACGTTGGTTGTAGCGCATTTTCTCTAGCATAAGGCTCGTCTCTTCTCTCTTCTTCTCTTATTTCTTAGCCGGTGGTAGCATCATTCCATAACAAATTACTAGACACAAGGATGACTCCAAGACCAAATAGGTAGGCAGGGTCTAGTAGACTCGTGTTTAAAGTTTAAATGCCCTCAAAGTCACCACCGAGATCATCCTCGTCCAGATCTCCCTCCTGTATCTCCTTGGCCAAATCACGCTCGCGCTCTCTTGCTTCCTGGGCATTCTTAAGCTCGAGTCGGTGCTGGTTCATGGGGAAACGCATGGCCTTGAAAAGAAAAGAACATTGTTAGCGAACCGTTGTCATATTGATTGAAGGATAAAAGGGAAAGAGGGGAAAAAAACATACCTTGACACTCTCATCATGCAAAGCCAAGCAGGCGCGGATACGATCGTGGAACGCCTCCGCCGGTTCGCTAGTGGCATACACATCGCCGACCTCCTTGCTCTTCATGAAGCCGCGCTCCCGGTCGAGCGTGGCCTCGATGACGCCGTCCCTGATCGCCTTGGCCACAATGTACTCGGCGCTCTCCTCGCTGCCGAGGTGCAGGCGAATGCATATGTCGCGGAGCGAGATGCGGCTGTAGCTCAGACTCATCATGCGGATGCCCGTCTTGATGACGTTTTGGCGCAGGCGCAGGATCAGGCTGTAGGTGCCGTCGCGGCGGAAGGTGTCGACGTACTTGGCGATGGTGGTCTCGAATTCCTCGAGGTTGCCGACGCGCACGGCGCGGACGAGCAGGAAGTACGGGTGGAGAGTGGCTTCCATGGTCAGTACACGGAAGATGGCGCGGTCGGGGATGTCGCCCATCAGGAGCTCTACGACGAGCAGGAGCTTGGTCGCCGTCTGGCTGAAGCCAAGCGCGCAGGCGCTCGAGGGAGCCTTCCGTGTCGCCGCAGTGAGATGCTCATGGGCCTCGGTGTACCGTAGTTGAATAGCCCGGACACGGCCGAGGTAGTACAGGAAACGCGCGACCTGGTTGTTTGCAGCGTTCTCGGGGAACTGCGTATGCTGCACCAGCAGGTCGGCCTGGGAGATATGCGACGTGAGCAGGTAGTTCCGGAGCAGGAGGACGATGACGGAAGCCTGGGTGTCGATATCCTTTCGTAGCACGGCGGTTCGGAGAGCGGCGAGGAGGATCGGGCGGATCGACACAATCGGCGACTGGGGGGAAGGCGGGAGGGGAGCGAGCTGCTCGGCGAAGAGCGAGAAGTAGAAGTACACCTTGGCCGAGAGGCTATCTAATGTGCGGCGGTTGAGGGACTGGATACGCTCGGATAGGAAACGCGACAGGGCGAATCCGCGCTGGAACTGTTTGGTGTCGTAGAGGTGGACCTGCACCAGAATGCCTAGGAAGATGTCGATCTCGGGGATAACCTCCTTGGCCTCCTTCTTGCCACCGTTCTTAGCTGGCGACTTGGATCCCGAGTCGATCTCCATCTCTGAGCTAGGCTGACCGCCGAGAGTAACATCTGGCCGGTCGACGGCGAGCAGCAGGTGCTCGGCAATCTGAGTATTGGGTGACGACGCGGAGAAGGTTTCTGAGACGACTTGTGCGAGGATGTCGGGTGTCAAGCGTTTCCGGATGGACGAGATGGATCGCAGTGCCCGTAGAGAGAATCTGGCATCGAACAGAGCAACAGCACGGTCTAGCAGCGCAAAGTTGCTCTTGATATCTGCGCAAGCGAGTAATGGTTAGTTAAGCCCAAACATAGAAGAACGACTACATGTAGAAGCTGGGGACTGGGAAGCTATCGTACCGCTGATGGTTTGGGCGACGGGGTCGACCTGGGCCTCAGCCTCGCCGGCCTTGGTGTCGTCTCCCATGGCAATGTCGCCATCGGCATCGTTGGGAGGTTGCGCAGAGCTCTGCTTGTTCTTGGGAGGGGGCACAACGACGGTCATTTCGTCCTCGCCTTGCTTTCCCGACTTCTTGGTATCCTTGTCCGGCATCTCGAGATCCTTTCCACCCCAATAGCTTCCGTGCTCAAGTGGTTCCTTATCTGGAGCGTTTCCGGGTATAAGCTGGCTGGGCTAGAGGTCGTGGTTGCTGCGTTGGTAACGGCCCGATGGTCGATGGGAAACGGGGTGATGATGGTGGGGGTTGACGGTTGCGTTGGCGCGGGTGATGTTGTAGTGCTGTGGTGCGGTGATGATGACGCCGTTTGGTGGGCGACCTAATAGCAGACTATGTAGAGGTATGAGTTCGAGTTGCTTGGGGCGATCTCGCGAAGCGCGCCCTCCTTGCAAGCCTGGAGCAAGCAGCTTTAGCAGCAGCAGCTGGCAGAGTCGCAGTGGATCTAGCTTTAGGCGGGGGATGGGGCACTATGGGGGTGACCTCGTCGTGGGCGTTTCTGGGTCGGGGAGGGTATGGAAAGCGAGGGCCAAAAGCAAACTGGTCCGTCGTCGTTGTCGATAACTATCTTGATCCAAGCTGTGGGTGTACTTGGAGTTCGGTGCAGGAAAGGAAAGTTCGAGCTTCACAGGCCCCGGTTTGCTTGATGCCCTGGGAGTTGTTGAACTGATGAAAGTGCCGGTCACGGTTGGTCGCCAAACGGACACGGGCCATAAGAGCGGACGACCAACTGAAGGACCGCCCTGTGCAGTGCTATGGTGGGCATTGCTTGGCTGGAAGGCAGCCGGCCACCTACGTACAATGTCAGGTACCTTGTACCTTCGGACAAGCTCCAGCAGAGCTTCATCCCTGTATTATGATTGGTCAGACCTGCTTAGCTGGGTCCACTGCGGCTCGTCACTGACGTTGTTGATGTGCTGCCTGTCGACGACGTCGAGGGTACCTAGGTACACTTCAAATAACTAGAGGGTAGACAACATCTCGACCTTTACAACCACCAACGTGAACTTTCACAACTCAGTTGAACTTGGTGGAGATCGTATTCTATCCCACGCACAATGTTCATAAATGTTGGCCATATAATTATTTTCGCTTGCTGTGCTTATTCCCAGATGGCATTCTCACGAGTTCAGGATGTACAAAATGTCTCCTGAACCCCTGCATGATCTGGAAAATCACATCAAATCTTCACTTATTAACAATCCATTGTATTTCGAGCTTGTTTCTGTAACTCATAAAGGATTGATGCTTCTGCCTGAGCCAAGTTATAGGCGGCTCATGCCAGGGCTAAGCATATAAGTACCCCGATATGCATATTTCCTTCATCTCATCCATTACGCCTCCATTTTCCATTTCCCACTTCCCACCTCAAAGGATTACCATACCCATGCACACAACCAAAGTCCGAAACCTCTGATCAGTCTGATCCGAATACCTCCCATTAGAGATCTCCCTTGCCAGGCATGACCTTGGCGGCCTGGACCGCGCTCATCTTGGTGATCCACTGAGCATTGGGCTGCACCTTGCGAACCGTCCTGAGCTCGTCACTAGAGTAGCCAGGAATGCGGATGTTGTAGGTACGCTCCAAAACGAGCTGGATGTCACGGATCTCAAGAACCTTGGATCCCCTCTCCTTGGCGTTGCGGGACGCTGCGTGAAGGACACTCTCCGTAAAGGAATCGGCGAGACCAAGGACGGACTATGAAGGAGTGCCATGTTAGCTGATTGCGGGGTGACAAATTTGTGAGTTTAACATACCTCCTCAACCTCAGGTGTCAAGAGATTTCCATCCTGGCCCTCAGCCGTACCACCGCACACCTGCCGAACCAGCTCGTCCAGCTTCTTCTTGTTCAGAACCCTCTCACCCTCGCCCTCGAGCTGATAGGCCGGGGTCTTCTGCAACACGGGTTGATTCATGACGCCGACGCCGGCTGTGCCACCGGTAAGGGTCGGACGACCAGGTGGGCCTGCAACGGGCGTGGGAATCTGCGTCGCCTTTTCCGGGAGGGTCTTGGCGATGGGGAACTTGGATGCCTGAATGGTCTGGGGCATAGCGTTGTTGGGGTGAGCGTGGGGATGTCCTTGGGTTGAGCCCGCGACGCTGCCTGGAACAGTGGCAGGTGTGCCGCCCGGCGCAGGTACGTTGGTAGCGGGGATAGAACCGGCACGTTGCTGTCCAGCGAGGTTCATAGCCGCCGCGTGCGAGAGCGGCTGGTTGGGCGTCCGCTGCGGAGTCTGATGTCGTTGTGAGATTTGGGTGGGGGTTCCAGTTGCTTGTACACCAACCATGCCAGAAGGAATTGCCGTGTTGATAGGTGCAGGTATAGGAGTGGGCTGTGAGCCAGGCTCGGTTTTAATATGGTTCTGGGTTGCTTGCTGCTGTTGCTGTTGTTGCGGGATAGCAGCCTGGGTGGTCGGAGTTTGGGTGGCGGGTGCCAGATGTGGCTGCGCTTGCTGTGGCTGCCCTTGAGGTTGTCCCTGTGGTTGAATGGGAGTTTGCGATTGTTGGTGTTGTTGTTGCTGCGGCTGTTGATGCTGCTGATGTTGCTGTTGCTGGGGCTGTGGTGGTTGCTGTTGTTGATGTTGCATCTGTTGATGCTGTTGCAACTGATTGGCGGCGATCTGAGGTGAGTGAGAGGGCGCAGGGGATTGTTGCGCTCCTTGTTGTGAGGGCATTCCGCCCACCCCCGCCATCTGTCCAGCGTTTTTGGCCGCTTGGATGGCGGCGTTCATGGCGGCTGTGGATGGTGCCATTCCAGCACCCAAGGCTTGCCCTTGACCTTGAACCTGTGCTGGTGCCTGGCCTTGAACCTGTGTTTGTCCTTGCTGAGGGGCCGCTTGAGGTTGTTGGCCTTGTTGTTGCGGCCGTACTTGGTTCTGCATCGGGGTGGTGTTCGCCGCAATCGGGACGGCCTTGTTCCCAGACCCCGGCATTGAAATCGCCAGCGGGGTGTTATTAGGAGGCTTCACTATTGTCTGACGAATTCCGTTGCAAAAGTTCTTTGCGTCATTGAACGACTTCTCCGCTATCGCTTTGCGGTTCATCAAATTCTGTTGCTCCTCAGGAGTAAAAGGCTTCTGGTTGTTCCTCCGTTCCTCCATAAGGCTCAGAAGATTTACCAGCGTCGTGTTGCTGCTGTTGAGGGTCAGGAACGCCCTCGTGTACTTGTTCCTTTGCTCAGATTCCCATTTCTTGTGTTCCTGGGCGGGTATGTTTGGAGGTATATTGAATTGCAGTGCAGTGACGTGTTGAATGACAACCTGGGGAATGGCAGGCTTGTTTGGCTGTCCTGCTGCTGTAGCAGGCTGTCCTGGACGGACAACGCCTGCGGTGTTCTGGGGAGTGCCAGGGGCGATCTGCGACGGTGTCGGCGATTGCTGAACATTGCCGAGCTGGGGAGTCTGTCCACCTTGTTGTGGCAGTTGCTGCTGGCCCTGTTGCTGCTGCATTTGTGGCGGTTGTTGCGGTTGTTGCTGCTGAAGTGGTTGTTTGGCCTGGATTTGGTGATGGAGTGGTTGTTGCTGTTGCTGTACTTGGCCGGGCTGTTGTTGGCCAGGCTGTTGTTGCTGTTGTTGTGGTGGTGGTTGCGGTTGCGTCTGTCCTTGAGGTTGTCCCTGAGGTTGTCCCTGAGGTTGTCCTTGGGGCTGTGCCTGTTGATTCTGCTGCTGCAGTTGCTGTTGCTGCTGCTGTTGTTTCTGTCGCAACTGCTGCACTTGCTGCAGGTAGCGCTGCTGTTCCAGCTTCTTCTGATTCAACTTGTCTTGCAGCATCTTGCTAAACTGCTCGATGCTACGCCTAGCCCCGAGCTTCTCTGACGATCCTTCGGGTGATTCCTCGAAAGTCTTCCAGAATGTGGCCAATCCGGTTTCATAGCTAGCTTTTTCCTCAGCGGTTAAGAACGCGATATTTCGCATGTGCTCGGGCCGCAAGAGTGTTGGTTGTCTGGGAGCGACACCGGGAGGTTGAGTGTTTGGCTGCGCCGGCCCTTGGCCGGGCTGGCCTTGACCGGGCATTTGATTCATTGTGGTTGCTTTGTTCACCGAAGTCTGGTGTCCCAGGTTCTTTTAGGCCGTGATCGCACAATCGAGATTGTTGGGCAGAGTATCGAGGACAGGACCTCAATGTTGCTACGTGGGCGTTTGGTATGAGGGAGGGAGTGGATGGCGAGGCAGAAAGTTGCAAATATATAGGTACGTTTGCGAGGCTCCGTCGATGTAGTAGAGGTACGGTACTTAACAGTCCTGCGCAGCTCGGGAATCAGCAGGCGTTCGCAATTGTAAACGTGCCCGGGGCTTTGGTACCTTCACAAGAGCTACTGGAGGATAGGATGCTGTTATTGATTGCGGCTTTGGAGTTTCGATGGAAGATCACGGGAAGATGTTGTTGGCGGTTGGACTTCGATCCGAACCGAAGTTGTTCTTTGATGAATAGCATCCTCAATCGGCTTCGCCATCCACTGACCTGCCCTCAGAGCATGTGGCTGGAACGCAGGCAATCACGCTCTATTGAGCGCGCAGCGCGACGTGTTCATTGGCTAAGCCACAATTTCTACAGCATCTTCCCTGCAGTTCATGTTAAGTGTGGCGCTCCTAACAATTGATCCTGAATAGCATCAAAGAGCAGTAGCTCAATCACACCGTTAGGCCGGACATAATTGTTGGTCATTCAGTTCGAAGAGATGAACATTCTGCCCAATATGATCTTCAATATTGCCTGGTGCCCCCATTTTATGTTGTTGTCATCTGCTCAGAGCGGTAAGTAACCGCTACGTTCGTCTTCGACTTCACCTGCTTGCTGGGAGCTTGGTCAACGAATCTTCTCAATCACGTCGCCTGACTACTTCTTTGAAACTCGTCCGTCTTTTTGTCTGGAAGGTTGGTTTGCTGGCATATCTCTTTGCCTCTCACTCCTTCAACCCAGATGGGATAACATCAACTCGCTATATCACACCGGAGACTATTAGGGGGATCTTGCAGACAGGGTTATACACAGTAGGTTGTTGCTTGAAAGTTCAACCGTGTAAGAACAGAGAGCTATCAAACATAGTGTTATGCTTTTACTTCGACTATGCTGTATATGAATCAGAGTTTGTTATCTTTGAAAACCCGAATGCCAACCCAGTCCGTAATATGAGAAAGAGAAAACACCCAGATACAAAATATGTATGATGTTTCAAGTACCAGTCCTTTCATAAGTGCCCAGATCTCTGCCTTATGATACTCTGTTGCCTAACGTGTCACAGTAAAGAAACCGATCCATTCCCTTCCTCTATGCAGATACAGCGTATCAATGCAGTCGTAAGCTCCTTTGGGCGCCATAAGAAACAACTCCTAAACTGTGAAAGTCTCCGTACTCCGAAGCAAATCACCATCTTCGAAACCACGCCAAGTTGTGAAATGCAAAGCCGTTGTTCTGTATGAAGTTGATCATTTGTCCTTGTCCGTTTTGTACTGCTCATGGGAAAGTGAAGAGCCCAAAATTTCCCTCCTGTTCTGTTTTGTTTTGGTGTATCATCATCATCATTCGTGTCTATACTGGTATCCATAACTGGTTGTGCTTCTTTCTATATCATGTTCATTAATTCGTTGTTTTCGTCAAGTCGTCAGATCGGTCTCCTGTTTGCCCAAATCGGTTTGGTGTTTTGGCTTGATGCCGCTGTCTGTCCAAGACCCCAAGCCAAGGACTCTTGTCCCTACGCTATCGATCATGGCGAATCGATCTCCATTACACATTCGTAGTCAGGGAGCTCCCTAGACAAAAGCGATTCATCAACGAGAATCTCCTCGTTGCTCGAATCTGGCTCCTCAATCTCGTCGATCCTCGGCGGCGGCAGCGGATCCGAGACTTGTACACTGCGGCGGCGGTCACCGACTCTCCGGAAAATACGGCGTGCGCCGGAGGAGCTAAGCTCCTCTGCACTAAAGAACCGTTTGAAGTCTCTGGGGTCATCGAGGTCTGAGTCACTTCCGATGCTCTCGCTGAATGTCCGCTTGCCAATGCTGCCCGAGGTCATCCGCCTGCGTCTCCGCTCCTCTCGCTGCCGCCTCAGAATCTCGCGGTGCTCGGCCTCTTCGATGTCGGTTGAGTCGGAATCGTCACTGCAGTTCAGTTGTCCGAGGTTGTACATGACGCTTTCATCGACCTCTCGATGACGTCGGGACTGAGACCGACTTCGTTCCGATTCGGCGTACTCAATGGTATCCGGATAAAGCACAGGAACACCGGCATTTTCATCGTCATCGTCGCTGCCGTCGCTCATCTCCTCAACGATGAGGTTGGAATTCGTCACAATGCGTCCCGGGCGAGCTGGTGGTGGGGACGGCGACCGTGACGGCGACGGCGACGGCTGCATGGATCGCGGAAGACTATCTGGACCCGGATCGTCGTCTGAATCAGAAGAAGTTGCCGAGGAGGTGCTGCGGGATTGTGGTGAAAGCTGATCCGGGTCTATTGCTCGGGTAAAGCTGAAGCTGGGGCCGTAGAGACCGACTGGCCGGAGTGCGGTGATGGACGGCATTGGTGGAGGGGAGAACTGCCCGTGTGGCGGCATTGGCCCTTGCCAAGGACTGCCCTTCCGGCTGGAACCCGGGGACAATGGTGGGGACGAGGGTGCCGCGCCCTGGGGCATGACTTTGATGTTTGGGTTCGACGACCACATGGTAGGTTCGGCAGGCAGGCTGTTGACGTTGATGAAGTTGGTAAAGTGTTCAGATACTGCGTCCGGTTTGCTGTTGCTCTCCTTTTAAAACAACCTAAAGGTGAGGACGAGAGCCCGGACTTGATAAACTGATAAGTGGTTCGCCGTAGCTGTGGGGTACGGGTGCCGCTATGACGATGCCGGTGGTAAAAGATCTTGGATCTCGGAGTAAACAAGTGGTACACTACCAACAAGCGTACAAGTAAGAGTGAGTCAGGGTGTCAAAACCCAAAGAAGAAACCTCCGACTAGGAGACTGGAATGGCCTTCGGTTGCTGGTCATGATAGTACTGTCTGATGCGAATTGGACCCAGGCTTCAGCACGGGATTGGCGAGGACCCAAATTCCAATCGGAACATCGACCAGTAGAGGACGGTTGCTGTTTGGTGTGGGGGGGAGGATGATGGCGAGATATATGTAATTGTCAATGGGAGATCTCGTTTTTGCCCGTTCCCAGCGCTGCGGGAGAGATGACAAGGAAAGGCCTGCGGTTGGACTGTTGCCAATGGGAGACGGGAGCCGTAACCTATGGGAAGATGCCGACAAACTTGCCCACTGTGTAAGCTGGGATCGGCTATATCGAAAGCTTATCCTGACAGGCGGGATACGATCCTTTTGTGCTCGGCGGTGCAAAGGCGCAGGAGAGCCGCAGGGTGAACGACAAGAGTATAAGTGTTATCTCCCGAGAGCGGCTTTTATGGTAGGTAGACAGGAAGAATATTTACCACTCTGGATATGTGTGGATTGCAACGCAACTTGACCACAATTCGGTTACGGGCTCCATTTTTCAGGTACCACGCTGTTGATGAGCTCTTGGGAGTCAGCATACGACACCTAGGTATCGTGCTATGAGCGAGAAAACCCGCAACATGTGCTCCTCTGCCTCCCACTCGGCTCGGCGTCCCGGTATAAAACAAGTGCTATCGGGAAGAGTAGCGGCACCTTGGGCAGCAATGCTCCGGGTACCCCTGACTCTTCCCCGGATTCTGTCCTGGATGAGTCCATGTCGGAATCGTGAAACAAACGCATGGAAACATCAATGGCAGGTAGGGCCGACTTTCGGCGGAGACAGGGAGTGTGATAGATAGACAAAGGAGAAAATCCCATTTTGTCTCGTATCTACCTAGCTAATGCCGTGCCATGCTGGTAGAGCAATCTCTCAACTTGGGTACTGCATCCACTTGTCAGTCGTGTCAACCGTCTATACGCAAAGGCGCAAGAAAGCGTAAGTCAGGGACCAGGGCTTCATGATAGATATTATGGCCAGCGCAGTTGCCTTCAGGGGTTCTCGGATGAGTGAGCGTGGTGAGCTGGTGAACAAGGGAGATTACGGACGAATCGTGGTGAGGAACGGTCAACACAAGACAGAAACTAGGGACCGGCAGCAAAGTACCTACAGCAGTAGGCGACAAATTGGTGTAGCGGATGCATCACAACGCAAAGGCAGCACCGTACGCAGTACATCCGATAGTGTGTGTAGGTATACAGACGACATGAAAGTCGCATGAAAGTGCAGCAGCAGAAGGGCGGGGAGAAAGAGGACAAGTGGAATGTGGGGTTGTGTGCTGTGGGAATTGTGCTTGAGGCTTGAGGTTGCATCACGGATGATGATTCCGCAGATGCGTGCCCACGCCCGTTGAGCATTGAAAAGCACGCATTGGCGCAGACATTGGGGCGGGACTGTGCCAATTCACACCTTGATGAGGGCTCGCTTGAGCAAACTGTTCGGGGTTGAACACATAGACTTCGACAACCGCGAGAAGTTTGATAATGACACAGAAGGAAAGCGGTCATAGTCAAAGGAAACGGATGTTACCGTTCCCGGGCTCACCGGGGCGAAACACGTGGAAAGACTACGGCAGCTCGCACCTGGCAGCCGCTGCTGTACACCGCCGAATGCCATTGTCCACTTTGTATGTCAGCTGCGAGACTGTCAGAAGTCGGACACGGTCAAAGTAAAACAACGGAGGTCGGGGATGCCGTCCATTCGGAAACCTAATCGGAAGGCTGGCGGGTCCGTGCGGGTGGATGCTGTACCAGCACGGCGAGTGGGGTCTTTTGATGGGGTCTCCCGGCTTCGTTCCGGACTCTTCATCCCAGACTCACCAGGCTATGATTCCAGAGGATGTGATAGATGTGACTGTCGATGCTTTGAAATGGGCAAAAGGTCTTGGAGGAGCTTGAGGTGATAATTTTTACAAGTTAATGGGGAGACATGGCACAGATACAATGAGGATGAGTGCGGGAAACCAAGTGAGCATGAAGCAACACACACCTTGGAGAAGTACAGAGTACCTTCCATTTATGCCTTCCAAGGCGCGGTTTGTAGGTAGCTGGTACTTAATCTGGAAGTTGGCCCAGGCCCACATGCCTGGAATGCGGGGGTGGGGCTGTTTGTTTACGCTCGGTGCACCAAGTCCCGACTTTACAGGGCATCACCCGACTGGCGACAGCTTCACTTTGGTCCCTTAAACCCCAACAACCAACGACGCCAAAAACGAGTACACCAAGAGTTAAATCAGACATACGGCCACACATGTTCACATTTACACAACCTCCTCACGACTACTAGAACGAACATTCACACGCGGCGCGTCAAAACCTATCGACAATGTCGCTGCTCTTGGCGCACTTGGAGCAAATCTCCACGTCATGCGAAAGCATCGACAGCCTTCCGTATGTCACACCCACAAAGTATTGGTCGCGTTTCCTCTTACAATGTCCATCCTGATCTTCTAACATAAAGCCCATCCTCCGTGCATCACCACTAGTTTCCCCCCTCCCAAGATTTTTACCAACGCCCTCCTCTCCAACCACGACATCACGTCCTTGATTCGCGACACCGAAGCCCACGAGCGCGCCCTCTTTTCCGTCCCTCCCCCTCCCCCAAAAGCCACCACCCAGGCACCCGACCCACCGAAGCCCGCGAACCGACGACAAACCATTTTCAACGTCGCCGGCGGCGAGGTCACCACAGGCCCACCAGCCAACTCGACGCGCAGCAGCGGCCCGACGCGCCGTAACACAGCCGTGGCCGCAGTTCTAGGCGGAGATCTTCACGCACAAATAACGCGACGCAACCCTGGCGGAGGTGGTGGTGGCGGCGGCGGCGGGCAAGGAGGCGGCGAGCTCGACATCGAAGTGCTGCTGCGCGGTGCCGAGAAGCTCTGCACCGTGTATCCCTTGCCGGGCGCGCTGGAGAGGATACCGGCTCAGCGGCGAAAGAACGAACAGTTGATGAACACGCTGGCATACTATGAGGCTAGGGTGGCGGAGCAACAAGAGGCTTTGGATAGGCTGAACCTGGAGCGATATGCGGAAGAGGAGGAAGAGGATGAGGCTGCTGGCAGAGAGAGCGCGGCTGCTAACGACGTCATGACGGAGGAAGATCTGAGGAGGGAAGAGGAGGAGATACGGGAGTTGGATCGAAAGAGGAGGGAATTGCAAGCGAGGTTGCGAGCGACGGAGCGCGATCTCAATGGATTGATGGAGTTTTGAGCGCGGTACCTGCTCAAGGGTGTCCGATACACGCAAAAAGCTATTAAGGTTATTCGAACTACGACGAAAAGAAGGCATTGCGATACTGAGTTTCGCCTGTCATACATCATTACCCAGGGTTTGTCTTGACCAGCCACCCAATTCTTAACAACTCGGCCCATCAGACGGTCTCTCGCTAACATCCGAAGTAGCAGCCTTTACACGCAGGAACTCTTGGACAAAGGTCTCCGGATCCTGCGCTCCGCTGAGTTCTGACCGTCCATTGATGGTAAAGTTGGGAACACCATGGATTCTCTTCCTCTGCGCCTCTGCAACCTCACGATCCACCTCCTCGCCACCTCTATCACTACCCAGCCAGCTCTCGACTTCAGCGCCATCCAAGCCCGCGCGCTTCCCAGCAGCAATCAACATGTCATTCGACGACACATCGCCATCTTCTTCGTGGTGCAGTTGGAAGAGGGCCGCAGCAGTCTTATTCTCAATCTCGTTGGACTTGGTCTTCGCCAGCTGGATGAGCCTGTGCGCATTGCGGGTGTTGCCGATCCTGCCGTTCAACGAAAACTTGATCCCCTCGCCTTCGCCGATGGCCTTGAGGCGCGCATGGATCATGGCGACGCGTTCGGGGTTGCCCAGCTTCTTGCCGAGATAGGCCTTGGGGTCAATACCGCCGGTTTTGGGCAGCGAAGGGTCGAGGTAGTAGGGGTGCCAGGTCACGGTGAAGGTGTCGTTTGCGCCGCCGGGGATGACGTCTTTGTAGAGCTTGATGGCGCGCTCGAGTCGGGCTTTGCCGACGTAGCACTGGGAAGGATTAGTGTAAGTGGTGCATGCACGTTCGCGATGAAGACAGAGTCAGGTAGCCTTACCCAAGGGCAGATGATGTCGGAAACTACTTTGATCTGAAAGTGTGTCATGTTGGTGGAGAGAGGAGCTGTCGAAAAAAAAGGTACTCGATGTTTAGGTTGGAGGATTATTGTTGGCGATTATTTCAACTTGTAGGCCACGTCGTTCTGATATAGGTACTCAAAGCGCATGTCGTGCTACTTGCCCCTCCTTCCCAAAACCCGGAAGCCGGAGGGGTTATGAGGAAGGCGAGAATCAATCACAGTGGGCTGCTTATAAATCGACTTTGGAATGCCTTCCTCTTGGGTTCTCTCTCCTCGATGGTATTCCACAAGTATGAGACCATACTAAAACCGAGCCAGCACAATGTCTCTCATATCTTCTTCATGTACCACAGACCCTCTACATAGCACATGTAATGGGCAAGAATCCCATCTGCTGGCGCTTAAGCGGGGGTGTCCCAACCTAAAGAAATCCGGGGAATGGCACCGTGGCATCTGCTGCCCGTAGCATACATATAAGTGAAGCATTGACAGATGATGTCGGCGTCCTTTTCAAGGTAACACAACAAAAGTCGTGATCGGCAAATTGACCCCAGCACGTGTCAGGTACGAGCGGCTTTGATGATCTCCGCGCGGTTGGGCGAAGCTTGGGCCATGCTCCATTGCATTGAGTTCCCAGCCTTCTGGTATACCGCTTCCACTCACTCGATTTGGTTTTGCTCAACAGGTATAGCGCCGGGTATAACTAGCTTTCGACCAATCTGCTAGTGAGCTGATGTGGGTCACAAGGTTTCTCGGGAACGATCCAGTGATAGGATTGGTTTGAGTAAAACCAAANATTTGGTTTTGCTCAACAGGTATAGCGCCGGGTATAACTAGCTTTCGACCAATCTGCTAGTGAGCTGATGTGGGTCACAAGGTTTCTCGGGAACGATCCAGTGATAGGATTGGTTTGAGTAAAACCAAATCGAGTGAGTAGAAGCGGTATCTTTTTCTTTTTCCGATCAGCTCTTTCGGGAGTTGGGAAATCTCAATTCTCAGCTGGAGGTTGAGCTGAAAGATGGAGCTAGGGAGCCAGGGAGCCCAGGGAGCGAAGCCAAGCCTCGGGGAAACTGGAGTCCATTTTACGGCCTTTGAGCGTTCATGACAGAAAAGCTGGGATGTTGTTTGGCGTAGACGGTGGGTGCAACGTCTCACCTTTTTTGTCACCCTTTGTGCCTTTTTGAAGATGGACCGTGCGTCTCCAGGCTTTTAGCCGCCTGCTGGAGTTCAGAGTTCAGACGAAACGGCGCCAACCGCAGCGATTGCCCTGCCAAGAAATGGAGCTCGGTCCCTCGTCGCATCCAATCCTTCGTCATCACTGCCACTGTCCGGACAACGGGCTCTGCTCAAGTAAATAAAACCGGGAGGTTGGGGAAGACGGAGACAACGGGCTGGGGGGGAGGCCGCTCCCAGCCAGTCATCATGGTATCTCGACGTTCCAAGCAGGTACCGGCCGCCCAAGTGAAAGCAAGGAATTGAATGGCTAGGGAAACAATTTGCCAGGCTTCAGCATTTCGTCCACTTGCAAACGAGGGCTCCAAAATAGCGAGTGTCACTGCCCTGACGAAGTGGGCTGGTGGGCTGTTTAGCTTTTTGAAGATTTGCAGTGAGAAGTGAAGACTTCCACTTGTTGCCCAGAAACCAGCCACCGCTTTTCCGCAACGCGAGCGCGCTGATGAGAGGCAGGTCCAATGCAACAGCATTCCTCCCACTCTCTCCACCACTGAGCTGCACTCTTGCACGACTTGCACACGCCCTCTCCAGCAAACCAAGTCTCTTGTCTCACGCTTCTCAACCCTTCCTGTCCCCATTCCGGTCTTGAGGTCTTCCAACTTTTGCCCTGTACCTGACCGACGGGAAACTGTACGTCACCCACAGCAAGACACGATTTCATCTTTCTCGATCGTGCATCCTTTTGGCGTACTATCAGTCTTTCTGACCTCCACCGTTGTCCCATACTAGCAGCTACAGCCTACATCTCAAGCTGTACCTAACCTTCACCGAAGCGGGGACTCCATACCTCTACCCTACCTAGCTTCCCTTCCAGCACGAGGAAAAAACCCTTGAGTTTAGGTCCGGTCGTGGTGCCTTGCAGATTCATCCTGCAGCATTGATATACCTAGACAAAAAAAACAAGGGACAGAATCCAAAGGGACGAAAGGTCGACCTTGTGCCTGGCCCCTTGCCTGTTTCTGTTTAGTCCAGTCCGCTTCATGCTGGCTTGCTGGCCTGCTTTCTTGCTTTTGCATCTGGCAACCTGAACACACAATCTTCTACGTCCCCTCCACCAACCAACCCACTGCGGTGCCTGTCAATCCATACATCCTCATACATACACCTCCTCAACTTGTGCGCGTTGCCGCATTCCTCAGCTACGCGCCCAAACAGCAGACCAAGAGACGAGACGAAACGGATACCGACAATTTGAACACGCGGGAATAATTCAAGACAAGGGAAAACGTGGGGAAGAAACGAACACCTTTTTGGGCCCGATCCGATCTTCTGGACTGCTTCGCGCATTCCAATCATACTACCTAGCAAGTGAGGTAGACCGCCTTCCATTCCAACAAGCGAGACATCGTTTTACGGCGCAACCCTTCTCCAAGTCGACACCGAATTCGAAAAGGATCCAAACGACGTAGCCTTGAGGGCAATCTTGTTTACTGTCGGCCGTCGCGCAAAACGTCCCCAACCGTCCCTCTGGCGCAAACCTCGCGGAGGGCGGGTGTGGGTACCAGGCGCGGTATCTATAACGAAAGGGAAGAAGGAAGAAGGGATTCGCGATAAAAGTTAAAGAAGGAAGCAGCATACATACGACAAGATGGCTAGCGGGTTCCAATTAGGGTGGTACCGTATGTCTTCGTCTCTCTCTCTCCCCTCCTTCCTCAGATATGTAGGCAACGGAATGAGCTAACACTATGATGAACTGCAGGGTGGCTACCGTTCCTCGGATATCACCATGTGTTGATGATTCTCATCATGATCACAATCATTCTACTATGTAAGGAAAAATCCCGTCTTTTTTTCTGGGAAAATCAAGACTAACACCCCATACATAGCCCTCCTCCTAGCAGGCTGCTCGTCCTCATCACCCGTCATCCCCGACATCTTTTTGTTGTCGCTCTACTACGAAAACTACCAAGCCGTCCCCGACACCTCGCAGGTGAACTACGCCGTCACCACCGCGCTCGCCAACGTTGTGAACGGCGCCCGTCTCCAGGCGCGCGTCGGCTACTTTGGCATCTGCGTTAATCCCGATGGCGGGTCGTGGCTGTGCAGCAACAATGCGACAACGCTAGCCGACGAGATCTCGGTCGATCAGGATCCGTTGAACCTGGTCTGGTTGGCCGCGCAGTTCAAGGATATGATTGTCTTTCCGTACTTGATGTAAGAGCCATTCTTCGGGGTTTCTGACCCAACATTCTCAGAATAATACTAACAAGAATACAAAAACACAGAATCATCGCAATCATCTTCGCCTTCGTCTGCCTCCTCCTCCTTGCCACCTTCCCCGGCTGGCACGAAGAGGAAGACTCTGAGGGTTCCGAGCGCGAAGTCAAACCTTTCCCTTCGCGGCCCGTCAGCCAGGTCGCCCTCGTCATCATTTTTATCGCTACCATCTTCGTACTGGTCTCGGTGCTGTGGCAGCACACGGCGTCGGTAGCGGCATCCGTCATCGCCCAGGACTTTGGCAACGGGAGCGTCATGGCCGGCGTCGGCAGCTCGGCCATGGTGATGGGCTGGTTCAGCTTCACGCTGTTGATTATTGTCACGATTGGTTTGCTGGTCATGATATTGAGTATGAGAGTCCTGAGGGAGATCATGGCTTAAGGACTCAAGGTAGATTGGGTTTGAAGGGGTCTGTCTGTTGGAGAAAAGGGGGGGGGCGCGTCTTTTTTTCTTCGTTCTTCTCATCTCACTATATGGGAGGCTGGGGGGCAAAGGCGCTGATAGAGATCTTGTTTTCTTGTTTCACTTTTTGTTCTCATGTTATGGTTCTGTCTCTTTTCTTGCTTTCGCTTACTACGATACCTACAACCACTACGGCGGCTCACAAACACACTCACCACACTCACACATAAACACAACTCACAGCACACAACAATGATAACCTAACGTACATAAAACGACCCGAGACGAAGGAAAGAACGATCAAATGGAATGGGAATGATGGGATGGATGGGATGGACAGAGAGAAGAGATCAGAAGAGAAGAGAGCGGGAGGATGAAACTATATAACGAGTGTCAAACGACGACGATCGGGCAATGTTCCCTCTCATGGCACTCCATGGTTCAGGATATGCATGTATGTATGTACGGGTGACGGACGAATTGATCATATCAAATCAATCAATGTATGAAGGCTGGATTTGGGAATGGTCAAGGAATGGATAAGATAGGCTTTTGAATGAAAGATGGGCGGATATTTGTTTCGAGCTCAATGGTCTTTTGCACGGGGTCTCCGTGTCGAGGTTAAGGTTAATGAAACGCGGGTTTTAAGGTTTCGGTCTACTTTATCATTGCCATTTTTGATTGTGGCATCCTAACACGACTGACACTGGGTCTATATGATGAGTGAAAACGCTGAACGACAAGATGGATAGTTGGCTTGATTGATTATCGTGATGATGATATCTGAGCGAAGTCATTGTCGGACGAACCGATGGTTCGTGGCACCTGCTTGTGGAAGCTTTCCTATGCTATGAAGGTTTTGAAGTCGATGTTCCCGTATCACTAGAGGTAGGTCCAGGATCAGGCTTAGTTATGTAGCCTTCCTTGAATCTTAAAACCGATACGCAATTGTTTGAGACTCGATATTTGGAATAACTGGAAACCTGATTGATAAGTTCAGCCTCGGGAACATATTCGTCCAGCTAACGATGGCGAGTGTGTGCTATGTGTTGCATAAGCAAAGTTTAGTACGAGACACTGCTTCAGTTTGTCTTCATTTTGTCACCTGAAAGATACCTCTAGGTACGGTCATGTTCATACGGTAGCCTCAACTACCAAATCCATATCTCTCTCACTACCTTTCCGGTATCTCTCTAGGTACTCTCTGCCCCTTACGTTATGAGCTTTGTAAGTTTTAGTCTGCGTCACTGCCTATGGCAAAAGATCGCCGCTGAAGGAAAAGACAGTGATTGTTCACCTACATACATGCCCGGAGGTGCAATTCACACCTTCGTTATTCTGTGTTTGCTGTGCAAAGTATGTCGGGCCGCCCACTTTATGGGAGAACTTTCATCTTCCCATGGGGTAAAAGGCAAAAAGTTATAGCAGACCACCAAAAAAAGGGCAAAAAAGCAGCAGAAAAAAAGAAGAGAACTTGCACGGTCCGGGATTCGAACCCGGGTCTTCACACAGTAGACTTTTACCCTTTTGAACTTTTGCCCCCAGAGTCGGTCTTTGACAAGAGGTTCGTCGGGGATTTCAACCCTCAAGCCGTGTGATGCGCTTGACCACTGCGCCAACCGTGCTTTTTTCTTGTTGTTGCAAGCAGCACGCGAAGAGGTACCTTATGTACGCATGGCAAGGCAAGTGGAAGGCAGCTAGCAGGGCAGGAGGGAAGGATGGGATGAAAAGGGAAGATGGGAGACTACGTCTCATGCCCTTAGAGAGGCGGAAGTAGTCGTCAAATACAACAACCCGAACTCGGACCTGGACCCAAACCGCAGGCCGTAGTTAGATAGATATAACTCTATCACAGTGACAGTCATTCACCAGTCTCCTTTAGCTGGGTGAGTGGGCGCAGTTGCCTTGAATCTCAATTCTGCGCATTAAGGTGCAAAGTGAAGAACTCGAGATATGTGTTTAACACTTCAATGTATTCCCTAAGCCCCCTTCCCAGGCAACAATTCCCGTCTCTTGCACTTGAACCATACTTTTCTCTACCAAATCTATCATGTATACATACCCATCACACCCCTAACTATACCAACCCATTCACTCCATCCTCACCAACCCCCACCCCTTAACCCCCTGCCCCCAACTCTCCACCACCTTCCCAACCCACTCCTCCGCGCCCTCTCGTCCCCCAACCACGTCCTCCACCGCCTTCCTCACCTTTTCAGTCTCCCCCTCCCCATCCTTATTGCCTTCGGCACCAAAAGTCCAATCAAGCATCTTATCCAACCACCCTCCCCCGCCCAACTGCTCCTTCAGCTTCTGTATATGTCCCTTCACCTCCGTGATCGTCTTAGCCGCCATGGCGTCCAGCGCTTTTAGTTCCGCCAACCCGTCCTTGTGCAGCGTGCTTTTCCCGCTGCGATCGCGGGCCAGCTCGCGGTCGTTCCAGGCTTGTACAAAGGCGGCGCTGTGGCGCATTGCGAGAGCGGTTTCGCGCACGTGGGAGAGGGTGTGCATGTCGGTTAGGGAGTGGAAGGTTTCGTCTACGCCACCAGCGGTGCCATTGGAAACAGTGGAGGAAGAGACAAAACGTGTGCGCAAACCGGTAAAAGCGGTGCGAATAGACGAGGTGATAACGCTCATTGTCTCGGACGGGTAAGGGTCGGCGCGCGTGGTGGAGAGGGCGGTGAGGACGGCTGCTGAGAGGAGGGAGATGATGGTGTAGTAGGTTGCTTCTGGGGAGGTGAGCGCGGAGGGGGTGGTGGGACGGTGGATGAAGCTGGTTAGCGAGTTGTTGAGTTGAGAGAGCGTCTCGAATGTGTAGGCGCGCTCTTTGAGGGAGGCCTCGCTGGGCTTGTAGGGGCGGTGGTCCTTGGGCGGTTTGTGGTGGATTAGGTCGAGGTATTGTTCGGAGAGGAAGGAGAGGTGGGCGCGCTCGTTCTGAGGGGAAGGCGAGGTTAGCATTCGCAAGAGTCAGGGGGAGTTTGGAAAGAGTCTTACGGAAAGCTCGGGGCCGATACGCAGGAACTCCTGGATCGGAGGACCCTGGGGACTTTCGAGGTTGACGAATGAACCGTAGTCGGTTTTGTTGAGTAGGGTCGTGGAATCATCAATGTTTTCTGGGAATAAGTTAGTTTTGCTTAGGGAAATATGATCAAGATAAACGTACCAGTGAGTGCCAAATCGCCAATCTCGCATTCGATCTTCCCGCCAAACGCACGAGTTGCCCGTCGCTCTTCCACAATGGACATCATAAGCGTGCAGCTTCTCCGCAGCTTGCTGTCGAACTCGGTCATCTCCAAGATACTGCTGTAGCTTCCAGAGCCGAACGCGTCCCAGATCCGCAAGGGGCAGCTACTGTGCAGACTGTTGTTGTAGTATGACCGCAGCGGCTCCATCAATGGGCGGGTACCAGTAAACAGACCCGGCGACAAGCTTGATATCCTGTCAAAGAACAGAGGGCTGAGAGAGTCCTGAATAGTCCGCTTGACATCGAGGGGAGTCCAGATTTGGTAGGCATAGGAAGCGCATCCAAGGAGGAGGTAGAGTTGGGCCAGTAGGAGGCGCAGCGCGACATCGCTAGGCGTAACCTTTAGCTGGGTATCCAAGACGAGGACCGCCTGGAGGAACAGCGATGGGTTCACATCCCGCAGCGGTGCCGGGGCAACATCGGAAGTGCGAGGACGCAAGCCAGAGAGCTTGAGGATCGAATTGCCCATGACAAGGGCCAAGTCAATGCGGGGATCCTTGTCGAGACGGGGGATTGCTGCCAACAGCTCGGAGTCGTCAACTATCTGCTGGTATATTTGGGCGGCCTCGGTCACCACGCTCCTCAAGCAGCTCTCGCATGGTAGAGACGTAAGGGTGGAGCACAGACGGCATTGGTATGGCTTGTCCTGCTCTTGGCCGTCCACCACGGATGGGTTATGGGAGAGTGTTTGTGTGCAAGTGGTGAGCAGGTAGCGCAGCTTGCAGATTAGTGACTTGAGGATAACCTGACTAGACTTTTCAGACTTCTACATAAAGACAAGGTTAGTGATGTGTTGTTATGTCAGACGATTTGAGAATGGAACTCACCTCTTCAAGCATCTTGGGCAGGACCTCCTCCATGAGACCCTTGACCTCCTCGAAGCTGAGCTCTGCCACAAAGTCCTTGACATCGTCAAACGCAGACAATTTATCAAAGTAACTGTCCAAGTACAGGCCGATTTGGATAACTCTCGGGGTCAGCCCTGACTCGTTTCCAGAGCTTCCTGGTGCTGTAGGCTGACGGAATGCGGTGTCGAGGAGGGCGAGAGCAATGTTCTTCTTGTACATAGCGGTGTTGGTCTTGAGCGCAATGAACTCTTTGAGGATGTTCTGCACCTCTCCAAGGGCAGTCTCCTGATCCTTGGACTTGCTGGCAGCCAAGGCGAACTTCTTCCATACCTTGTAGTCGCAGACGGAGAAGGTCGGTGTCGCACCATCAAGGCCCAGTCTGAGAGCTTGACGGCAAAGGTCATAGATCCGGTCCCATTCGCCCCACGACTCATAGGCGTTCAGAGCTTGGTAGAACAGGTCCTTGCGACCATCCTTGAGCTGGGCAAGAGGTCCCAGTTTGGGGCTCTGCATGCGGCTGATGAAGTCTTCTTTGGAGCCATGAGAGAGCATGACCCGGTAGTAAAGAGAGATCTCCTCTTCTTGAAGCAGGCCTCGATCTTTAGGCTCGACTTTCTCGGACTAAAGCTGGGGTTAGGCACTTTCTGACTGACAAAGGGTGATCCAGTAGCTCTGGGCGCAACATACGTTTTCAGTAATATCAGCCGCCCTCTCAAGTTGCTTCACTACAAGAAGGCTATACACCTTTTTGCTGGCCTCACTGCACTGGGGGCTAACCTGAACATGTCAGCTGTGGGTACTGGTTCCTCAGGGTATAAAGCGGACTCACTGAAAGGAGGTAGGTGAGAGTAATGCTCCAGAACATATATTGGCGGTCTCCCGAGTTGGCGAAGGCCTTGTCCAGAGTCGTGGCAATCTGCTGAGCGCTCACAAGATCCCAATACTCCAAGCAGGACTGAAGGCACTTCACGGAAAACTTGCTCTTGGGGTTCGCCTTCACCCAGCGGGCTCTGAGGGGACCCAACGTCTCGGCATACTCGGTGTCGTAGAGGTAATCTCGCGCAGCCCACTCAAGGAGCTCAACGGTGTCATAGTCAGGGACAGCCTTGGACTTGACGAGCTCGTCGATGGCGATCAGTGCCGTACACCTTTCTGTGGTGCCATCGAGCTGAGACTCGGCAGCGATTCTGATTGCCTAATGGGAAATAGTGAGTGACTGGACTGATGAGTAGTGTGAGGCATTTCATGAACAGTATACCTCGTAGTAAGGGTCCTTGAGAGATTTGAAGCGCTTGTCGGCCAAACGAATGACGGTGTTCCAGTTGCCGTCAGTGAAGGCGGTCTGTAACTGGACGTCGACGCTGTTTTTCAGGGCTGGGCGGTCATATCGTGCATATGACATTGTTGATGTTTGCCTGCTTGCTTGCTCAGTCTTGGCGTGGGAAAAGGGTGAAAAATTGCTGGCCAAGGAGAGAAAGAAGAATGGAATGAAAGATTAAAAAGGTAAGGTACCGTAGCCCACAGACTTGGCCGGTTGCACTGCACTTTGGTGTTGACTTTCAGAAGTGAAGGTTTAAAGTTGAGCTTGGGGTTGCCTTGACCGACGCTGTACGCACTGAATGAGTGGCTCGTGCGGCGTAGCAGACGTGGTGCTGCAGTGATCGATCGGGTCCGACCCCGCCCTGACCGAGGTGAGTGGCTCCGTCCTCACCGTCAATATACCATCGTCACTTCGGCTTATCGATGTTTACCTTCGGCATCTCCCCTGCCCCTTTTCTAGCAATTCCCGATTCCACGATCACCATTGACACCCATATCTTTCTCTATTCCTTCCCTGTTCTCCTTGAATGAACGACTAAACAGGCAGTCCCGTCTTTCGTAACCCGAACGCCTACCCATGCAGCAAATGCTTTACAATGACTATTTGTACAAACGCACAACGCAATGTCGCCCGCGTTGATCTTCCTCCTGTCCCTCTTCTACCCCTTTCTAGTTGTAGCTTTCATCATTATACCCTCCTATCAAAGTCCGGTAGTTCAGAAGAGCGCACCCTCCTTCCTCTTCTGTTCCCGCCTCCTTTCGATCTGTATCCCCGATAGTAAAGCCGTTAGCATATCCTGTCTTTATTCCCCGTTCCAATCCGGGCCGCAGAGGAACACTACTAACCCATTGCCTCTTGCAATCCCTATACGCCTCAAAGTAATCCGAGCACATGGTCCGGTCTCCTTGGTTGCGGTGCAGACACCGGATACTCCGCTGCGCGGCCTCCTGGCACGGATCAAGGTATTCGCTTCTGCTCTTTCTGTATGTTTCCCAATTTCCCGGTTAGCCAGCTGTCGTTCTTTTCCTTCTTCCCCCGAGCCAGCCCTCCCCCATGTGGCCTGCGCGGTCGACGCCGCCCACCCATACTGCCGCCAACGAACATACCCCTCGAACTTCTTCTTGGTCTCCTCGTTCCACGGCTCCTTGTCTCCACTGCCAGCTTGCGCCATCTTGACTATCTTCTTCGTGTGTACTGTTCGACGGTTTCTGGTAGCTCGGCAACGGTCGAATCAAGGGCTGGTACGGAAGTTCGTTGATCGTCGGGTGGGGTCCTCGTCTCCGAGCAAGGATACGGATGTCGTGCAGCAAAGGGATCGGTGCCGAATGGTTCGAGTCGAAGTTGAAGTTGTAAATAGGGAAAACGGACAGTCGGCGCGGTTCGGGACAATGATGGAATTGGAAACTGACGCGCGCGCCGGCCGGCAACGGGAAGCCGAAGGTGTTATGCACAGGCCATGCAGCTCACCTCGGTGTGGGCTGTCATCCGATGGTGGGGTGGACTGCTTATCGTATGGTCAGATAAGATAAAGGAATGCTGAAGGTCGTTCTGTTCCTGAGCGACCCCTGAGACCAAGGTCCTAGGGTTAGGGGTGGAGTCTCCGACATGGAAAGGAGCATGACACTCAGCAACAACAGCCTGTCGATGATGGACAGAGCCACAAGCAACAGATAATACGAGTAGTTTGGACTTTTCAGACTCATATATACTTTTCTTTGTCTAAAGTCTGTCCTCATTCTCCGACATCTTTTCCATCAAACCACGTTTGGGCGGAGTTGGCAATTGTTCGTCAACCTGTCTCAGGCTGCCCCTGGTCCATTCATCGACAAAAGCCATCGAGCTCTATATGGGAAAGTCATTTTAGGTCTGTAGGTTGTGGTGCTCGGTATGAACTGTGGATAATATTGAAGCCTCAAATCCAGTATCGGTAACCTTACACTCGAGTCTCCGTCATCAAATCATGTGAATAGTTGTGGCCATAAGTATCAAACCATCCCAAAGATGGACGTAGAGGGATGAGTGAGCACTGGCCCCGAAAGGCTGTCCAGACTTCTGTTGATGTCATCCAGCCTGTCATCGCGATGTCAAGAGACCGGACTATGAAGAAACATTGGTGGCCATCACGCTGTCTCGCCCGTTACGCTGAGGGTGTTTCCTGAAAGCCACCAAATGGGCTCAAGATATCACATCCAAATTCTTTGGTCCAGCCGAGTTTCGAGGTTTCAGGTCATTCTGGAATCGTGGGAGGTCGATTCTTTGCAGTTCGTAAAAAGTCCGGGGGGTGACGATGAATGGAAGATGTTGTTGGAAGCTGATGTTGACGGGAGCCTCTCCTGGCAAAAGAGAGAGAAATGCGGGAGTAGCAGCAGGAGTGGATCCCGTAAGGTCAGAAATACGAAGGGAAGACTAGTAAGTTTCAGGGTTAGCTGACTAGAATCCAGCCTGGTCGATGTCGCGCACGTTGAGGCGGAGTCTGAGGTGGGGTCCCGAACCTTTCCCATTTCCCAGCAAACAGGGTCTCACATGGGCCGATGAACACTTGCCCTGACTTCCATCATTTGACATCCTTGGGTTGGAGACAGGCACCTGGCCGAGGCTCCCGCTGAGTGAGAGAGGGGTAAAGGGTCTGAAAGGGTCTGAAAGGGGTGGAAGGAAGTTAGTATAGAGGCGGCCGTCAACAGGGAATAATCATTACTGCATAGAAGGACCAATATAAGAAGTGGAAGAAACAAACAGGAAACTGAAACCGAACAGGTGGAATTTGATGATCGTGATGGACAGTCGCGACAGTGTTGCTCGGCCTTACTTGCACTGCCATCAATTTGATGCTCCAGGTTCGGTTGACTACCAAAACTATCTCAATTGACGGGATGTGTGAGAATAATTCTTCGAAACCAACACTTTTGAAGTCGTCGTTCCGTGCAATGACCAGATGCACAAAGCCCAGGGACACAAGTTGACACAACGACCTGACAGCCTGCAATGAAGTCGGAAAAAGGATGGCCGAAAAGGGACATCAAGGGACGGGTCAGCTTTGCGCAGAACATTGCAGTGGGGCGCATTGCATCCGTCCGATCCAGGTCCCCCAGTCGCTGTCTTGGTCCGGTTGTCTCATTGGACGCATTCAGGAGTGGAGCATCTGATGTCGCCCAATTCGCTCTCCTTTCTCTGGCAAACCAGCATCCCAGCCAATCCCGGCCCAGTATGAGCGCCCCCTTCGGCCCCTTCGACGATGCACTCCAGAACCAACACGGTTTTTCCTTACGTCAGGTCAGCCCGGGGATAGCTGGGGGGAGGGAACGACACTTGAACCTTCAAGAGGAGGAGGAAAGGCTGAGGAGGAGGAGAAGGGTTGTTGTTGTTTTCCCCATTGTTTCCCATCTTCTTCAGCCGTCAAACCGCCCGTGTCACCATCGCCGCCATCGCCGCCGCCGCCACGGACCACGGCCATCTAATTACAGAGTGGAGGCCACAACCCAAGGCTACAGGGAACCTGAACTTCTACAGGGAACTCCATCGATCCCGACGAACGCCAATTTGGGACCCCTTTGCCTTTCTTCTGGCTTTCACAACGCTTGTCCCTCGCTCACCAAATCGGTTTCCCCATGCATTTGTTTCTGTAAATCGACATCTACCTTACGTACCTACGCAAACATACATACAATAATATCGATTTCGGAGGGTCATATTATTGGTTGTGCAAACGCGTGTATGGAATTGGAATAGAAGCTCGACTCTCGCCATGCTTTTCACCACAAAGATCGCTGGCGTAGCACCATTGCTGCTCGCTGCCGCTAGCAGTGTATACGGCGCAACAACAACAACAGCACAGTCAACATTCGAGGTTAACCTGAACGACACTGGTCAGTACCACATACTTTCTCTTCTTTTCTCGACGTCATCGGTCAGTCACTGGACTCCAGGTAGCTAATCCCGGAGAACAGCATCCGTAAAATCCGCCGCAAAGACTGTCGCAAAGCACCTGATATCATACTATAATGGCAATGAACCTGGAAGAACCATCGGTATTCTTCCTGGTCCCCCGCCAGACGGATCATACTACTGGTGGGAGGCTGGTGCCATGTGGGGGACCTTCATCGACTACTGGCATTACACTGGCGACGACACATACAACGCCCTAGCCAAGCAAGCCCTCGTCTTCCAAGCCGATGCGCCTCAGAACAGCTTCATGTCGCCCAACTGGACTGCCTCTCTCGGTAACGATGATCAGGGTTTCTGGGGAATGTCTGCCATGCTCGCCGCCGAAGTCAACTTCCCCTTGGCCCCCGGCGAGGCTGATTGGCTTGAGATGGCCCAGGCCGTCTTCAACACGCAAGCTGCCCCCGACCGCCACGACGACCAATGCGGCGGAGGTTTGCGCTGGCAGATCTACCMCTCCAATGCTGGATATGATTATAAGGTAAGATTGGGTCGGCCACTGGCTTCACCTTGAGCTGCATGTGACTAACATAACTCAGAATACTATCGCCAATGCCTGTTTCTTCAACCTCGGCGCAAGACTGGCACGCTATACCGACAACAGCACCTACTCCAAATGGGCCGAGACGACTTTCAACTGGATCAGGGATGTCGGTTACATCGATAAGAACTGGAACATCTACGACGGTGGTCATGTCCCCCAAAACTGCACAGACATCAACAAGGTCCAATGGTCAGCTAACGCAGCCATCATAATTCATGGTGTCGCCATCATGTACAACATGGTAAGCTCTTCGCCAACATCCGGTAGTTATGTACTACCACGTAGAAGACCTTGATAGCTAACATACCCTCAACACTACAGACCGAAGATGCTGAACAGTGGGGAAAGCCCCTTACTGGACTCGTCAACCGGACCCTCGAGTTCTACTTCCCCAAGGGCGTCATGGTTGAACGCGCCTGCGAGCTCGCCGACAGACTTCTTTGCAACGTCGATCAGCATTCCTTCAAGGGCTACCTCCTCCGCTCCTTGGCCACGGCCGCCCTCATGGCGCCTGGTCTTGTTCGAGAACCTATAGTCAAGGCCTTGAAGACCAACATCGAGGGTGTCATCGACAGCTGCCTGCCTGACGGCACATGCGGTTACCGTTGGAATGTCGGAAAGTACGACGGTGACGTGAACAACGGCCCCGCCGGTCAGGAGATGAGCGCGCTTGCGGCTTTCACGACGTATCTGATCACCGAGGAGCATGATGTGATCAAGCCTCTGGTCACCAACAGCACCGGTGGTGAGAGTCGTGGCAACCCCAATGCGGGAGAGACGCCTGCGACGGTCATGTCGATGTCGGAGCTTACAGGGAGAGACAAGGCGGGCGCAGGAGTGCTTACCGCCTTCGTGGTGTGCACTATCCTGGGAACGTACTTCTTCTTGGCCACCGGGATAGGTGAGCACAAGAAGTAAGCAGGAGGCAACTGCTCCGATGCTCCAGTTATTGGATGCGAGTACGCTTTTGCATAATTTGTCCTCGGCGAGGACTTGGATAGTTGATGCATGTTTGGACATATGAACCCGGAACATACAAACGTACCAAGCGTTTATCTTTCTTTGCAAAAGGTGGCTGAGCGGTCACCGTTGGCGTTGTATCCGAGGTTAAGTCAGCAGTTTACATATACCATTTGTAGTTATCATCATTGCAGGCGTTTCTGGTAGCGGGTTGGGCTAGGTTTGGCTTATACAAAATTCAGACATCGTACATATGATTATGTTCTTGGGAAACATGCGTGGTGATAGCAAGTGGACTATAGTAAACAACCTAAAGTTAAATCAATCCAGGAGTAGATCTGGGAACCGACACAGGAGAGGAATGCGCCGTGGATTCTCAGCGCAGTTACTCGGGCTGGATGTCCTTGAATATTCTTAGATGCTTCTTATTCTATCTGTTGGAAATATCAACAGAGAAAATAACAACACAGAAAACATCAGCGACCAACTCGTTTACGTAGTGTATATCCAATGTTATACGACCAACATCTGGCAGATGTGACGTGGAGTGACCAAGAAGCGACTGAGTATCATATCCTGATATGGACTGCTCCTACTATCCCTCTCTCTTGAACACCACCGTTACCCGGCAACCATAATTTCCTTCCGTCTGAACTCGAAGTGACAGACTAACACAGGTCGTGAAAGAGCGTCAGTGACCGGCCCACAGAAACCAGCAGGCAGACATCGATTCGGCCGGCACTGGGAAGATCCAGTACCTTCCACTTTCAATTCACTTCCAATTCCTTGACCAACCCCTCCACCCTTCCCCCTCGTCCCGCTCTCACTTCCACTTTTTCCATCATCCATCTTCGCCCGTCACTACTGCCGCGCGTACCCAAAACATCAACCAACCATCCTCACCTTATCGAGCGCATCAACACAACTTCTCTCTCGTCAATTGTCTCCTTGGTTCTTTGCCCACAAAGCCTTCTTTGACTACAATTCCGTCAGAGCCTCAAAAAGCACGAACCAGGCGCATCATTCTCTCCATCGCCATACAGTCACCCAGTCGTCACTCCCTCAAGCTGACCTCACTTTGGACACACATCATGGCCCCTTACGCGCCTCCGTGGCTCTTGGGTTCTGCGAATAAGAAGCAGGTCGCCAAATCGCCTGAGGACAAGATGCCTACCCCCGACAGCAAGCTGAGCCAGAGCGTTTCTGTTTCTGGGAAGAAAAAGAAGAAGAGTAAGGGTAAGAAGAAGGCGAAGGCTCGCGCTGAGAGCCCAGCCACTTCCACCAAAGACGAGACTTTCGTCACCGTCGAGGAGATTGATCCTCAAGAGGAAGAGATGCTCAAGATCAAGAAGGAGCCTGTGAGCCCTACTTTGCCCAAGGCAACTGTTTTTGAGGAGGCAGTCGCGCCCGAGGGCTCTGTCGCAGACGAGCATTTTTCGACTCCTCTGCAGTCGCCGGTCCCTGCCAACGCTGAATTGACCAAGGAGAACGCCCCGCTACGTTCTGAGAGTCGCATCCCACTCCCGCGATACCCTCCCTATGAGCATGCGAAGAGGTCCGCTTCACCCTCTCCGAGCTCCCAACTCCACGTCGAGAATCCAGCGGCCCTGATGTCGCTGGTCAACAACAACATCAACGCTAGAAATGAGAAGAACGGCCCTTTGAAGGCTAAGTCGCCTCAGAAGCTTCAGAAGTCAACTCCCGTCCCGAACTCGACTCTGGACCAGAACTTCCCGCCTACTTCACCTCTCAACTCCAAGACCCCTCTCGGACAGATGCCCAGGATGATGCAGTTTGACTCATCGCCGAACCGCTTCTCGCCCTCCAAGTCGAACAAGTGCACCCCAGTCCCGTTGCCGACCACCAAGGGCTTCCCAGCTGCTCCCAAGCTCGGCACTCCGTTTAGAGCTGGGGCTGGAACGGAAGACGATCCGCTCACTCCGGCTGACGTTGACGAGATTCTGAACCGCGTGATGTCAAAGAACGACAGCAACGATGAGCACGGAGATACTGAGATGCACGATGCGGAGGAGCATGTCGTCGTCAGCCCTGCGGCCGGCAAAAGAGGCGTTGCTAATGGTGAAGAGTCAGATGTTGAGATGACCACAATCATCAAGGATGAGCAGCAGGACGATTCGGCTGCTGAAGCTCATCCGAAGAAGTCCAAGAAGTCCAAGAAGGACAAGAAGGACAAGAAGGACAAGAAGCGGCGTCTTGAAGAGTCCAACGCCTTGGACGACGATGAGTCCATCACCGTATCCGCCCCTAAGAAGGCGAAGAAAACCAAAAAGAAGGCGAAGAAGATCAGTGTTGAGGAGGAGCACGAGATCAGCATGGAGCTTGATGGCACGACGCAAGTCGACGATACCATGGTAGTTGAGGAGACCACGCAAGTCGAGCTGGACAAGCAGCTCAATGACACCGAGCACGACGGCGCTTCTGAGACTGTTTCGGCACCCAAAGATGTGGAGGAGCTCACCGTTGAGCATGAAGTCACGGAGATCGTCGATGAGTCGGCCTCTCCCGTCAAGAAAAAGAAAACCAAGAAGAGCCGCAAGGCGAAGCAGACCCAGGCCAAGGTAGAGGAGCATCAGGCCATCGACATCGACGAGGATGTCGCTCCCGTCATCTATGTTGCCGACCCTGAGCAGTCCACGAAGGCTGACCAGGTCACCGATGCGGCTGCTGTGACCGAGTTTTCGCCCGCACCTGAACCGAAGGTGACCAAGAAAGGACGCAAGGCAAAGGAGGTTTCCACCGAGCCGAAGCCTGAGGAGCCCGAGCCCGAGCAGGAGGACACCGTCCCGACCACTACCGCCTCCAACGTCGCCGCTACCATGACCGCCAACCCCCTCCTTGCCATTGCCAAGCAAGTCGTCAAGTTTGACAACAATCTCTCTTTCCACTCCGAGACCTTCCAAGGTGAACTGTCCACCATCAAACAAAACCTCGCCGCCTTGGAGCAGCGCATCCAAGCCAACGAGCTTCGTGCCTCATACCGTCATAACATACTGTTCAATGCGTTGAAGAAGATTAAGCTCAGCGCCACTTCCTCGCCTGCGATCTCAGCTCAGGCCGATCACCACAATAACCGTAGCAACAGCCCCGATTCCCCCCATTCTTCGCCGGCTGATCGGGCTGATCGCCTAGCTCGTTCCGTCCGCGCTACGACTGTCGGTCCTAATGGATCTGTTCATAGCGTCACGCCGATTCCGCTTCCCAAGGCTGGAAAGAGGGCCTTCAGCATCCACCATCGGGAGACTCCGGGCTCGGGTGCGGGTGCTGGTGCTGGTTCTAAGGCTGCTGGCGCTGCTGGCACTGCTGGCACTGCCATTGCAGAGGCTCGCAAGAATCAGGATAAGCTCTTGAAGGGATTCACGGAGGAGATGAATGCTGCCAAGGATGCGAAGACTGTGGATATCAAGGGACGGTTGTGCGTTAAGTATGCTGATGATTTGTTTAAGATGCTTTGAGGGGGTTGGTTTAGGTTGGACTTTGTCCTGCGAGGGTGAGCTTTGCTGGAAGGTTGGTTTGTCTTGTTGGAGTTTTATGATGGATGCATGGATGCATGGAGTTCGTGTGGGCTTCCTTTGGAGTTCATGATACCCTGGTTGCTTTCAAGGTATTTGCTTTTGTTGCTGGCTTTGGTAAAGGGGTTGGCAAAGAGATGTAGGAAAGTCAACGCAGAATTGTCTGAAGGAGAGATGAGAAAGAAGGGTGTTTGTCATGTATCAAGATACCAGAAGAACTGTACCTATTTGGTCCATGAGCTTCGGTCAGGTAGCTATTTGCCCTGCTTTCCGATTACGGATTGCATCCATAGGTAGACAGACAGATACATGTCATAGGTAGAGAACAAAGAAAACGATAAACATCAAAGTGTCGTTGTTCATGTGCAACATTGAAGGTGTTGTCATTAGTAGCCCTAAAAGAGGAGTAACTCCATGCACTAACTCCGCATTCCGAAGCAGATAAAGTGACCGTGTAATCGGATAGAGTGACCGTATCTAACCCGAAGGAGATACGCTTTACACCACAGTCTCGGACTTCGACGATCTGTGTCTTCGCACATGCACGCGACCGCGACGGAGAATGAAAATCGATAGTCAAAAAGAAGGATGGATCTCCGTAGTCTTGAACTCAATTTCTATCGCCGTTTCTCTTCTCTAAGTCGGTTGCTGAGGGGGCCCGGTGGACGGGAACCTAGGGCTAGAGTCTACCCGCGAAGCCGCTCCAATTTCCCACTTCAGGTATACACTACGACACCTTCAATAGCCAAATAGAAATCAGGGCAGCACTTGAAGACATTCGATAACAATATCTTCTGAACGCGATGCTTTTTGGTGCATTAACGATAGGAGGTAGTGGTGGTGGTGGTGGTGCTATTAGTGCCGGTTGGTGCAGGTGTGCACTTCTCCTTTGGGTTAGATACGGTCACTTTATCTGCCTCGCCGCATTCTTGGCGCGATTTCCACTTCCAGAAACCAACAACTTTGAATGCACCACCACAAACACAAAAAGCGCTGAACATACATCAATGGAATGAGACCCTGGGAGTCGGGACCTGGATCGATGGAAGCTCGAGCTGCCTCCTCCGCCTCCGAACATGGCGAACGTCTTGTCAATAGCCTCATCCAGCCCTCGCGCCCGCGCGTCGCCAGCGCCTGTGACGTCTGCAAACGCCGCAAGGTCAAGTGCAACGGCGAAACGCCCTGCAGTTACTGTGTGAGCCGAAAACTTCCCTCGTTGTGCGTTTATTCGCCTCCGAGACAACGGAGGGCGAGGATGAGCAGGCTGAGGGGAGTACAGGGAGCTCAAGGGGGACAGGGAGTGCAGGGAGGACAGGGAGGACAGCAAGAGCCATCTGAAATAGATGGAGGTGGCACCTCTAGAGGTGGAGGTAGCTCTGGGGTCCTGACTGACATTGATGGAGATGGTGCACATTCGGCGGCATCACCACAGCCACCATGCTCATCTCGGGGTCATGCTGTTCATCCAGCGCCAGCGGCCTCTTCACACGCCCGGGCCTCTAGCAGAAGCAGCAGCAAAGAGACGCCGCCGGTCGTGACAAAAGAGTCGGAAACTCCAAGCCGGAGATCTCTACCAGGGGCGGCCACTGGCGGCAGCGTAGGCAACGTAGGAGGAGGAGGTTCGCGGTCCGGGCAGTCACGGCCACAGTCACAGTCACGGCAGGGGCAGCGTCAACGGAACCAGCACGATGTTGTTCAACAACAGGACCAACGACAGGAAGAACAGGAAGAAGAACAAGAACCACCACGAGAACCTGGTCCAGGTCCAAATCCAGGCCCAGGGGCAGAAGCCCACAACGAAGAAACCGAAGTCCCCCGCGAAGGCCGTCTCCTCGTTGACCCCCAAGGAAAACTAATCTTCATCGGCGACTGCGCCCCGCTCTCCTTCTTCCGCACCGTCCAGAGGCTGATCACCTCGCGCATTGATCCTGATGCCTTCGCGCCCGAGAATAGCGGGTACTCGGCTTTGGAGAATAATGCGTCGTATCATCCTAGGGCATCTGCTGCGGGTGGTGTTTTCCCTGGTGGTGGTGGTAATGGTGGTGGGTTTGGAGGGTTTGGTTATAGTGGTGATGGTCGTAGTGGAGGATTTGGACCTGGACCTCCCCCCGTCCAAACGTCGATTATTGAGTCGGCTGTTACTGCCTACTTTCAGAGCACGGCGGGACTCATTGATATCTTTGATGATCAGGCGCAGCAGCCGAGGCAGTTGATTGAGGATATTACTTCTTGGGCGGTGCAACTTCGTCGGTCAAGGACGGGGACGGGGGCGGAGACTGGGGCGAGCGAGGAAGGGACGTTCATGGGAGCTGGAGGCGTACCACCAGGAGGAGACGCCACTTCCGCCGTCTTTTATCTCGTCCTCGCGATCGGGCTGCTTTTCCAAAAGAACAATACCAACACCCACACCAAATCATCCTCTTCCCCGTCCGAGCCGCCGTCAGAAGTGCTGGAATCCTCCTTCTCCGAATCCGAAAGCACCGCCCAATCCTACTTCGACCACGCCCGCGACCTCGCCTTTGCCAACCTAACCGGCAACCTCGGCCTCGCCTCGGTGCAGTCCTTCATACTCATCACGCTCTACATGCTAGGGGCGTGCCAGATCAACGGGGCCTTCATCTTCTTCGGCATCGCGGCGCGCTCGGCTTTCAGCATCGGCATCCACAGGACCGAGGTAAACGAGCGTTTCAGTCCCGAGATCCATCGCCAGCGCGACCGGCTGTGGAAGAGCCTGCGGGTGGTGGACCTGTTTCTTAGCACGTCCATGGGCCGGCCGCCCGCGACCAGCGACGTCGACTGCACGGTGCTGTACCACGCCGTGGACGGCGAGGGGCGGGAACAGACGGATCCGGAGGCTGGTGGGGATTATCTGCTGAACGGGTCGGCGCAGATCTTTTTGATCATTGAGGGGATCGTGTTGGAGGTGTATTCGAGACGGAAAATCTCGCCGCAGCTGACGGAGGGCATCTCGAGGGAGCTGAGGGAGTGGTCGGCTAGGTGGCTGCAGCGGCTGAAGCGGGTGATTGAGGAGCGAGGACGGCCGAGCCCGAGGCAGACGCCGCTACTGACGGCAGCGGGGTCGGGGGCAATGGTCAACGGAGCTTGTCAGGTACTTGCCTCATACTATTATGCAGTGATTCTGGTATCGAGGCCGTTCCTCATGGTTGAATTGAGGCGCAGGCTGGCGGAGGGGTATCCGGCGGAAGCATTTACGGCGAGAGATGGACTGGTGACATCTGGCAAGTCGAAACTGGCGGATGCTTGCATTGATGCTGCTAGTTTGATGGTCGATCCTATCCAGGATCTGATTCAAAGGGGGTTGATGACTCGGCGGGCGCCCGTGATTGTGTAAGTTTCCATTTTGCAGCCTTCTTCCCCTTTATTAATCATTCGCCGTTATGTATCTTACCCCATCTAGATCATGGCTCTTTGCCTCTTCGCTTGTCTTGGGACTAGGTCTCCTAGGAGGCTTCGGTCGTATCATCGAAAAGTACTGCCGCGCCTCCATCGCCGCGCTCGAGTACTTTGCCGAAGCCGACGCACACGCCGTGCAGTACTCGCTCATCGCCAAGTCCCTGCTCAACACGGCCTTGGCCTATTTAGAAAAGAGGGAAATGCAAGACCGGCTTCGAAGAACGGAAAGCTCTTCTCAACTATTCGGTCTCATACCCCGTGGTGACTCCGGGGACGACATTACACACGATAACGACAACAATCACAACACCAACAACAATAACGACCACGAAGATCCCAACACCTCCAATTCTTATCAACAACAACATCAACACGACCAACAATCCCACTACCAACGAAGCATCCAACACACCAACCCCTCAGTAGGAGGACAATTCGGTGGTATCCACGGAAGTATCCGCGGTGGTGGTGGTAGTACTCACACACAACAACAACCCAAACCATCATCATATCCCCCGCACCACAACTCCCACCACAACCACAACCACCACAACCATCATCACAATTACCACCATCATCATCACCACCATACCCACCCCCATGCACATACACCCTCATCATCCTTCTTTGGAGGGGATCGCTTCAACAACAACAGCATGAATCATCACTTCGACTTTGTCGGACACGAGTCAACGGCAACCACTTTTCTCGGCATGACCGAGTCCCTTCCCCGCACCCCGGAGTTCTCCATCATGGGCGGCTCGCTGGACTCGGATGCTGATCAGACGTTTGGAGCGCTGAATTTGTTTCCGTTGTTGGAGACGGATGGGCATATTGATTTGGCGAATTATTTTTGAGTTTGCGGCCGGAGCAAGAAAATCTGACGTTGAACCGGGAGGGATTGTGCATGTCATCTCTTCCGTACCAGCGCTCTAGGACACACAAACAACGACCGTCAAACGTTTCACTCCTGATATTTTGACATTGACAGTCGTCGTGATACCTGCTGCCTACTGCCTAACTGCGTTGCTCCCTGTCAAAATGGGCATCGGGGGCGGGAGCGGGTAGATACATGCGTTTGACACGGCAATGACACAGCGGCACAATGACACGGCAGTGGCAGGCAGTAAATGTAATTTGACAGACGAACGGATGCTGTACCCGATGAGTAACCCAACTCTTCTGGTGATGGGCCGATATCATTAAACCAACCTAAATCAAGCGTAACGCGAATTTGCCCCCGAGTTGGTGAAACAGGCAACCAGTGTACCTATGTATGAGGAAGTGATAAAAACGGAGGAGTTGTGTTCTTGCTTTCCATTCTCCTTGCGTAGTAATAGGAGATGAGTGAGTGATGTGTAATTGAGGTAAACTTGTATGTATGCACAGAGGCTAGAATATTGGGATATTACCTACATACAGTAGTGGCATACTCAAGAACCATGGTTGAGTATTAACAGCTAGCTTCTCTTGGCGATCTATAACGACTTCTCTTGGCGATCTATCACTGCAATTCCCGTCTGCAACAACGGGATTGAAATGAGACGATCTTGTGTCACCATCAACCCATCCTCATCCTACGTATGTAGGTAAAACGAAGATGCAAGCATAGGTAGATGAAGGACGGGACGGGACATCCCTTCCAGAAGACTTGCTGCAGAAATTCAAACAACAACAATGAATGGTATCCTCTCTCCCCTGACCATACTTCCTTCTAGTTCCTGGCTTACTCTAGGTATACCCCTGATGGACACTCAAAACTTCATTATCACTTCATTCATGCCTCGCAGGTTAATCTCCATTTTATCTAGAACAGCTTGTTGACTGTTGTGGTTAGCATACGTTGCAGTGTTCCTGGTGATCTTGTGGCTGCGCTCCTCGTCGATCACCCCTTTTTTTACCCCCGGTTCTCTCCCCCGGCCGTTGGCGTCGAGAGGGCCGGTGCGGTTCCGTGGTGCGTGGGGGTGCACTTCCCGTTGACGACGTGAGGAAACACCTTGTGATTGTAAGTAATCTTGAGGGTTTGTTGATGAATCACATGTGCAAATCTCTTGGAATTCCCATTCAGTTTCCTTGACTGATGAAAACGAGGAAAACGAGGAAGACGGTCCTGAACTTGTCGTCTTTCTGACCTGTCCAGGTTTGGAGGGGGAAAGGCGGATCCACCCAGAGTGGATGCACTAACAGTTTCCAGGGCGATCCACATGGAAAACTGCTAGAGATTAGGTCTGTTTGTTAAGAACGGAAGACTATCCCCAAATCAATCACCTGTCATCACCTAAACAACTTTCGCTGACCTTGGATCGGAACGAATAACAACCGTTTGCAACCATTCCCGTCATTCGCAACGCCATCCAAAGATGGCGGAAGAAGGAGTCTCGCCCCATATCTTGTTTCAGGAATTGTTAACGACCGTTCCGATCAGCGCGGTGTGGATATTGCAACTTTCCAAGTCGAGTGGCTCAAGTCTCCAAAGATCCCATACCTTTTCCTTGGAAGAAAACCGAAGAACATGCTGATAGGAACAGGAAAGCGAAGCACACACACACACACAGATCAACAATGCCAGGCCCACCAGCCCACTCCATGTTCGCGATCGGCCGACTGGAGGTTGGAAGTTGCAATGCAAGTCACACGGGAATTCGACGGGCTTGCGTCGTCGTCTGGAGATTTTGTGGAGTCGCAGAGTTCCGGGGATCTGCTGCGTCGTCTCAAATCTCACGTTTCTCAACCTCTCATCCCTGTTTTTGCCCCCAAATGCATCCCAAGTTCCCAACTCGAAACTGGAACTCTTGCATTCGAGAAAGAAAAAAGAAAGGGGACACTGTCTGTGTGGACGCAGAACGCAAGGAACTCCACCAAAAGTTATCGAACTGCGGGACGGGATGACGAACGAGGGAGACTAGACTTGATGTCGAACGGTGCGGAAGCCTGCATGGGAAAGGGATCAGCGTGACCGTTACCATTACCATTTCGTGTAATGAAATTCTGAGGTGAACAGAAGTTGATCTTGTGTTCCTGCCCTTTTTCATTCTTTCTCTCTACATCTCCGATATCATTCCTTCCTTCCTTCTTTCCTCCGCATTTTCCAAGCCCTGCTTGCATCTGGATCCTGCGTGAACAACGCTCTTCGGTTACGCCTGCTTCGCTTACTTGCTCTTGCATCTGCAAGACACTCCTCGACATCCATCATTCGGGGTTCATCTGGGGTCCTTCCACCTGTGAGGGGAACTTAAACACGATATTTGCACGAGTGTGCGACCACTCCTGACTTGATCATAGACCAGCAGATTCAAATGTCGAAACCATGAAGGTACTACTATTCCAACGTCCAACCAGGGGCTTCTCCATCTTCGTCACCCTCATCTTCATCGTTGTCCTGTGGAGCATCTCCCGACTACGTCACCATGGCTCTCTACTACAGACCACCTTCGACAAGTGGGGAGGCAGAGGGGAGTGGAAAGGGCAAGGAGGAGGAGGAGGAGGGAGCAACCTGCCGCCAGGAGGGGGGACACCAGCAGACCAAACCACTCTGCCTCCCCAACGGGTACCTTACAGACCCAAGCTCGACCCAGGCCAGTGTCCCAAGGACATCGAGTTCCTGCGTCGTCCCAAGCTTGGCCTAACCGACAACATCCTCTACTCGCGCCGGTGCATCAAGCCCATTTACAAGCCCGACTTCGACCGCAACACCATCACCAACATCACCGGGCCCCTCGTCACCAACACCACCGCGCTCGACCTCACCTCATGCTCCCACGATGAGCCCATCCCCTGCGAGCCGCTCGCCCTCGAGGTGCCCATGCCCTACCCCAAGGACGCCCAATACCCGCACCTGCTCTTTGGCGTGGCCTCCAAGTACGGGCGCATGCGCGAAGCCATCCCCGCCTTCGCCCACTGGCTAGCCGGCACGGGCGCCCGTCTTGTCGGGACCATCGCCGACGCCGTGCCGCCCGAGCACCAAGATGACAGCACTCGCAACTCCTTCAACCTGACCTTACTCGAGGAGGAATACCGTGCCGCCGGCATCATCGCCACCTTCCTGCCTCCCAAGATCTTCAAGCGCCTGAACCTCAAAGACGGCAAGCCCGACCCTCGTCCCGTACCCGTCGAGCACCACCACTTTCTTCTGATCAAGGAACTCCTCTCCGTCATCGACTCTTCCCCTCAACAAGCATCCCAACCGCCACACTGGCTCGCCATCCTAGACGACGACACTTTCTTCCCCTCCCTCCACCCGCTCTCCCAGACCCTCTCCCAGCACGACCACACCCGCCCGGCCTGGCTCGGCGCCTTATCCGATGACTTCATGGCCGTGAAAGTCTGGGGCTATATGGCCTTTGGCGGCGCCGGCTCCTTTTTATCTTTGCCCCTAGCCCGACAACTGTCTCCCCACTTGGAGGAATGCATCACCACCGCCTCGATCCAAACGGGCGACGGGATCCTGCGGGATTGCATCTACTCGCACACGCGGACGAGACTGACGCTGGTGGAGGGGCTGAATCAGCATGATATCAAGGGCGATGCGTCGGGTTTCTTTGAGAGCGGGGCTTGGCCGGTGTTGAGTCTGCATCATTGGAAGAGCTGGTATAAGGCGCCTGTCGAAAAAATGGCGAGGGTGGCGAGTGAGGTTTGTGGGGGGTGTTTTTTGATGAGGGTTAGGTTTGGGACTGGTTCCTCTAAAGACAAGAAGAAGAGGAAAGAGGAGGAAAGTCTGTTGAGTCTGGGCTATTCGATTACGCAATACCCTGGCCTTGCCAATGGCCTCGACGACATCGACCTCTCAAGGGTGGAGGGAACGTGGAAGGAGGCGGAACGAAGGGAAAAGTTTGGGTTTAGTTATGGACCGGTTAGGAGGAGGTTGCAGGAGGGGAGGGAGAAGAAGAGTTGGAGGTTGGTGGATGTCGATGTTGATGAGGAGGACTCCTCATTATCGTCACAGTCACAGTCAACGACGACTAAGCAACAGAGCGAAAGGGAAAAGGAAAGCAGGGCCGGGACAGCACAAAAGAAGGGTAAGAAGAGGTTCAGACAGATTTATGTGCACAAAGCTGCTGGACCGGCGGTGGGTGAGAGCATGGATGAGGTTATTGAGTTAGTTTGGGAGGTTTAAGGAGTGAAATGGGTACTCATGATACAGGGACATAGGGGAACTCATAGAGAGCTGATGGATAGCGCAAGCTACATGCCAACGAACGAACGACAATGGGGGATGATGTTGTATATAGAAGGACTGTACAATTTCTGTTTGGGCTACGCATCAAGGGGGATTTCATTTCATTTAGCCGGCTGGCTTGAGATCATGGGTCGATAGGTCGGTTGAGAATGGCGGCATAGGGTATGCCGAACGGCTACATCATATCACGGAAGGCGGCGTTCGACGGATTGTTTGTTTTAATGTAAATGTATATAACTCCTTGCAGATGGATCGATGAACCTGAAATGGTCTTTTCCAGAGTTGGTAGTCAGGACAAAATGTCAGATAACATACACAGTAAGATGAGGATGTGACGTTACATCAAGATTCAAGGAGTTCACCACTACGTATGTATGTAATGTGCTCTAACTCGCGATGAACTGAAGAAGTTCGAACCTGCGTCGCCTGCGTCGCAAGTAAAGCCAAAAGGAGGACCCATCCGTCTCGCTCCAGTCTCTTTCCACTCTTCCCACACTCCTCACTCCTCAGTCTGATCCTCAGTCCTCAGGCAGAAGAATACCAGGACCGATTCCCGAACCCATTCCGCCACGGCAGATAAGTGTACCATTTCTGTTCTCCACGCCTTCGTCTGTTAGGTGTGTGAAGACAATAAATATCGTTGTTAGCCTCATCTTCTTCCTTTTGTCCAAATCAAAGTGAACTGCCCTCGTGAGAGAGAAATAGAAACAAACGTACCGAGATCCAAAATTGTAACAGTAGCCCCAGCACCCGTCATCGGGACACAGCTACACTTGAGTTCAGATAGGCCCGGGCCAGTGAGGTTGCAATCGGTGCAGTAGTTTGCGAATTTGCCTCTGTATAACGACGGGACCCAAGACTTGTCAGCTGCATCATCTTATCTTTACTTCACTTCGGCATCCGCTCATTAAAGAAAAGAAAAGAGAAAAAAAAAAGAAAAAAAAGAAGGAAAGAAAAAAAGGAAAAAAAAGGGAAAAAGAGGAAAGGAGAAACTCACAGCGCCTGCCAAATCAACTTCCCATAAACCCAGCCTCCACTCTCCGGGCCCCCGGTGCCCTGGTCAAACCCAATACACATGTTTAGGTCTAGCTGGTTGAACTCTGGAGTTCCGGGGACATGCTGCTTTCCGTCACCTTCCTCCCCTCCGGAGCCCGAACCAGAACCGGAGCCAGAACCGGAACCAGAACCCGAACCCGAACCGAAACCCGAACCGAACCCGAAACCGGAACCAGGCTCGATGATAGGACTGCAAGTCGCCGCGAGGAAGTACTTGTTCATTAGGGTGATTTGGTCGCACGAGTGTGAGAAGTTGCCTGTAATGTGATTGTTGTTGTTGTTCGGGAGAGGGACTTGGGAGGAGGGGGTTGGAGATGCTGGAGCTGCGGGGTGGGCGAGGGTGAGGGCAAGGGAGGCTCCTAGGAAGGAGATGATAATGGGGAGTTGCATTTTTGCTGTCTGGTAGTCTGTCTTCTTTCTGGGGAGTGTCGGTGTTGATTATGTGCGAGCAGATATCGGCGTGATGATGGTGAGATTTTGGGTGATAGATTTGCTGGAAGATACTATCAAGAGATTGATATCAACTAAATCCTGTCTGCGAAGATTTGTTGACTCTTAGGTTTTTGAGATCTGAACCCTAACTTTCACTTGCGGTGGAAAGAAAAAGGGAACTGTCTCACTCGTTACTGCCTGTGTATTCGGTCTTTTGCGAAACTTTGAGAACCTTGATAGTCAGTCGAAGATAGGCAATCTTTCTCTTCAAAAATTGGAAGGCGCGTCGGTTGTTTGCTCTTGCCAGTCAGACTATGAGACTAGTATCGACGTCAGTCAGTGTAAGATTCCACGTCTTCGGACGGTATCTGATTTCACAAAGGCGGAGTGTCTCGAAATAGAATCTGAGACCGACAAACGTCACGTCACGGCCAAGCTGTCTGCACTACAGACGACGGACCAGACTTCAGCCTGTATACCCTCCTCCCCTGGATGGGGCAACGTCATGACGATAGTACTTGTCTTTCTTTGTCCATCCGAGGAACACCTTGCCTTGCCTTGTCTCAACGAAGAAGATAACAGCGTGATATTGTGTTTCTTGAAGCTTTCTTTTGAGCAACAGGGGCTCCCGTCGAGAGAGGAAGAAAAGAAAAAGACTGTACCTGTCCAACAGGAGATATCCCCACGATCTGAGAAACCTGGGGGAAGCTACACGCGGCGCGCGGGGGAGGGCAGAGGGTGAGACTGAGACTATGAGTGAGGCCACTCCGAAACAAAAGTTGACGAACAGAAGACACCAGGAATATCCGCGATTTGAGTCTGAGTTACGGCTTTCTTTTTCACTAATTATTTTTATAGCATCGCCACCATATATATGATGTCCTCTTGGGCATGGCATCTCTCTGACAGATCGACAGTAACAGGCTAAAATCATATGGACGCGGGGTTGCGGTTGCGGGATCTCGTCTGTCTCATAGATGGAATGCTGCTTTCTTCGGGAAGACCAAAACATAGACGGAAGAGGCAAACATCATTATCGGCCTTAAGTTTTCAAACAATATGGCGTCGTTGGAACCATTTCGTCCCGTTATTACCTGTGAGTGATGTGACAAGTGAGTGTTAGGGCGGTATTGGGGATATGTCCAAACATTCCATCTTACTCTCGGTTGGCTACCGGTTGGCTACCCGTGAGAGTATCAGAAGGAGGCCGCCTGTGAGGAGGATCGAGGAGGACGGAAGAGCCAGAGGAGGATTGAGTGCCTGGTTTATCGATCGACAAACGACCTGCCCGCACCGCTACCGGCGGACCGCCCGAACGTGTCGTCCATAGCCGAGCCGGCCTCCCTCGTGGCAGACCCCGTGGAGGTTTAAGTCGATCCAATGTCGTCGGCCCCTGGGCTAATGGGCTTGTCTGATTTTGGCTCGCCTTGGCCCAGTCTTGGCTTTCTTCCCTACGAGTACCCTACGGTCCATGGTCATTCCTATGGTGCTTCTGGTGCTTCTCGAAGGACCGTTGGACCTTCTTTTCCCAGTGGCCTTTGGCAGAGGCATGGAATCCAGGGGTGAGGGTTCCCGTGAATCTCCCGTCGGGCGATCCTGGGACAAGCGATGACGAACGGCAAGCTCCGTTGACGATGAAAATCTAAAACAGGAGTTCTCCGCACTTAAAATTGACCGTTGCCCCCACCTCATTTCCCGTCGCCAGCCATGGGCATGTTAGGGAGCCGGTTTCTGATTGGTCAGATTGTTCCGACCTTGTTAAGGAAAAGGATTTGGGTGTTCGTCAACGAGCTTCACCATCTTCCTTTTGGCGAGCGTCCACTTGTGGTGACACTTGATGCCTTCATTAGCTGTTAGTAGAGATAGAGTTCTGACAGTCATGATTTGAGGTTGAGTTGACCCGACGGACATGTTTTCCGGTTCGTTCTCAAGGGAAACGCACCACATCCCCTTGTGATGCTAATTGTGATGTTGATGGGTGATACAAGAGGAGGAAAGTTCATGATTGGCATTACCGCTCGTGTATGTACATGCACGACGAAATCGAGCCAAACAAGTCTGTAGCTTATTTGTCATCCTCCTCCCTCATCCACCGGGGAATTCGTGCATTATCTTCATGGTTTTATATCCGACAGCTCCTCAACTAGCCAGACAGGGACAAGACTTCTTTGCCGCCTCTTCTCACATACCCGGGCTCGGAGACCTGGAGAGAGCTCTGTACAGCGATGGAGTTCCATCATGATCCTGCAATCTTTGGCGCTCTAGCACGACTCAGGTTCCCTCCGCTGACTATGCCGCTGGCGGGATGCTGGCGAGACCGAGACGGAAAGCCTGCTTGCAACCGTCATGATCCCTGGATCGGAACCATATTTATCGAACGTTGTTAAAGTGCAGCTCCAGCCCTGCTTTTAGTCATGCCGGCCACCGCATTAACCTAGAGAATTCTCGTTATCTTCCACTTATCACCTGCAGTCGTCGTGCAGTCTTGATGAAATCCTCCAACTAATTCGTTGCTGGTTGTAAGCAAAGTTAAATCCCATCGATCCGCCGGAGTAGCCGGATAGCGGGATAGAGATCCGGGCGTCGGGTGAGTGGGTTGAGTCCATGGAGAAGGGAATCTCGTTTGGATATTCCTCACTTCTCCTTTGCTATGGATATTTTCGGTACTACATTTCTCCCTAGATCGAACTTCGCTCGAGTCTCGAAGCAGCTAAAGAGGTGGATCCACGCGGTGAGCTCCATTTCGCGGGCCCAATGTCCAATTTGGGTCCAGTTCGACCGAGTCTTTGGGCGAGTCTTTTTCTGCTGCAGAAGTGGAGGAAATCGCAGGTGCATTGCGGTGCATCTGCCAGGGCGGCAGGCCTGCAACGGCAGCTGAAATGGTGAATTGTCGCTGGGAGAGCGGGTTTGGCGGACACTGTAAGCGGGCCTTGAAGCGGAACCTGGGACCTCTAGCGGCAGGCGGGACCCTCTTCGACCCAGCAGGACCCAGACGGCCCAGGGGAAAAAAGGGAAAAAAGAGTCCGTGCCTTGATTTCAACGCATTTGCTGGTGCTATTTCCTTCTCCATTCTCACAAATCACAACCTCACGCTGTCCGTCGTCTTCCTTGGATTCGATGCCGACTTGCTAGCCATCCTGCAGCGTGCATCTCCTTTCCTTTTTCCCTCGTTATCCGCTCACGCCTTCCGTCATTCGTTTTTGACCTTTCATCATTCATCGTCTTGGCATCGGACCTGTTGATTCGCGTCTTCCTTGTCGCAAATCCACGTTGTTCTCTTACCTTACGCTCTTTTTCTTTCAAACCCAACCACTCGTTCTTGACCGCATTCGACCACCGTCGTCATCCATCTTCATCGATCGGATATCTCCAAGTCGAACAACGCATCATTCGCTTTGCTCGTTCGCACCTCCTCCCTCTATTCCATCTACTACAAACATTCATCCCCTCACAGTCGCTATCATCAATAATCACACCACCACCGACTCAACCCTCGCTTCTATCAACGACAACAACCATCACCATCGTTAACGACCCAAGAAGCATAACTTAATCCCAGAGAGCCAACTCAAGAGATACAACACTTATCTCTCTTATCCAAACATCCCGAGGCTATCATCTTTGTCCCACTTCAACTGGCCCATTGCTTACCCCTTTGCGAAACCATCGGCATTCTGTTTGAGACATTCGACGTCTGTCCCAGGGGCGCCTCTTCTCCAACCGCCGCCCAGCCTCAAGTGCGCGCGTCTGCAAGCCAACCAACGGCTTCCAGCCAGCCCTGCAACTCCGCGACGATACTCGCCCTCCAAACGTGCGCTTGCGCTTGCGCTTTGGATCAATCCCCTTCCTGCAGCCTCTTGAACCAGACAGTTGGGACCGAGGACCCTTCCCAGTTATACCAGGGCCCGCCTCAAAAAGCAAACCTCGCCTCCACCCCCTTCTAGATCATCAGCCTTTGTTCGCAAGTATATGTCGCAAAGATGATGCTATACGAGCGACCCGTTCATGATCTCCCTGGCCCCAGCTCTCCGCCAGGCTTGACGCATTCCAAGTCTTCCAAGTCTTCATCCTTGAACTCGGTACCCTCAGATGATGACAGCGTGCTTGCTGATGCTAGCCACTTTGAAGACATTGGACTCCAGGATGACTCCCATGTCGATGCTCGAGGGCTAACTCAGAACCTGAAGCCCTCGCCCATGCTGTATAGTTCTAACCCTACTTCCGAATTGCGAGTACCCTCCAAGAGCAGTCGATCTTCCCGCAGTCCGTCCAAAACCCGCCAGAAGCGGGATGCCTCATCATCGGGCAAAGCCCGACCGACCCTCCCGAATATCCAGAGTCACCTACGAACCGTCAATGGCAGAGTCGCGAGCTTGGGGCTCACCCCCGAGCTTCACACTGCCCCTCTTCCTATACGCTCCCTTGGCAACCGGTCGCCCTCCTCTTCCTCGATACGACAACGCACCCCTAGCCCCAATCTTCAGACTGGTTTCCCGATGAAGCCACGGAGGAGTAGCTGGCAGTCGACCCGGGAGCGAAAGACAGCCAGACAATTGGAGATGGAGTGCGACGAAGATGACGGAGACGACATTCCTGACGGTCTCGTACTTGATAATGTGCCAATCTCGCCGAGGCCACCCTCGGAACGATCAAGAAGCCGAGCTTCTTCCAAAGCCCCTTCCCCAGAACGCGCTGCTCCTAAGGAAAGGATACGAAGTGTGGGAAATGGCACACCACCAGTGGCAGCAGCCCAGGGATCCCTCAAGTCGCCCACGTGGAAGTCCGATACAGCAGTGCCTACTAGAGCTAGCATTGCCGCCACCATTGTCAGCCCACTGGAACTCGCCAGATCCAAGAGCTGGTCTGCCGCATTGGCAGGACTCAACTCTGATGCCAAGGAGCTCACGGAAAAGCTGGAGGAACATGCGGAAGAGTTGGAAGCAAAGGGCGTGCGGTCCAGCACGCCGTCTATCCGCAGAAACTCCGACGGGAAGCCTCGTGTGAAATCGGGTCTTCCTGAGCTCCCCCCGCTTCGCAAGTCCAATGTCATGATCGACCCTCTACCGCCGTCCAAGGAAAAGGAAGCCGTTTTGTCGCGCACCCGTCCTTCCTGGCTCCCGCCAAAGGATCCCGCCGAGGAACGTCGCCATCTGAAGGAGTACCAGAGGATGATGGCTCAGAGCATCGAGGCCGAGCGTAGACGAGAAGAAACGAAGAAGGCCCGGATCGAGAACCGTGATACCAGAGCCGACAACTTGATGCACATTTGGGAGGAGAACATTATTCCTCGTTGGGACGAGGCCATCCGTGAGCGCAGGACACGAGAGCTATGGTGGCGTGGTATTGCGCCGCGCAGTCGAGGTGCCGTGTGGAGCAAGGCGATCGGTAACGGGCTCGCACTTTCGGACGCTTCGTTCAAGGCTGCCCTGAGCCGGGCCAATGATGCCCAGAAAAGAGTGAATGAGGGACAAGGCAGCACCGACGATTCTTATGCTGCGGCATGGTTTGATGACATCAAGAAGGACGTGGAAGAGTATACCTTCCCGGATCTTCGCATCTTCCAGACCGGAGGGCCCCTCCACCAAAGCCTGGTCGATGTTCTCAGCGCATACTGCATGTACCGGAGTGATATCGGATATGTTCCTGGCTGCAATGTAAGCTCTCTGACAAATGTTACACGATGAGACAGACACTAACAGACCAACCAGACAATTGCGGCTATTCTGCTCCTCAACCTTCCCAGCGCCACCGACGCCTTCATTGCGCTTGCCAACGTCCTCAACCGTTCCCTGCCGCTGAGCTTCCACACTTGCGACAGGACTGCCATGTCCTCGGCCTACAACCTGCTACTCCAAACCCTCCAACACAAGTCGCCCAGCCTCCATGAACACCTGGTCAAGCTACCCGATCATAATCCCGATCTCTATCTGGGCGACATCTTCACTGGTCTCTTTACTCGCCACCTCGCTCTGGATGAGGCCACCCGACTCTGGGACGTGTACGTTTTCGAGGGCGACGCCATCCTCGTCCGTGCAGGCATTGCTCTGCTGCTACAAAAGGCCATGTCCCTCATGGGTACTAAGACTATCCAAGAGGTCAGGGCCATAATGAATAATTCGTCTGATGGCGTGTTGAGGTCTGCGCCCATTCTGCGCAGCACCGGCGAGGAAGATCGCTGGATGCGCGCTGTAAGGGAAGCCGGGAAAGCGCAAGCTTGAAGAGGGGCAACAAGAACAAAAAAAAGCGAATAATAATCATAAAAAAAAGCGGATATATATATATATACGGTCATCTTACATATGTCGTTTTCTGTCTTTGGATCCAAGCGGTTGGAAGGGAATTTCACATTGAGGGAAGGAAGGGGAAAATAAGGCCGCGACTCACCAACTGCACGCAAATACGTCATGAAAGAAAGTCACCAACACACGTACAAAGGGACCATCCATGTCTTTGCTCATGTCACATACCCAACAACGATACGCACATACAACCACCACCACCGTCACGCCAACCAGCAAGCAACCAACCACGTTCAGCGGCCACTGGCGTTTTTTATTCTTCTTCTGTTTCCATTCTCCATAATTTCCCCAGGTTGGATACCGCACCGGCTTGTCACAAACAACCTTCGGGGAACTGGCTTCTTGTTTTTTTTTCTTGCTCGTCTTCGGCGCAGATCCGAAACTTCTTTGTGTACCTTGTGTACAAAACAACAACAAAACCTCGGTTTTGAGTATTGTGTATATTTAATCTTTTTGAACATTTTCGAATGCCAGCCAGCCAGGCATACTTTGGGCTGAAAAGAATAAAGAGTGGTGATGATTTGATCATATTTGGTTCCCATCTGTCTGTGTGTGTGTGTACGGATCTTTGTCTGTCTGTGGATATCGATGGAGGCACCTTTATGTACGGATTTAGTTGAATGGTGCGGTATATATACAATCCTGATTGGACTTTGACGTCCCTTGTTCTATATTTCGTTCGTTCATATCTCTCCGCGTATGCTGTTGGCACTTATGATCGAATCTGGCAATGGTTTTGATAAACTCCTTTGAGAGAGAGAAAGTACATGTGTGGCTATTGACGAAAATACCTCCATGGCAACGGCTTGAGCTCCTCGTTTCTCAGCCACGGAAAATACCTAATTTCTGAATAATTCGATCCATTAACAGTCGGGGGTCAGGTGTCCTGTCTGCTATACATGGTCTTCGGAGTACCCAAGTTCTCATCTCAAAGGCTAGAGGTGGTCGATATATGGATACCACCAGCATCTGGCAAGCGATCAGAGGTGGTGGTCATTCCCTCGCGGATTGGAAGACGGACATGTCACATATATACATCCATCGTAAGCAGAACTAGAATGGACGACAACGATAGTACAGCCCACTACAACCATTACGCGGCCAGAAGCTCTCCCGCTTGATAGAAGGCAACTTAATCCGGTTGACGTGTACACTTACTTGTATCCCAACCCCCATCTATAGCGTTGGTGATTCGGTTACTTGTTACCTGTCCGAACCATACAGAGGCTGTATGTATCACATACAACATGAAACATAATGATATTAAAAGAACTTGTGCAGGTACGGTAGACAGGGACTTGTTACGGAGCCGAGTCCGGGAAAAGTTTTGGTGTACTATGAACTCGTTGGTTGTCACCTTCCTTACCTGACCCAATACCTACATATCATTGTTGTCCATCCATCAAGAGACCCTCAAGCTGCTTAGCTGTGTTGATTACTCGTTACGGCTTGTTAGGACTCATTGGCTCGAAGAGAGGGGATTCTAGGGCAGCTTGGTTTTTGATTAACAGGGTTTCGGGCTTTCCGGGCTTTCGTAATTGAGCCGGCTGTGACGGGTAGAGGGCATGTGTATCTAAACGAGTGACTCTCGATATTCCGAGATGGGTGAACAAACTACGACATCTTTCGTGAGAGAGCAGAAAAGCAGAAGAGTCGGTCGGGTTGGGGGGTACGTACTGGTACCGGTTACTTGACAGGACGGGATTCTTCTTACCTATTCTAGCTCTAGCGAGGTAAGGTCTGTATGATCGCTGGTCAAGTGAGTGTTCTATCGTCGTTTGTCTTCGAGGAAAAAGAAGTTTAGGATATCGGAATGTTGAATACTGGATGTGGAGATGCCGGATGCCAAGTTGCTACATGCTATCCTCTGCGTATCGGATTCAACTCAACTCAACTCACCAGCAAACGCGAAAGGCATCTGTCTGCTGATTGATACGACATTCTGGCACAGGCCTAGTCTAAGTCAGATATCAGCGATATTTAGCTGAAAATCCAAGCTTGACACTCAGCTCAGCACAGCAGGTTAGGTCAGCTTAGCACAGCTTACCATCGGTTTTGTGTGTCTCGAGGTCGTGTCTGTGTCTGTGCCACATGATGACTTTGACGGCACTGGACGGGTTAGGACGACATCACGCCACCCCGCACTGATTTACACGCCGACCTTGGGTTATCATCATTAAGTGAGCAAGCGAGAAAAGAAGGACGACCAAACTCATCCCCTGATTTTTCCATGATAAGGTGTCACAGCATGCATCCATCCATCCAGGAAAGGAATGTTGTAGTTGTAAGTCGCAGCGACAGTGACTGGTGAACGGGTTCCATGGATGATCCCATCCTCCAATCGGATCGCCTGGACTTACGTGAGCGAAGAAATACCAGCTTGACCAAATGCTCGGTTGAAGGTGTTTGGTTGTGCCGTTGTGGTCAAGTGAGCAAAACAGCCAAGCGGTGGGAAAGATGAAAGATGTAATAGAATATTTGTTCTCGCTCCCTTTCCAACCGAACTTCGCTTTTGATTATAACCATGCTCCCATACCATACCAGACATCAGCCCCGTAATGTTGATATCCCAAACTCTATCCTTCATCTACTTCCCTTTATCGCCCGACGATGATGCCATACAATACCATACTTGATGATTCAAAGAACAAAAACAATCCCCGCGATTCAATGCAAAACTCGTCGTTCGTTAAGTACTTGATAATTCTTCTATTTTTTTCTGCTCATTTCAGATTTTCAGACCTCTCTCCAGGTTTCTTTCTTTCTAATTCTGTCTATGCATTCCACTGATATACAGGCAAAAAAAAAAGAAGATGATGTCTTTTGTAATATTGCAAACACCCCGTCGTTTATTGGTATCCTTTTTTCCGATTCGATTTAATAACCATCGGTTCCCATTCCCATTCCCACATATCGATATGACAAAGACCTAAACCGCCCATTTTTGTTGGTTTCTGGAAACATATTGATATCATACCTTCCCAGATTTCTATAGCAATCCGTGCATGTCCCCAATGGGGACGTAGTGCTGAGCGTGGTCAGGCTATGCCAAACCGATCGAATCTTATCGCTGCCTGGTTGAGGCATCAAGACGCTTTCTCATCCACACAACCTGGATGATGATGGGCAATGGGACGACTCTTAACTCTTTATCCGTCCATCAATTTTCTTGGGATACTTAGTTGGTCTTGGGGAGCTTGGCAGGCTTGACGCCAAGACCGTTCTGGTTGCGGTAGAACAAGACGCCCTTGCCCTTACCCTCAGCGCCCTCGGTAGGCTCAATCCACTGGCACCAACGAGCAGCCTTCCACATGGACTTGATGAAGCCAATGGGACCATCCTCGACGTCGGAGCGGTAGTGACGGCCCATGACCTTCTTGATGGCCTCGGAGGCCTCGTCGGCGTTGTAGAAGGGAATGGTGCTGACGTAGTGGTGGAGGACGTGGGTCTCGATAATGCCGTGGAGGAGGTGACGGCCGATGAAACCGAACTCGCGGTCAATAGTCGCGGCGGCACCACGGACGAAGTTCCACTCCTCAGCGGTGTAGTGGGGGAGCGAGGGGTCGGTGTGCTGGAGGTAGGTGATGGCAACGAGCCAGTGGTTGACCCAGAGGTAGGGGAGGAAGTACCAGACGAACATGTTGGACCAGCCGAAGGTGTTGCCGAGGTAGACGAGGGCGGTGGCGGCGATGGCGATACCGATGTCGGAGACGATGATCCAGGGGGCCTCACGCTCCTCATAGAGGGGAGAGTTGGGGTTGAAGTGGTTGACACCAGAGGACCAGCCATTCGTCTTGCCCTTGCCACGACCCTCGCGCTGCTTCTCGTGGTAGTTGTGGCCGGTGACGTTGGTCATGAGGTACTTGGGCCAGCCGATGAGCTGCTGACCGAGAAGGTGGATCAAGGTGTAGATGGGGGTCTCCTCGGTCAACTCGGAAAGCTCGTGGGTGAAACGGCCGATGCGGGAAGCGTGCTGCTCGCGGGTGCGAGGAACGAAGACCATGTCGCGCTCGATGTTGCCGGTGGCCTTGTGGTGCTTGCTGTGGGAGAACTTCCACGAGAAGTAGGGGACGAAAAGGGCAGAGTGGAGGACCCAGCCGACGGTGTCGTTGATCAACCTGGAAGGAGAGAAAGCCTGGTGACCGCACTCGTGGGCAAGAACCCAGAGACCGGTGGCGAAAAGGCCCTGCATGAAGGTGTACAGGCCCCAGAGGACGACACGGGCAGCCTTGAGAGGGATGTACTCGGGAGTGACATATTTGTTCCAGACGTAAAAGGTGACGCCGAGGTAGATCATGTCGCGAACGACGTGCGACATGCTGCGAAGAGTCGAACGCTCGTAGCAGTGCTTGGGGATGGCATCGCGGATGTCCTTGATGGTGAAGTCGGGGACCTCGAACTCGTTGCCGTAGGTGTCGATCAGCTTGCCGAACTCGGCCTTGTCGGTCTTGACGTTGTCGGAGGCCAAGGAGGAAAGCGAGGTGTTGGAGGCCGAGCGCTCAAGGGGAGAGTCGAAGGGAGAGGCATCGGCGGAAGCGGGGTACGAGTCGGAGGTGGCCTCGGTTTGGGTCCTGCGGAAGGCAGGCTTGTTGCCCGCGGGAAGGGCAGAGGAGACGGACGCCATCTTGGAAGGTGGAATTAATCGGTGGGGGAGAAGGACTGAATTGGATAGTCGAGACGGATCCAAACAAGCTTTATCTGCCTGATGTCACAAAGCGGACTGGATCAGAAGCGTCAGCAAAGAAGACTCATATGTTTGTTGGTTGGTAATGGCCGAGGTTGCCAGTCGTGGTGTTGGTCGACTCTTCAAGGAAGAGGTTGGAGGTGCATGGAAAATACCGGGAAGGGATGCATGATGCTTACCGTCAAGGACTTGTTGGAGACACAACCGAAACACAGGGAAGAGGAAGGTTGGTGGTAAACCCAATCTCTAAATCCAAGTGGAAAGCCTGGGAGAGGATGCGTGAAAAGAAAAAAACAATCAAAGTCTTTGCTGTCTCACAGGGACCCCGGAAAAATTGTGGTTACCGTGCTAGGCGTGGGTCGATTGTTTTTGCCCGGTGGATGATTTGTTGGGATTCCCGATGTTACGGGGCTTCGGTTCCGGGATGGGGGGATGTAACCTGGAGACTGGAGAGGGACCAACGAAGACTTTCCACTTGGAAGGAAGGTTTTGGGTTTGACAAGGTCGATTGTTTCTGGTTTTATATAGCTACCTACTCGTCAGGACTAGAATCGTCTTGTCGGGTAGGGTCAGGCGGATTGACTCGCAAAACCAGATCGATTCCCAAAAATCTTGGATACATTGCATGCCAGCAAAATTTACTAGTAGACCAATGTCGCCCAGTTTTGGTGCATATGCACTCGTTGCAGCACCCAGATTGCGGATACAGGAGGCAATATCGAGACTCGTCCAGGCAACGACTAGGGACCACCTCTTTTGGCCACTGCCTCGAAGCTTCGTAGAAAGGTTTCCAAACAAAGTTACATGCACTGGTGACTTGGATCCAGAGTTGGGCGCCTCGCCCGCTTTTACGATAAAGCTCTGGCTGCCATGCATGCTCTAGTCTGGTCCCTCTCAGCAGTCATTAGTGCAAGCTTGAACAGGTTCTGCTACGTTTGCCAAATGTCGGGTGCATCGTGTCTACGTTTTATGACTGCACTGTAAGAAATGATATTGAGATGCATTGAGGTCCAATCTTGGATGGCAATCTGGAGGTTAGGTAGTAGATTAGGTTGTGGAGAGGGTGGCACTAAGTACCTCGGACCTCCAAGTACACCCTAACATTCACATGCCAGCCTGTGTCGGCTGTGAGCTGAAAGCCTGAAACGGGATTTGCACCCAGCTGGAAAAGGGTTGAGCGACTACATAAAAACTGGCCAACGACAGTTACGACATGCTGGGGAATGGCAAGATAAAGAGAGACACGCAGATGCAAGTTGACCACTCCTGGTTCACATTGACTGGAGATCGTCCATCTGTGTTTTCTTGGTTGCAACATGCTGCGTTCCAGCTCGACAATTCGCTCGACATTCTGCAGGGATCTCGCGCTGAATTTTTCGTCGCAGCGTCCGTATCTTTCTCCGGTCAAAGTCACCAAAACCTCGTTTTGGAATCTCTAATATCCCCAAGATTCGATTAGACAACTGGGAGCGTGTCATATCGGACGCGTTTCGAGACCATGACGACTCATGTGCTCATGAGATTCCCGCCTTCGATTCAGTTCTCGGACGAAACTGTTTCAAGGTCCCGTCTCCAACCCGAGTTGGAAGCTTTTATCGATAAGGACTCAGAGCCTTGAGGCTACCTAAGAATACAAGGATGGGTGGAGATCCCAGTCCGTACAGCGTAGCATTGCGCGGGGTAGACAGGTACTTGAGAGGACTTGGACTTGTCTTTGCTGGCCTTTGCCATCTTCACTTCACTTGCACAGGGCTGTTTCATCGTACCCGGACGTGCGCTTCAATCATTGCCCCTGCCAAAAAGGTTCGCTATTTTGCAAGTCTGGGAGTCGGGCTCTGCTCTTGCCATCATCAATCCCTGGAGACATGGTGTTCTTTTTCCCATCGCACCAGGGTCCTCCAAGCCACCCGCTCCCAGGTTTGGGTGCAGATTCACACATCGGGGTTTCATGCAGGTCGTCGGCTGGAAGGGGGGAGGGGGGAACACACACGGAGTGGGGGTTGCATTTTGGTTCATGCCCTGATGCGATGGCCAGATGGCATTGGACGGATTGGTGCTTGCGCGCCCGGCGCTCGCGCGACTCGGAGTCGGAGTCGGCGCTCGAATTTCTGTTGGGAAATCTCGGAACAGGGAGATAATTCATTTTTTTTTGTTGGGCAAAACAGTTCCCGAACTTGGTACGTACCACTGTGTACATGTTTTTCTGTTACTATCTCCACACGAAAGAGGCAAAAACTGAGGAGTTGCAACGGGATTCGTCCACGTCGCTTGCCAGGACTTGCGAAAAGCTTCACCCCCACTTCTGGGCCACTCCAGTGGTCTCTGTCCTCGATTCCCGGCGGCGGTCCCGGCCCACTTTTGACCACTTCCGTCCACGCCGTCCGGCCTGACTGCCACCAATCCCCACCGCTTCCCCCCACAAGAACCCCGAACGAGGTCCGGTCTCCAGTCCGGACTCACGGCTCGTCGCCGGAACTTGTTCGCTCCGAGATAACGTTGAAGAGCCGCAGAATCACCCGATCGAACCACTTGAGCGGACCTGCCCTCGCCAAGTTCCCGTGTTGCGTTTGAATTCTAGCCTATCCTCCCACCCGTGTCTCCCGTGGATATCACTCCCTCCAGCGTCATGAGAAAAGAGGCCGTGTTTCCTTCCACCCGTCCAAATAGCCTGTGCAACCACGAGGTAGACCGTAGGTCATCATAAAACCGAGACATATAAACTGTACCAAAGTCGGCTTTCCCTTCCACTTGACTTCCTTTCACCAACTATCTTCCGGTAACATAACTTATGTTCCCATCCTTCGGAGAGCATTACCACATTCCAAAAAGCTACCATTTTCTCGTTCCATATATGCCAAACGAGACACTCCTACGTTATCAAAACCATGTAATGTTCATGTACCAAATTTACTCCATTCGCACTCCTCGTCATCCGTCACAGATTACAGCACCAGCTCTCCTTTTATGTTTTCTGCCATCACAGGCTATTAGCTGTAGAACTGAGTAGGAAGGATCGGTCGGCGCATATGGGGACCTCAAGCAAGGCTATGGTCACCTCTCGACATTGCCGAACCATCTTTAAAGTAAATACTACCAAGGAAAAGAAAGCTATACTCTTCCCTTTTGGGTTATGAACCCTGACGAGATATCAAGTTAGCCCCCTGCAGGCTGTTTATTTCAGGGTATAGGACATACGGGGGAAGTTGGCCATAAATGATACCTTCGGCTTCAGATACTACGTAGACACTCACAATTGTTCCACCTCTCCCATCTACTTTTCCTTAAACGAATAAGCACCTACAAAAAACAGTTGATTGGAAAAGCTGCCCATATCTTGCAAGTTTATATAGCTCTGCCGGTTGCTTTTGGCTGTATGTATTTACGATAGGGATGACGAGTTATGGCTGGATGAGGGTTGAGTTGTAACTGTTTTTTTGATTTACTGCTGACTTGTTATCTTTAGAAAGGCAATCTGGTAAGATATTGTATGCTCCCCCTTTAGATCCCTCTAGCTTCGAGACTGCACGAAACTCGGTGGGGAAAGCAATGCTCGGTTTTGATGTGCTCTTGAGTACAGGCATCTAACAAACATGTGGCCGCGGCTCTAGTTACAGTGCCATGATTTTCAGATATGGAACCTTCAGTTAAACAGGATATTCAGGTTAATAGAAAGAGGTCTGTCTGACCCCGATTTGGGAAACCAGAACAATAACAAAGCCAACGAAACAGCTCTTGTGAATCCACCGACTAGTCTACGCATGCACCGCTTTTATAACAAACAAACAAACAGGTACAACGTAGAGAAGAGAGAAAAAAAAGGCCCAGAGATATGAAAGAACCCGGTTCATTTTATTCACTGTACCCTCAGATGACCTTTTTGAAAACGGGAAAAACGGTACGCCATGTAACTTCACAACATATCAAACTACTGCCGCCGCCTGTTCGCGCATTTACTGAACGATCTCCTCGGTCTCCTCCAACACCTCCTCCATGATCTCCTCGATGACCTGCTCCTCCTGGTCGGTGGCAAGCTCCGGGGTCTTGGCCTTGATGAGCTCGGCAGCGGGATCCGCCGGAAGGCCGTAGATCTCGCGCTCCTCGGCAACCTCCTGCATGATGGCCTCGCGCCAAGCGAACCACTCCTCGAGGAGACGGCGGCGGGCCTCGACAACGGCAACGTCGGCGCTGCTGATGCGCTCGGCGTCTTCCTGCTCGAAGATCCTCGAGTACTCGCGGAGGTTGCGGCGGATGGTCTTCTGCTCCTCCTTGCTAAGGAGGGTAGCGGGGCGCGGCCTCCACTGGAACTGCTTGAACTTCTCGATAGCCTCCTCGCGCAGCTGCTCACCCTTGAAGTCATACAGATGATATCCGTTCTCCATCTATTTTTGGCTCGTGTTAGTGATTTCTGCTATATATCATCTTCATCGAATATCAATGGTACTTACAGAGTGCTTCCACGCGGAAGCCCAGGTGGCAACGAAGCGACCCGAGGGGTCCCACTCGACGTCGGTGACACCGTAGTGGTCAGCGGTGTTCATGAGCTGAAGGTTGGCGGTAAGGTCCTTGTCAGACTCGGGCTTCTCACCCTCGAAGTCGAGGTCGTAGAAGTCGAGATCCGAGCTCTGAGTGTTGGCAACAGTGGCAACGACCACGAAACGTCCCTTAGGCGACCAGTAGATGGCGTTGCTGTTCTTCTTCTCGAGAGTGCGGAGATGCTTGAAGTTTCCAACAGCATTGCCCTTGGCCTTCTCAGGGCAGAAGAAAGCGACCGACGTCTTAGGGGGAACGGCGGTGGCACCGACAGGCTCGGTGGTGGTGATAATAACGAACCTGTCGCCCTTGGGCTCCCAGGCAAAGTTTATTACGGTATCCTTGATGGCGTCGACAACTTCCACGGGGACACCCTTCTCCTTGACACGGAAAATCTCAAGAGTGGTGGCCTGAGACTTCTTGGACTTGGAGTGACGGTCAACCTTGACGCAAAGGTAAGCACCCTCAGACTGCCAGTGGAGCTTGGCATCCGAGACGCTGAAGAGGTTCAGTGACCTGACTATCTGCTTGGAGGGGATGCTCATCAAGCCGACTCTGGCGGGGTTGCTGCCGATCTCAGGGGTCCAGAAGCAGAAAAGCTGCTCGTAGGTCTTGACACCGTCGCGCTGCACGGTGGCGGGAGCCCAGTCGAAGTCCACAACGCCCTCGATCTTGATGGCGGTCTTGTCCAACAAGTTCATCCTCGGGAGCTCGTAGACGGAAATGGACTGGCCGGGGTTCAGCCTGGCGACGTACTTGTCATCGGCAGACCACTTGAACGCGGGCCAGGGGAACTTGGGGGCCTTCTTGGGAGCCTCGCCATCGGCGGCGGCGGCGGCGGGGGTGTCGAGCTGGGCGAAAGAACGGAGGGGCTTGGAGGTCTCGATATCCCAGATAACGTAGTTCTTGCCGTCGTCTTCTACCGACAGAGCAGGGTGACCCTCCTCGGGAATCGAAATCGGCCTGTTGGACCAGGTGACAATGTACTTTTCGTTGGGAGAGAAGGCGACAAGGTTGACGAAAGGATGGGCGAAACGCCTCTGCCTGGTCCACGAGGGACCACCCCAAAGCTGAACACCCTGGGCGTGAACAGAGGTGAGGTAGGTACCGAGGGGCGACCACTGCACAAAGGTCTCGGTCCAGTGTTGACGGTCGACAATGTTCTCGGGCGTATCCTTCTCGCTGTTCCAGAAAACACCAACGGACTCTCCCCTGAACATGACAAATTGATCTCTGCCGCGGCCGCTGGGGTCGGCCATGAAGGAGCGAAGGTGCTCCTTCTCCTGGAACTCCTCGATCTGGGGAGGAGTGTACTCGTCATCGATACGGCCCTCACGACCATAGCGGTCGACATCGGTAAGCTTGTTGACGCGGAGGGTGTGCTTCTTGTCGAGGGGGACGAGGTCGAGCTGTCTGCAGGCGGCAGCAGCCTCGGCGGGCGACGAGTACTCGACGAAGGCGAATCTACAGAATTCATGTCAGTGCCCTGGTCGGGGAGCCAACATCCACAGCATAGGGACACATCGCGGTCGGGCGCAGCGATGGATGGCCGGTCTGTAGATGCGCATCATTTTAAGGCGGCTGTGTTGCATACCTCAGCGACTTTCCATCCTCGCCCATGGGCATGAAGATGAGGTCCTCCCGGGTCTTACCAACGGTGTTGAGCTTCTTCAACAAGAACTTGACGAGCTTGGGTTTTTGCTCCTCGTTGACCTCGGGGAGGCCGTCGACAACGACAAAGGCATCGTAGCCCTGCTCAAGCTGAACCTCGTACTTCTCGCGGATATCGGAAATGTCGACCTCATCAACATCGAAGTCATCCTCGTCGAGGTCCTCGTCGCGGAGGTGGTCGAAAGAGGGCGCCATGCTGGGCAAGTAATCGGCAATATGCTTTTCTTGGTCGGTGCCGGGGATTAGAGTAGCTGGAGATGATGGGGTCGGGAAGGCGCCTTGGTGGTGGTGGTTGGACTTGGTGGATGACGGGATCTGGGCTGGCCGTTTCGGATTTTTTCTGCGATGCCGCGGGCGGAACAACGTGCTGGCTATGCGGTCGTCAGGATTATTGTGAGAATTTGTGCGCAGCGCGCAGATTGTGGTGGGGTTCAGTGAACGGCCAGAGGACCAGGGAAGACCGCGAAAGAAATGCCCCACTCTAAGAGGCAATACTGCACGGTGATTGGCTACCCTACCAGATCCCCTCTCTCTGGAATCGCTAAAATGGGACTTTATGCCAGTGAATGCAATGATGCCCGTGTGGTGGATAGTTTGGAGGTTCAGGGAGCCTCAGATATCATGGATATTGCACAGTTGCAGTGGACTCGGCCTGGGAAAGTAGAGTGCTCGATGCTGTCACTGAGCTTCTTCAACTTTTAACTTTTTCCTTTCTTTCTTTCTAACAGGATGATGGCGGCAGGCAGTGGGCTAAGTATTGTTCGTGTGCACGGAACAAATATTGACCAAGGCAGCGTCTGTCCGCTTTCAGCAGTTCACAAGTTTCAAGTTGCCATCACCTTCAAGTCAAGACCTGGACTTCAGGTTGTGGTTCGTTGGACGGGCAGGCATCGATTTGGCTTTGAGCCTCGTGGCCACTCCCGCCCGTGCCTGCCAGAAACACTCGACGGCAGTCCCCTGGGCTTCCGTCTTCTCCAAAGTGCTGCGCTGTCCACCACTGTCCACCGCCGCCAGCCCAAAGCTCCCCTCCCCCCTTTCTTCCTTCCCCACGGGAGACGTCCAAGTGGGGTCCCCTCCTGCCCACCTCAGTGGACATTTGTCTGTCAAAGGAGGGGCAAACGGCCTGGCATTCGAGTGACAAGCATTTTATGCCACCTGTCGTAGGCGGTGAGGTAAAGGAGGACAGGAGGGGAGCTCTGGAATTTTGCCGTGGCCTGCCGTCCAAAAAGTGCCTAGAATTCAGAAGAGCATCATCCCGCTGGCAGACTGTAGAAAGGAGGCTTCACGTTCAGGGTATCCATACGTCCACCCAAAATATACCAAGCTTGCTTCTTCTCTTCCAACCTCAACCCCCCCGTGCACCCCGTAAACCCGACCTTTTGTCTAATATTTAAGCTTCTTCTACATCATGGCAAGTTGATTTGTACACCACCTTGGGAACCTTTCCAAGCTCACCGTAACTAACCAAACGCCTAACCATCTCCAGGCCTCGTTTAGCCCCACCCAGATCTTCGAGGAGGGCACCACAGAAGAGAAGGGAGAGAATGCCCGTCTCAGCGCCTTCGTCGGCGCCATTGCTGTTGGCGACCTCGTCAAGAGCACCCTTGGCCCCAAGGGCATGGACAAGATCCTCCAGTCTGCGTATGCTTGTTCACCAAACCCCCCGCCTACATGCTTGACACGCCGCCGTCATGTGCTGACCGCATCATCACAACGTCTAGCTCGACCGGTGAGATTCTAGTAACGAACGACGGTGCTACTATCCTCAAGTCTATCGCTCTCGACAACGCCGCCGCCAAGGTCCTCGTAAACATCTCCAAGGTCCAGGACGACGAAGTCGGTGATGGCACCACCTCTGTTGCCGTCCTTGCCGCCGAGCTCTTGCGCGAGGCCGAGAAGCTTGTCGACAAGAAGATCCACCCCCAGACTATCATCGAGGGTTACCGGATAGCTAGCCAGGCTGCGCTCAAGGCCCTCGAGGCTTCTGCCGTTGACCACAGCAGCAACCCCGAGGCGTTCAGGAAAGACCTTGTCGCCATCGCGCGCACAACACTCAGCTCCAAGATTCTTGCGCAAGACAGAGACCACTTCGCCGAGCTCGCGACCGAGGCCATTCTGCGCCTGAAGGGTTCCGCCGACCTTAGTCACATTCAGATCATCAAGAAGTCCGGCGGCAAGCTCAGCGAATCATACCTCGACGATGGCTTCATCCTCGACAAGAAGATCGGTGTCAACCAGCCCAAGCGCCTCGAGAAGGCCAAGATCCTCATCGCCAACACATCGATGGATACCGACAAGGTCAAGATCTTTGGTGCGCGTGTCAAGGTCAGCTCTACCAGCAAGCTCGCTGAGCTCGAGAAGGCCGAGAAGGACAAGATGAAGGCCAAGGTGGAGAAGATCAAGGCGCACGGCATCAACTGCTTTATCAACAGGCAGCTGATTTACAACTGGCCCGAGCAACTGTTCACCGATGCCGGCATCATGTCGATCGAGCACGCCGATTTCGACGGCATTGAGCGCCTTGCCCTCGTCACCGGTGGTGAGATCGCTTCTACCTTCGACCACCCGGAGCAGGTCAAGCTTGGATACTGCGACGTCATCGAGGAGGTTATTATTGGCGAGGATACCCTTATCAGATTCTCCGGCACCGCTGCCGGCCAGGCCTGCACTGTCGTTCTCCGTGGTGCTACCGATCAGTTGCTCGACGAAGCCGAGAGGTCTCTGCACGACGCTCTCGCCGTTCTTTCACAGACCGTTAAGGAGACCAGGACAACATTGGGTGGTGGATGCGCCGAGATGGTTATGGCCAAGGCTGTTGAGGGTGCTGCTACTCGGGTCGAGGGCAAGAAGCAGACCGCCGTGTCTGCTTTCGCCACTGCGCTCAGGCAACTGCCTACCATCCTGGCGGACAACGCTGGTCTCGACTCTGGAGACCTTGTTGCCCGTTTGCGCAAGGCTATCTACGACGGTCTGAACACCTATGGTTTGGATCTCATGACACCAGGAGGCGGTATTGCCGATATGAGGGACTTGGGTGTCATTGAAAGTTACAAGCTCAAGAAGGCTGTCGTTTCTTCGGCCAGTGAAGCCGCTGAGGTATGTAACCCTTCTTTGATTGATACGACTACAAGAATGCTAACCGTCGCGAATAGTTGCTTCTGCGTGTGGACGACATAATAAGAGCGGCCCCCAGGAGGCGGGAGAGGCAATAAACTCGTGCGATCTGATTCGCTAGAGGAGTTGTTGGAGAGCAGACTATGTAAATGACCTTGAGCATAGCACTGCTGAATGCTTGATGGTGTGTGGTCTCGCCGTCCCAATACTAGCCCGACGTTTGTTTCTTGTTGATGTTAGGCCACGTTATCATGCCGTGAGCCAAATGATGCCACAACTGATGTAGCAGAGACCTATAACTAATAACCACGCCATCTCACGTCTGCCGCTTAACTTTGCTAGCAAGCCTTTCATCGTGTATGTAATTCCTTTTTTCTGTGATTGAGACCTGCCAGTCGGCCATTCAGATGCACACACTACCTCATTCAACGCTTGCTGTTTTATACATGAGGGAAAGAGTGTTCTATATTCTCATGACTGTCAACATTAGGAACAAACTTCCGCAGCCTCTGGTAGGAAACCTCCCTCCAATCCTCCGTTCGACCACCTATCAACACTCCAACCCAACATAACCTAGTCTCCTATCCCCTTTATAAACTCCCACTTAAGAGCATTCTATCCCCCTTCACCATCTCCAGCATAGCAAGCTAGCTGGTTAGGTACCTTGCCCAGGCCCCGTCCCAAACCACAACGAACACGAACCAACTTTCAAGCCTCAAGCCAAAACCTCCGCCAACCTCTCCTTCAACAACCGTCCAATCACCTCCGGATCCGGGCCCTCCGCCCCCGCGGCGACCATATCCTCCCGCGTGAGTCGGACGAACTTGATGTCCGGGTTCTTGGCCAGCACCGCCTCCTTGACCTGCTCGGCGTCCGAAGGGGACACGCCGCCGCCGAAGATGATGGCCTTGGGCACCTTGAGGTCGGCCGGGGTAGAGGCCGTGGCGTTGGAGCCTAGGTTCGACGAGGGTGCCTGAGAGAAGGTGCCGCTGCAGAGAGCGGGAAGCTCGGAGAGGGAGGTGGAGAGGGTGAGGGTTGTGTGGACGACTGGTTTTTTTTTTGGGGAGGTTAGTTTGGGTGAGCAAGTAGGTAGAGGTGGAGGTAGATGTAGATGTACCAATGGGGGGGATGGGGAACGGTGCAGTGGATAGTAGGTGTGGACGTGGTGGAAAGGGGATGGACGAACCGTCATATTCTGGAAGGAGCTTTTCGCGAATGGCTTGAGCGACCTCGGGGTTGTTGCCGAAGGAAGCGACGGGGATTGCGGTGGTGGACATGTTGATACTAGTGAGTTATACTTGGGTGTTGTGGACGAGTTGGAGCTTGGGGGTGTTGACTTCGAGCTTATATAGCTTTAGGTGGGATGATTCTTACAATCCTGTGCTTTGTCTGTGAGAGGAGATTCCGGAGCCTACTTGAGATGGGAACCTCGTGGGGATTATATAGGTATCTGCTTCACCCGAGGGCCATTTCTGATGACTGGAGCTCCTTCCAGTTGTAAGTGAGGCTTGGAAAGCCGTCGTCGTTCGTTGTATGTCGGACAATCTGTAACGATTGTCACCGGTGACCGAAGTCCCGGACCAAGGAAACAGCTGCAACTGTCTTAGACAGCAAATGCTACAGGTACTGCGAATTGCTTGGCTGCTTCGGTATTTTGGGAAGGTTCGAAACCTTTGGTTTGGCGGAGAGCGGGACATGATGAAGACCGAATCGGACGACGGGATGATTCCGGGGACCGGCATGGAGGAGCTTCATCAAGACCTCGTCACCGAACGTAAGGCAGATTGCTGTGCCGTAGTAGTAGCTACGAAGAAGACTACCAATTGTTCTCTCCCCTTCTACGCCTCGCCTTGAGTCGTGCCGTGGGGTAATCCGCTAATATATTCAGGAGCTCGGAAACACGGCATTGTTAGTCGTATGAAGCCGCGTAAGTCATGAAATTCCTGTCCTTTAGAACTGATTCCGGTCTTCTTGTGCCATTTGGATGCATACGGGCCATGTAGTCAACTGGTCGATGAAATGTCCTCGACATCGGAGGAGCTGTATGTGAAACATGCACATGTTGTGCGAAAGCTCACCGCAAAATATGCTCGAGTATTATTGGAGTTTTGTGAAGAAGGGAGGGAACGACGGGATGTTAGACGAGCGCGCGGATTCAGTCTTGCACGGGGTGACAATTTCAGCTCAATTGATACCAATCCGGGATTTCGGGTGAGGGAGATGGGAACACTTTCTACAAGTACCTAGAGAAGTCTTCTTTCCTTTTCTTCTCTCTCGGGTTGTTTAGCATCTCATTGGCGACCAGGCTCGGTCCCGAGATGGTGGCTATTTGCGGCCATTCACGTAGTAAGTAGGACATGAGGCTCGTGCCGCATCAAGCGAGAAAAGACTGGCTAAAAGTCCTCAAGTAGTACATAGGTGGAAAGGGTTTCCAGCTGAGCGGGATGTTGAACTTGGTATCTGAAATGCCACTCGTCTTTCGTTCTATATCTGGACTCTTTAGTACGGCATTTCTTTAGCAACAAGAAACACGACGAGAACCGAACCTCATATGTCACGGAAGTGCACCATGAACGTCGTTCTGGCCTCTTCCTCCCCTCTGAAAGAGTACTTTGTGTTTGCAGCCTTGTTGATAGATACACGGATATATCACTGCATCCCCTTTCCACGCTCTGCGAAGAGTTCCAAGAGAGCTTTCTCTTGTCTCCCCCTCCCCCCTTCCCCACCGGAAGACTGTGTTTGTTTGAAATATCCCACACCGCACTGAACCAGGGATGTTCAAGCATATCGTACGCATTCGCCTCGGTATTGGAGTTCTGAATTAACACTCGTCCCTGCATCTGGACTTGCCCATATAGCATTCCAATCCGCTTTGCGCCGTTTAGCCTTTTGCATACGCCGGGCCACTTGGCAACGAAGCGAGATGCGCTTGACCGAAGCTGATGATGTTGTCGCCCAGTGGAGAGAAATTCGGTTGATATTTGCGGCGAAGAAACACAGAAGCCGTGGCGGTCACATTCGATGGTGGTGTGCGCCTGGCGATGCCGGCGCTGACGATGAAGACCCTTAGTAAGCCCAGATGTAGACTTCCTGCGCACTGCAATTGTGAATGAAGAAGACCCAAACGACGAGGAGTAGCGGATACTCCTTCTTCTTCACGTAACCTTTGCGATATGCCAAGTTTGGGTGATGCGGATTGTCGAGTGCCAACTGAGCAGAGGAGGTGGGTGACATCGGTATTTATCCCAAGCGAGTGGATAGGCGTGATGGGTTAACCAACTTGAATGGACGCCCGGGGTTAGCAATTGGGATTCCCTTCCCACGACTGACCATGGATCGTCAAAAACAGCAATGGATGAGGGAGATGCCAATGCTAGACCAAGTTGCGTCGGAGAAGGGGTTCCATTGCATCTCTCCGTCCCTACCATGGTGCCATCCAGATTGACATTGTTGCGTAGAGGGAACATGTTCTTTGCTCATAAAAATCATGTTCAAGTCGACTCGCTCTCCATGGTGTAAGTTGGACGAAAGAGGAAAGTCTTGGAGTTAGTAGTTCGCTTCGGTCGAAGGGTCCTCCGGCATTGACACTGGCTTCCGCATCACGTGGCTGCCCGCATTCCGGCAGCGGCAACCGGCCACCGGCGTGGATGTTTGCGGCAGCGCGAGCTGGTGTCGCACAATTCGGCCCGCTGATTGGCTGGAATCGGGATCGCCGCTCTGAACACCACCCCCACTTTCCTTCCATCTCAGACGAGCCGGGACGGCAGACGGGACCGAAGGTGGGGCCAAGAGGAATGAATGGGACCAATCACTGACGCAAACTAGCCACAAAGAAGCCTCACTTCTTCCGGTTTTGGCGGACGGTTGGCGGACCGTGAACCACCAACACCGCGACCGACCTCACTGCACTGGACTGAGACTCCCGGACGCCGCAAGACACTGCAACTGAAGACCACGAACCGTAAACCGCATCTCTAGAACTCCACTCCAGGACTTCCAGGTTGTCCAGGTACCTGAGGTCATCTTGCGCTTGGGCTGGCCATCTGCATCAGAAACCGCTGAATTTGCATTCACTGCTTGTGCGCCTACACGTCTCTAACGGCTCAACACTCTCTCTCCACCGTACGCGATCGCATCACACAACCGCATCGCATCGCAGCATCCCTATACCTATCACATCAGGGCACCCGGCATACCCGACACAATTCAGCCGGCAGGACGTGGTCTTTTTTTTCTTCCGACTCCAAATTTGAACCATTTCTGTCCTGTCCTGGATTATTCGATCATCCTCCACTGATCGGTCAACCATCCTTTTTCGCGACCATCTCGTAGCGTATCGTCATCTTCACCGGCTTTTGCTCCAAGCGCCCCTACTTTAGCGACAAACCTACCTGCCTTTTTGCACCTCTTGTCCGGTATCTTGAGCTCCCCGATCCCCAAGCTGTTGCTGCTTGCGAGCATTTCCACCTCAACTCGGCCCCTACGCATCCTGTCTTTCAAGTCCAATTTTGGACGGCAAAGAACGGCCATTCTGTTGTCGCGTTGAACAAAGTGCAGCTGTCGCGCCCGCAAATTTATTGCTTTGTTCAACCAGTCCGCAGTCGGCGATCCGTTTACCCCAGCTGTTTACTTTGAAGCCTCCGGATATCATTCCTACCTGAACCTCTCGTCAGGGCGGAGGCTATTCCACACGCTGAAGCTACCAGCCCTTACATCATCTGCCAGGCCAGCTTTTAGCACACCACAAGGTTCCCTTGGACACCGCACCCTATCATTTCCAATCTCTCCCGTCAGTGGGTGTATCGTGCTACACCACCGGCAACATGTCCGCGCAATGTAGGAATATTGCCTAGCTTGTCTTCCCTTGAAAATGGAGCTATGCTAACTCGGCCTAGTTACTCCCGAGGAGGAGGCGACCTACGCTCGCGTCATCGATGAGATCCTTGAGACCGCCGACCTCGACACAATTTCACGCAAGGCCATTCGGCAGAAAATGGAAGCGGCCATAAATAAGGATCTAAGTGACCAGAAGGTCAGTGTTAAAGCCCGTCCCGTCTGCGGATTAGCATGCTGCTTCTACCAGAAACCCCAATGCTTTTTCAGCACCCTCTCCGGTGTCGGTCGTTTGATCAGCTGCTGACAGTTCCGGGATTCGTATAGCACGCCATCAAAGGCTTGATAGAAGCCCGGTTCGACGCCGCCCAAGCTCGCAAAGCCGCCCAAGAGCCAACACCCGAAGAGGCGACTCCCGAGGCGACTCCTGAGGCCGACGAAGAAGATGCTGCTACCGACGGCGAGATCGAGGTCCGGCCTAAGAAGCAACAAAAGCGCGAGAGCTCAGAAGACGCTGACGCACGCCTGGCCGCCGAACTCCAAGCGCAGGAGAACAAGCTCTCTCGCGGACCCCGAACACGAGGTGGCGGCGCAGCCAAGGTGACCAAGAAGGCCAAACCCAAGGCCAAGACACCAAAGAAGAAGAGTGCGACACGCGTGAAGTCCGACGACGACAGTGATATGGAGCCCGAAGCAGTGGAAGGGACCAAGAAGCGCAAGGCCGGTGGCGGGTTCCAGAAGCCCTTCAACCTAAGTTACCCTCTCCAGGAGGTTTGCGGAGAAGCTCAGGTTGGTGATTCCTGCCCATTAGACAGTGAACGTAGGACTAACCGATTACAGCTCTCACGCCCGCAAGTCGTCAAGAAGCTCTGGGAGCACATCAAAGCGAACGAGCTGCAGGATCCCAGCGACAAGAGACAAATTATTTGCGACGAAAAACTTCAGGCTGTGTTCAAGCAGAGTTCGATTAACATGTTTCAAATGAACAAGCTCCTCGGCAACCAGCTTTATCCGATCGAAGAGTAAGAGAAATCTGATCTGAGATGGACGGTTTCCCGTTGGTATTGGGTCATTGGGGCTAAGGAGCAGGCTGGGCGTGCATGGCGTCATTGGAAAATCTCTGGGGCTTCGGAACTACTAGTATACCACAGTACGTCTCTGTTTTCATGGGTTGAGGGTTGGAAGGAGGTATGTGAAAGGGGCAGCGCATTTTCTCGGTTTTCACTATTTGCTGGGTTTGTCTTTGGGTCTTCCTCAGGGGCGCAAGGGGGGGTTTCTCTTACCCCAATCATACCAATTTGGAGGAAGATACAGGCTATAAGAAGGACGGAAGGGTTAGGAATAGGAAGAGCAGTGATCGAGTTTGAGTCGTCCCTATCACCGGCGGTCGACGGCTGGGTTGGCTTTTCATTTGGTGGTTAACCTTTCTATTCACGGGGGAATGGAGGTGCATATCCTCATCAGCTCATCTCTTACCATTTCATTAGTGGTGTTCAGTATCATGACGACCTAGGGTACGGGAAAACAGGCATGGCGAGATGTCAGCGATATTTCTCCTTTATACCCGGACTTGAGAAATACAGCAGTCCTTCTCACATGCGCTTCCAAGATTACCATAAGGCTGAAGCCGATAGCCAGTCATTTAAAAGGGATGCAGGGTATGTTATGTAATTGCCCCTATACGATACAGTCGCCAGGGTCAAGCATACCAAAAAAGACTTGCCGTATCCAAAATGTCAGCACCGTCTAGATATTTACGAAATTTGTCAGGATGAATCAATCTCTATGCGAAAGGCCAGATGAGCAAATTCGGGGAGTGACTCCTCGACGCTCGTTACCGAGGGGCCAATGCCATTGAAGCTGAGCCACTCCGTCATGGACCTGAAGATCACCAAACAGAAATTATACGCTAACTACCCCTGCCCAGCCACTGTTCTGTTTGGTTCAATTTCTGGTAGGACTGCTTTGGTATCCGGTACGAACCGAGCATCGTGGAGGCAACGCGACGGGAGGCATGGATGTTGGCTTTTCGGGGTACTGTGTACCTGGTGATGACAAGAGTCGCACTCCCCGGCATTTTGGACGAGTTTTGGTTTGGGGGGCACTTTGAGGGGAGGCGCCACAAAAAATTGCGAGCCACGGTTTGCTAGGTAATCAATAAATGGTAGAAGCTCCCGGACCCCACCATCAACGTCAACACCTCCAATTCAATCATTCCGTCTGTTCTCTCTTCTTGCAACCGACTCAAGTTGGCCCAACTGTCTCCCAATCGTCACATCATTCCTATTCAAACCAGTTTTTCTGGGAGTTGTTCTTCCTCCCGCAGTACCTCGCAAACTTCTTCCCCCACGAAGACTGCATAGCAACCAGAGCGCCCCCATACCGACGAGTCTCCGAGAGCGAGCCATTTCTAGGCACACGACCACCACGCAGGGCAGCAGTGACACTCTCCTTCAGTCGGTCCAAATCTTTCGAAATCATGTCTTCAACGGAGCAAGCAACCCCTCAGGGACCCAGAGGCGACGGAAACCGGGGCAGGGGCCGAGGACGCGGAGCTCCTCGAGGCAACCGTAGTCGGGGTGGTGATGGTGCTGGTCGCGGTGGCGCTGGTGCTGGCCGTGGAAAGGGCAGAGGTGGAGGACAGCAGCAGCAGGGCGCACCTACAGCCTCGCAGGACAGCTCTTCCGGCGACAGCAACCCCGCCCAGTGGAAGACACAACAACAGGAAGCTCAAGACGACGACGCCGAGGTCTGCTTTATTTGTGCCAATCCTATCACACACCACTCTGTTGCGCCTTGCGGCCATTCAACATGCCATATCTGCGCCCTGCGACTAAGGGCGCTATATAAGAACAAGGACTGCCCTCATTGCCGAGTGAGTATAGTCAGTCGAGAGACATGACTTCCCGTTTGCTTTGGGTAGTTGCTGACATGCGTAAACGTCTAGACGGCCGCTCCTTTCGTTATCTTTACCGACGACCCCAATAAACGCTTCGAAGAGTATACGAGCAAGGAAATTACAAGTACGGATGACAACATTGGAATCAAGTACGCGGGCGAGGACATTGTTGGGGATACTGTCCTTCTCCTGCGGTACAACTGCCCCGGCGGAGAGTGTGACTTCGCCGGTCTAGGTTGGCCTGATCTGCATCGCCATGTGCGCTCTGTTCACCACAAGAAGCTTTGTGATCTGTGTACGAGGAACAAGAAGGTCTTCACCCACGAGCACGAAATGTTTACCGATAAGGAGCTACGCGACCATATGAGCCACGGCGACGATAAGCCCGGTGCCGTTGATCAGACCGGGTTCAAGGGACATCCGCTCTGCGGCTTCTGCGGCGAAAGATTCTATGACAACGACAAGCTTTACGAGCATTGCCGTAGTAAGCATGAGAGATGCTTCATTTGCGACCGTCGCGACTCCAGGCAACCACATTACTACCGGAACTACGATGCTCTGGAGAAGCATTTCAAGGAGGATCATTTCATTTGCCAGGAACGGGAATGCTTGGAAAAGAAGTTTGTCGTTTTCGACAGCGAGCTGGATCTGAAGGCTCACCAGCTTAGCGAGCACGGAAACTCGTTGTCGAAGGACGTTAGGAGAGACGCACGCGTGGTTGACATTTCTGGCTTCGACTTTAGGTCTTCATACCAGGAGGAGCGTGGCGGCAGCAGCAGTGGCGGCAGAGGTCGCGGGGGAAGAGACGGGCGAGGCGCACGCGGTCGGGACCCCAATGCCGAGGCGTTGCCCGTCAGTACTGCTCAGCCTCTACGAAGAGACGAGCTTGCTTTCCAGCGGCAAATGGCTATTGCCCAGTCAGCATCCTCTGCTCGTCCGAGCGCGGGTCCTTCTTCAGGCACTCGCCCAGCCGGACAGACTTCTGTGATTCAGTCACGGCCATCCAGGCCCCAACAGCAACGGGAGCAGCAGCAGCAACAGCAGCCCATTATTGATGCCATGCAAAACCTCAGCGTTACTGAACTCTCGTCTCTTACCCCTGAGCAGCGTGCTAGTCTTACACGGCACGGTGCCGTGATCGAACGTGCTTCGAACCTCCTTGGCAATGATACTACCAAGATCAACCAGTTCCGGTCTTATGTCTCGAACTTTAACAAGGGCTCGATGACTGCGGACCAGCTGATCGATGCATTTTTTGCCCTCTTCTCCGAGACCTCGTCCAATGCACTAGGCACTCTGGTACGAGAGGTTTCTGATCTCTTCGATGACAAGAACAAGGGCGCATCTCTCCACAGGGCATGGCAAAACCACCGTGCCATCAATGAGGACTACCCCAGTCTTCCAGGCCTCGGCGGTATGCACGGAGCTACAACAGCAAGCAGCGGATGGGCGGCCGCCGCATCGGCGACCCCAGTTACTCTTCATTCCAACGGAGGTCTAGCAAACGCTCAGTCGCGGCATTCCAACCACGTGCTGAAGCTCAAGAACAGCACCAGGATAGGCAGCGCTAGTGAGCGTGGCCTGGAGCGAACAGTCGCCTCTCTCCAGGCCGGTGGATCGAGCAGCAGCAGCTCAAGCAGACTCGTGCCCGGCACGAATGCCTACGCCTCCCAGGCTCGTCCCACCGTGAACAATTCCGCAGCGTTCCCTGCGCTTCCGGGAGCCAAGAAGCCCGCCACCACATCAGGCTTGTCAGGCTTTACTGCGGCCGCGGCCGCCGGATCATCATCTTCTTCCCGCCCCGTCGCTGCCCCTGCATCTTCTTCTCGACCCAGCGGCGGCAGCACGGCAACCACCATCGCCAGGAAGGTCGCCGGCGGAAGTGGCAGCATGCAGAAGCCCGGAAACGAGGACGCCTTCCCGGCACTTCCTGCGGCGCCTAAGCCTACTACCACTCTGTTTGGCTACGGCAGAGGTGCGGTACGGAGAGATTTCGGTCAGCCCAAGGAGACGGGATTTAACTGGAACGCTGGAAGCGGAAGCGGCGGTGCGTCGGGCTCGTCTTCGGCTCAGCAGGCTGGTGGTGAGGGTGATGCGGATGGCGCTGGGAGTGGGAAGGGCAAGAAGAAGCAGAAGAAGCAGGTTTTGGTTCAGTGGGGTTAAGTACCTAAGCTTGGGAAGGATTAGAAGGATATTCATGTCTTGTTGGCAGTGAACGGTGGTAGCTAGGCAAAAGCAGAATGGATTCAAACTTGCAAGGCCTAGCATTCACAAAAGGACCATAGCGGAGACCATAGCAGCGGATTATTTTCAGAACACGTACCCCCAACTATTTTCTCGTCGTGGAATTGGTTTTCCATGAGTTGAGTGATCTACGATAACACAATGCAGGAACGAACTCGAATGACCCAACGAATGGAACGAGTGACAGTCATACATACATCACGTACGTATTCGAGGTCGGTATTATGTCTGCCTGCCTCATATATGAGGTAACATGGGAAGTTGACAGCTGTCCTGTCCCGAACCAAGACGCGTGATACCTAACCTACCATCTTCATCAAGTCACACAACAGGAACACCAAGACTCCATTCGTTCAGTCGCTGTCATCAATCATGAATTATATTTCCCAAACGGTCTTTCTCTGCCTGTGCCTATGTGTCGCGTTCCGTTCCGCTACGTTTCGATAAAACGTTCAGTCGATGGCCTCTACAATCCAAGATCACCGGGAGTCATGCTTCAAATATTGGAAGTTTTTACCATTTTACCATGGTCGGGATTTTCGTTTGGGAAGTCGGAACCATGAAAGATGGGAAGAAATGGGGGAAACGGGACAAAAATGTCAGGTTATGGTGCATCTAGGCATCTTCTTTAACCAGAGTCAGGGTGGTGTGGTGGTATTGTGGCCTGGTGGGCTGGTGGTGTGGTCGGAAGACGGAAGGTGGAAAGAATCAGATCAGATGGAAATGTTCCCTTTTGGGGAAAGGCAACTGAAGGAGGGGCACCGTTAAAACTTGAGAAGGACGAGAAGGAAAACGGAGGAGAGAAAGAAGCTGTTTTTATCCGTCCTACGTACTTGAATAACTTCAAGTCTGGCCGAGTCCGGACTTAAAACCCGAGATGTTGACTTCATCGCTATCAGATGGATTGAAAAGGCCGCTGCTTGGCATTGGATGAAAGAACACGCAGAGACTTGATGAAGCATGTGGATGGAAAAGATGGGATGAATGCCGTACGGTATGTAGATACAGTACATTTACTGGTCGCATAAATGCTCCATACTTGTGACTGCTTGATGCTTGTGCTTTGCTTGATGCAATGCTTGTGATGGAAGAGCGGTCTCGGAATCGAACTGACAAGTGAGGATACAGACACTCAGAGAGAGGGTATGTAGTCACGTCATTGGGACTGCATTGGTTCACCGTCATGCTTTTTTTCTCTTTGTGTTTTCCGGATGATCCTCGGGGCAGTTGGTTGGTTGCTGTCCTGCATCTCAACAATTCTTTAGTCCGTAGGTAGGTCCGAGTGCTTGGCCGGTTGAAGGTTGAAGGCCGAAAGGAATAGGAGGTGTAGGTAAATATGTGCATGAGGCATGATCCGCTTCCTCTTCGACGATGCCTGCAGACGCCGCCGATATGCGTGTTCAATAGAGAGTGGACGGAAACCGGAGCAAGAGAAGCCTCTTCAAAAGAATCCATAGCAAACGGTAGGTCGGTACGTCTAGGTAAGTAGGCATCATGCCTGGCTGTTCAACACAAAGAACAACCTAGGTGGTGAACGGTTACGGTGAGGATCAATAATTTACCTAGAATAACTGCCAAACTAAACTGTCACTCGGAGTCACGGTCTCAGCCGTTGTTAGTCGGGCAAGGGCTTGAGGTTTCGTTTTGACAACCCGTCCGTCCCTTGTGCCTTCAACTTCAACTTGGAGCCTCTTCTGACTTCACCACATGGCGCGGATGGGAAGTGGAAGAAAGATGACGGGATTCGTTGAATATCCCCGGCCGGGGGTTTTTGCCCTAGTGCATCTGCTGCTGTCAGGAGTGGTGAGTGGTGACCCCTCGCTCTCAGACCCTTTCAACCCTTTTTGAGTTTTGGACGTAGTTCGAGGGGAGGGGACGACCCCGGATCTCTTTTTCAGGGAACCCTACTGTGGAGTCGTTCCCCGTTTTTCCCAGCCGTTTCCCGCTCCCGTCGAAGCTCGGGCTCCGTCCGAGTTGCTTACCCGCTGCGTCGGGTACATGGATGACCGGATGACGGGATTGAAATATGTGGATGAAGGAAAAGAACTTGGATGCTGAGGTCAAACCTTTTTCGTGGAATTGAAGGTGGGAAAGGTGCCGAGTGGCTTACGCAAAAACGGAGGACCGGCGGTTGTGGAGGGGGAATCCTCTCGCTGTGGTCCAGGCCTACGCCGGACGACTCCGTCAAGGGCAGGGCAGTGACGTTTCATCCCACCATCCCTCTCGGTCGCTGCAGTGCTCGAAAGTATCAAGCAAGGGTTTTCGAAATGTTGCTGTGGTCGGCTGTTTTTCATTGCTGATTTTTATACTTTCTGTGGTTGTAAGCAAAGCATGGTCTCCATCCTAGGGCAGCACTGCCGACCATGCCGGTATCCCCAGGAGTGTGATACATTCTTGATACTCTGTCTAGCCAGCCGTCGGTGATACTCGAAACGGGAGGTTTCAAGTCAGCCGTTGGATGATAACTCTCCTCAAGAAATTGAGCATTGCGTAGTGCTGAATGCCGCTAATGACGTCCTATGGAGTCCATACGTAGTTGCTTACGCGGTTATAGAGTCCAGACGATGAACTCATTGTCCTGATCATCAACTGATATTATTTCAATACATAGCTGGGCCGATCCGATACTACCGCTAGTCAGATGGTCGGTTTTGAAGACCTGACGAGTATGGAGTCTCAATCGTGGGTGGGCTGGATGGGGGTCCGAAGGGGTCCCCTGGTGAAGGAAGGCACCGAGGGATCCACGGATTGCCCGGACACATGGCTTGCTATCAAGGACTCCCTTACGTCGCCAGCTGCGTAATCAGGGCACAGGCAGCAGAAGATGCGAACTTTGAGGCAGTCGGGACTTGATTGTGGGGAGTTGGTTGAATTGTCGCTGTTTTTATCTGAGCCATCGTTCATTCCATCTGTTCCGTTAAACTTGGGGTGGTGCTGTGGGTGGTGGTTGTCAATTTATTAACCGTCAGCTATTCAGCCACCCCCTCTCCCATTCACCCCGTCGCTGCACGTCACGGCCAAGAAGTATCTCGCTAGCATAAAACACGCCGAAAGGTACATTATGTCTTGTACTGCATCCCGTCCCTTCCACCCGATTTCTACAAGTCACACACGCCTGCCTCGCACACAAACAAAGGGGCCGGAATCCAGCTGTTTCCATACAAATCCATCTGCCGCCCTTTGGTTCTCATCATCTCTCTTCATCCCCCAAATTTTGTCTCCCCAATTCTTCCCCACCGCCAAAACAACCAACACTTGCGCTCTGAGCTCTGGACCGCGCCAAGACCGCACTCGACTCCGCCAAACCAACATCCACAAGCGATAGCTCTACCTCGTATTTATCTAGACTCTACCCACCAACACACAGCCAGCAGACGCAGACTTACTCCACGGTAACCACCCGACACCGCCTGCCTCTACATATCTTTAACGTACAGTCTTAACACGACCGACCGACTGCTCACACGCATCGAAACACGCCGCGACCTGCATATTTCTACGCGCGCACGCACCAGAAACCAGACACCGACAGACACCATTGGCATTCCTTGCCTTGGATGTGCTCCTAGGTCTGCTTCGGCCTTACCAGTATCAGCATCCGCATTGTTGTCCCCAAGATGTTGCGACGGCCGTCCGGCCACGTCGCTTGCCGGCCCGAAGTCCTCCTGGCTTTTGCCTTCCTCCTAGTCAACTTGCAATGGCTCCAACTCGTTGATGCTCAGCCGCAGCGTCACGCGAGGTCTCCCCGCGAGGACGACGATCATGCCGCGCCCAACATTGCTACCTTGTCCACCCTGACAGGAAGCCACCCCCAAGCCGTCATCGAGACGCCCCGAACTCACGGCCGTGGCAAGCGGACCGTAGTCGAGATCGCCGACGGGCCCAAAACCGAATCTATCCGATTGAGCTATCATGCCCAATCCGACAACAACAATAACAACAACCATGCCGACTTGATTTCTAACAATGTGCGCGCCAACGCTCTTGCTCCGGACTCGTCCGTTCGAGCACCTCCGACCCAATACAACAAGGTCGGCTCCTTGGGGGCCGAGCTCTCGCAGCACCAGATTGCGCGGAGCTTGGAGGACTGGGAAGTGGAAGACTTTGTGCTTCTGGCGACCGTTGACGGAGATCTGTATGCCACCGACCGCGTCCGTGGTGAGGTGCGCTGGCACTTCAAGGCCGACCACCCCATGGTGGAAACTCGGCACTTCCGAACCACCCGCTCCCCCGTCGATGAGGACTACCACGAGATGGATCACTGGATCTGGATCGTGGAGCCCACAAGGGACGGCGAGATATACATCTGGAGACCGAGCGACTCGGGTCCCCAGCTGACCAAGATGACCATGACCATGAAACAGCTGGTCGAAAACTATAGCGGCCTCCATATGAACGGGATCGTTTACACCGGCGAGAAGAGGACCAATATGGTGACGCTCAACGCCGCGACCGGCGCCATGATTAAGAACTTGGGTCCCAGAGGTGTCAACATCAATAAGGTTGAGTCCGAGCGATGCCTTAGAGAGTATGCCCTCGGAAACAGCATCACCAGCGAGTGCAGCAACAGAGAAACGATTACCCTCGGCCGTACCGAATACATTGTCGGTGTGTATCGCACCGACGGCAGCCCCATTGCATCCCTCAAGTATTCCGAGTGGGCGCCCAACGTGTTGGACGGCGACTTGGGCCAGCAACATTCAGCTACACCAGACAAGCGCTATATCACTGGTAAACCAGACGGGACCTTCTTTGGATTTGGCCTTGATCGGGAGAGCGGTGATCGGCCGCTCTTCTCCCAGCAGCTCACTTCCCCTGTTGCTCGCGTCTTTGATGTCCTTCGTCGTCAGTGGAATCCGATCGGCAGCAGCGACACCGACTTGATTATCCTTCCCCAGCCTCTTATCCCCGTTAATCCCGGTATTTCGCGCCTTCGCAGCGGAAAGGTTTTCGTCAATCATACTGAGGAGGGTAGCTGGTATGCTCTTTCGGGAACTCAGTATCCCCTCATCCTCCATGCCCCACCTGCCCCCATCCACAAGTATTGGCCGTTGGAAGGTTTGAACGAAGACAAGTTGTCCGAAGCACTCGTCGGCACTCATGATCTGCCTGACTGGCGGATCCCCAAGGAAATCAACCGCCTAGTGCCACTTTTGGATGCGCCTCCTCCTCCCGCCAGAGACGCCGTTATTACTGGTAACCCCACGATTCCGTCGTCAGCAGGGGCACTGCCCGGGCTACCAGCACCGGATACTGCTACGGCACTCCCTGTGCAAGCTTTTGACTTTTTCCGCAACCCCTTTACTCTGCTGGTTGGTATTGTGGTTGTCATTGCCGTGTGGACAAGGGCTTGGATACCTCAGTCATCCAAGAAAGGCTACTCCTTGGAGGGTTTCCTGGATTTCATGAGAACGCTCGGGAGAAAGGTTGTGGACCTCTCACGCTTCAGGATTCACGTTGTTCGTACAGAGCCAACACCAACCGTAACTGATGTCACCCCGCGCTTGGAGGCGGCTAAGGCGGAAATCAGTAAGCCCGATACCTCCTCGCCAGACCCGTCCGCCGGGGATTCTGGCTCAGATGAAGGGTTGGCAAAGAAGGAAGTGACGTTTGCCGACCTTCCAAAGTCATCTGAGACGCCACCAAGCGGCGATTCAAATGATGCTCCTGCTGAAACTGTCAAGCCGAAGAAGAAGGCTCACAGAGGTCGCCGCGGCGGTATAAAGCACCGAAAGGGTCCTAGAAATGAGAACACCCAGTCCCGTGATGACGAACCCCCTGAGCCCACTGTGGACGAAGTCGTCAAAAAGGCTAAAGAGATTGGTCAACAGCCAAACTTGGAGCCAGACGTCATCACCATTCCAAATGGTGTCGATAATGTTTCTGGTCCTATTTTGAAGATGGGTAGTCTGGAGGTCAACCAGGAGCAACAGCTCGGCATAGGAAGCAACGGTACCATTGTTTTCGCCGGAAAGTGGGATGGACGTGCTGTTGCTGTGAAGCGCATGCTGGTCCAATTCAATGAGATTGCCAGCCAGGAAACCAAGTTGCTGAGAGAGAGTGACGATCATCCGAACGGTGAGTGGTATCAGCATGTGAACTTGATCGATCATGTCCCCCTTACTAACTGTCGCAGTCATCCGGTATTTTGCTCAACAACAGTCTGCCGGATTCCTTTACATCGCTCTCGAACTCTGCCAGGCCTCCCTCGCAGATGTCATCCAGCGGCCCAGTATGTTCCGTGAACTTGCTCAGGCGGGTGAGCGCGACATGCCGGGAGTCTTGTACCAGGTTGCCAAGGGTTTGAGCCATCTGCACAGTCTTAGGATCGTCCATCGTGACCTCAAGCCCCAGAACATCCTTGTCAACATGGGCAAAGATGGTCGCCCGCGTATCCTCGTTTCTGACTTTGGCCTTTGTAAGAAGCTGGAAGGCGGACAGTCGTCGTTCGGCGCTACTACCGCCCACGCGGCTGGTACGACCGGCTGGCGTGCCCCGGAACTGTTGCTTGACGACGATGGAGGCCCTGGACCGGGTGCCATAATGACCTTTACCGACCCTGGTTCCAGCATGCACAGTGCTTCCGGTACAGGTTCTGGAGTTGTGGGAGCTGGTGTCAACGTGCGCCGCGTCACCCGAGCGATCGACATTTTTTCCCTTGGTTTGGTCTTCTTCTATGTCCTCACCAAGGGACACCACCCCTTTGATCTTGGTGATCGGTATATGCGCGAGTCAAACATTCGCAAAGGGAAATATGACTTGCAACTTCTCGAAGTTCTCGGGGACTACGCTCATGATGCCAAAGACCTCATCGAGAGCATGCTCAACACCAACCCCAAGAAACGGCCCACCGCGCTCGGTGTCATGGCTCATCCCTTCTTTTGGAGTCCCAGGAAGCGCCTCAATTTCCTTTGCGACGTCTCAGATCACTTCGAGAAGGAGCCTCGCGATCCTCCCTCGCCAGCACTCGCGTTGCTGGAGGAGCAGAGCCCTTGCGTGATCACCAACGGTGATTTCCTCAAGACCTTGCCCAGGGAGTTTGTTGATTCACTGGGCAAACAGCGCAAGTACACAGGCAACCGTATGCTTGATCTCCTGCGGGCGCTACGCAACAAGAAGAACCACTACGAGGACCTTACCCCCCAGCTTAGGAAGATGGTCGGGCCATTGCCGGAAGGATACCTCGGTTTCTTCACTACACGGTTCCCCAACCTTCTGATCAAATGCTGGGAAGTGATTGCGGATCTTGACCTGGAGGAATCGGATCGGTTCAAGGAGTATTACGAACCGGCTGGGTTGTAGTAGCGGATGTGTATTTTGTTTCTTTCTTTTCGTATATTGCTCTCAGCGCATTTGCCAATTTACATGATTTTTCTGAAACATATCCTTCCAGTCTTCCATGCGTCGTACATCAACCTTTCCTCCGTAACTGATCTTTCGCCCTTGAACGCATCTGATGCCAATTTGTGCCTCTTCCCACCTGGTCTCCCCTCACTGCATCCCCAGTTCACCATCACTAGCTTGACACTACTACAGAGTTCTAGGCCCTTGGCTTACCATCACAGTCACAGGAGTTTGCCTCATGATAAGGTTAAACCTGGCAACCTGGCAAGTGTCGGGACCGACTGGTGCGGGGCCGGGGAGACTACTGGTGCCTGCCAGCCCTGCCTCGTGCCTGCCTGTACTGTCGACTCCACACCCCACCTTAAAGGAAGGCAACACTCTAGAGGTAGACATATGGCAGAAGGCACACCCTGTACACTGCAGTAGAAGGAACTAAACGACGATGGCTGGCACAGAAGGAGCTCGGGACTGTTGAGGAAGCCATTCCCAACCCGAGTGGCTGATTGGGAGCGTGGTTGGCCACGAGAAGAGATATGCAGTGTCTAACCCCCCCCCCCCCCCCCCCTCCTCCTCCTCCTCCTCCTCCTCCTGTGCCAGAAAGGTGAATGACAAGTGACTTGACTTGCACAACGAGACCTCTTGAAGAGAGAGGTAAAATACGGGGGGGCAACCAATACCTGACCAAAAAAAAAAGCGGCAGAGGACTTTACGTTCGACATGAGGGTTTGAGCGTTGAACGTTTGGTTGCTTCGGGGAAGGTACAATACTCCGCATGGAGTCCGTCATCACTTGTCGCCACCACGGGGTCAGGGCGTCAGGCACCTCAGGGACGGCAGTTAAGGTAAAGTCTCCGAATGTTCGGGACCCTTCAAGTCTGGCTCCTCAACCATTCGTTCGGTTCGGAGGATCTTCCTGCTCCCCGCATTCGCATTCCCTACACACAGCTACACTTCAGCAACCGACCAAGAAATAGTTAAAAGGACATGTGCCTCCGATCGTCTCTACTGCTGCCAGGACACTGTTAGTGAAACCTTTTACTCCTTCTTTTTTTCTCCTTTTTGTCGTATTGAGCAATTCCATCTACCTAACATACATATAGGACTATGACCCTTTGTGTGTGTGGATCCCGATCCACTGCATGCCAAGAAGAAACACCCAAACAAGACATGCCGATGGCTTCACCAACACTACCTATTTATTGACAACATCACCTGGTTGCAGATCCAATTCAAACAATCAATCAAGCACACGACCTTCCAACTTCATTCAATTACGTCGGACCCGGAGCCCAAGTCCCGGACCTCTACCCGAACCCGGGCCAGCAAAGTCGGACCAGGACCCGGACCCAAGTCACCCAACCCCGATTCTAAACCCTTGTGATAATCATCATCGTGGCCAGTCCCGGTCCCGCCCACTTTCAATACCCCCATGAACTTCCATTCTCAGGCTCCTCAGCCTGCCTTTCTACTTCTATACCCTTCTCCTTCTCCTTCTCCACCCCTGCTTTCCCCTCCCCTCGCTCCTTCTCGATCGCCTCCCCTTGCTCCTTCTCCTCTACCTCATCTTTCCCCTTGCCTTCCCCCATCCCTTCCAACCCTTTTATGTTCCCTTCTCCCTCCACTTCTTTCATGCTCCCCTCCCTCTCCCTCTCCCCCTCATACTTCTCTCTCTCCTTCTCCAAAATCCTTTTAGCCTCCCGATCCAAGTACTCCTTAATCAACCGACAATCGCACCCGGGGCACGTCCCATGCCGCAGCAACGCCGTCTTGAGTTCGTATTTCTCTTGCTGAAGGCCCTTTACGATTGAAAGCAGTTCCTGCCGGCGCGAGCTGACCTCCTGCTCTAACAATTCCAGCGAGGCGAGGGCCGCTTTGGATTTAGTCCGGTAGCGAAAGGCGGCGGCGCGGTTGCGTTGGTCGCGGGTTGGGGCCGGGGATGGCGGCGTTGGAAGGGATGATGAGGGGTGGTATGGAAAGAGGGTTTGAGGTTTGAATTGCAAAGAGTGTTGTGATGGGCCTGGACCGAAACCTGGTGGTGATACTGCTGGCGTGAGGTATGGTTGTATGGAGGAAAATGTTGAGAGTGATGTGCGAGGAGGACCGTTGCCGCCACTGACACCAACGCCATCGACCATCGGAACCTGAACCACGCCGTGATCTCGGTCAACTCTGGTGAGTTTATTTTCACTTTGTTTCTGGTTTTCTTCTTCTTCTTTTGGGCCTTCCTCCTCCTCCTCTTCCTCCGGCTCCTCCTCCGGCTCCTCCTCCTCCCCGTCCACCTCCATATCACCACCATCAATACCAAGTCCTGCTCCGGAGGCACGACTCTTTCCTTTGTTCTTTTCCTTATTACTCTCTTCTTGTTGTTCATGAGTATGATTTTCATCATCTGGTCTCTTCGCCCTCGCCCATCCGCTTTCTGTTTGCTGTTGTCGACTCTTCTTCTTCTGTGGTATGCCGTCCGGCCGCAAGGCAAGTGCCAGTGTCGTTTGGTTATGGTGTTGCCACCCATTCACATTCACATTTGCACTCGTATGAGTATGACGCCGCATTGGCATCGGCATCGGAAAAGTCTGACTCTGAAGTGCACAAAGTGAAAAGGAAATCAACGAGTTAGTGACTCCTTCGTCAACAAGAACCCCCAAAAAAATCAAATCAAAGGGTCCTTGAATAGTTTTGGCAACAGCCTACTCACCACAATGTTCATGTTCATGGAAGGTGACGCCGCCACGGATCGGGATGCCGCCGATGGTTGACAACTCGGGCTGTCGATGCCGCCGATGGTGCTGGAGGCTCCTGATGACATGGACATGGACATGGTGGACATGACATAGCCGGGTCGACTGTTCCCAGGCCGATTGTCGGGCATAATCGTCATCTCTCTTATTGTATTGTTGCCATTGTTGGTAAAGTGGTGGTGGTGCTGCTGGCCGCTACCGTTGGCGTCCTCCCTTTCCATTTCCATTTCCATATCCATATCCATCAAGAAGCTCGTCTCGGACGGCCTCATAGGATGTTCTTGCCCAGGATGGTGCCCATGGTGGTGGTGGTGGTATGTACCAAAAGACTCGCCGCCCTGCTGCCTCGTCTCGATGTGGTGGTATCCCAAATCCAAGTTGGGACTCGACGCTATCATCGGGTTCGGGTGGTGGTGACCATGGTGACGGTGGTTTGCCATGCCATCATAGAGCTGCTGCTGCTGTAGTGACTGTGGCTGGCCTGAGTTGCTGCTGCTGCCATAGTGCTGCTGCTGCTGTTGCTGCTGCTGAACTCGCATCAACCCTTCCTGTTGTGAGCTGGGATATCCTGGGGCTGCTACCACTACCGCTGGGGGAGAAGTGCCGAGTCCGAGTGGTACTGGCACTGGTTCTAGCATGGGCATGGGCATGGGCATCGCGGCGTCGGCGGAGTGCGCCGGGCCCGGCCAAAAAAGCTGCGGCTGCGGCTGAGGCTGGTGGACTTCATGCTGACCTTGACAATGCTGTTGTGGGACTCCGCATTCTACAGCGAGAATTGCCGAGTCGAGTTGATTCTGATTCTCGCCGCCGCCAAAGACATCACCTCCACCTCCATGTGCAGGATGGTGATGGCTTGTATCATTATGCACTAGTGGTTGACCAGCTGCTGCTGCTGGGAAGTTAGTCCCATCCACGTCCACGTCCACTCCGATGCAGTCTCCGCTCCACCCAACAACAAAAGTATCGGCGGCAGTAGAGGAAGCTGGAGCTGCTAGGACTGGCACTGGCACTGGCGCTGGCGCTGTGTATGGGTCCCATCCACCGCAGTCGTATGGGTTGTACACTGTCACTGTACCATGTCCAGAACAGACAGAGCACCCACCAGCGCACCCCCCAGTATTCAAACATTGTGGTGTGGTAGTTGTTATCGTCGTCACGGTGGCTGCAGTCGCGAAGTCAGCGACGGCCGCAGAGGCGCCAATGCCGCCGCCGTGAAGGTCTGTGACTGTGCCTTGAAGAGGCACCGACGACTGAGGAAGAGCCAGAGACAGACCAGCCCCAGCCCCAGCCCCTGTGTCGAAGTGTTGTTGTTGCCAGCTACTAGTACTAGCAACATCCTCTTGTTGTTTTCTTCTCATCATATTGGCATTGCATATATGTATGTGGGCTGGTGGCCTAATAGCTCAATCCCCGCCCTTTTGTCGTTTGTAATGTCATCTGTCCTTCATGTTTTGTTTTGTTTTTGTCGCGTCGTCGTCAGAGGCTCTTCCGTCTCGGAAACGGCCCCGCGGGGGTAGCCGGGTCGGGTAGGGCGAGCAAGTGTCTCGTTCTCGTTCTCGTATGTGTCTCGTATCGTACTCTCGTTTGGTTCGGCAGCAAGGAGGGAGTCGGTATGTAAGTCTGTCCGGAGGAGGCCCTTGACCTGGAGTCGAGTCGAGTCGAAGAAGAGAAGAAGAAAGTAAAGGTAGTGAATGAGGCCTCCGCTTCCTCAAATTCGTATCCCCGAACTTATGGCAGTTCGGCTGGAAGAGTGGATGAGGAAGCGGTCAAAGAGGGTTGTTTGCGCACTCGGTTGTGTCTAAGGCAAAGGCAAAGAAAGGCTATGGTGGAGCCGTGATGGTGATGGTCTTGCTACCGTTGTCGGATCGAAGACTACTAGACTCTAGCAGAGATGGGACAGACATGTATGCGAGGGCCGAGGGGGTGGGGGTTCGAGGATGAACAGAAGTGCCTGGTCTAGATTGTTGTGCCGATGCCGAAGAGCCGAGCTCCGAGGGGACACAACAACGCCCAACCCAGCCGAAGGAAGGAAGGGTTGAGTTGCAAAAATAAACCCCTTCTTCCACTCCCCGCCCGCCGCGCGGCCGGTCGGTCACTCCTGCCTTGTGGTCTCTCTCTGCCGAATCTGGAGCCCCAGTCCCGGAAGGGTACTGCGAGGATAATGACTCGTGCTGACCTGTCACCTACCTACTCGCCTACCTACCTTTCTATCAATGGCTATGGCCTATAATCCTATGATAGTACCAAGCGGAGAAACTTCCGAGTTCCGACTGAGTTTTGGCTTCTGTTGGAGCCAAGCGGCCCAAGCCGATCGAGATCTTCAGGACCACATTGGCTGAATGAGCCTTTTCTTCCTAGCCCTAGCACTCCTAGGTAGACAGAAACCGGGAAGGCTTTAGGCTTGCTGGTAAGATCACCCCTGCTTCGGGCTCTGCAAGTAATGTGTGGGATTGTATAGGTGTACAGGGCACCTGGTACACATCAATGGTCTAGGCCCTTGACGTGCTTCTCATCCTCACTCCTTCATAATAGATCGCCGATGCATCTCCCACGTAGATGCCACACTGACATCCGATTCACGTGTTATGAACTACGGGAGGCAGCTGAAGACGCAACCACGTATTAACTGCATTGACAACACAAATATAGAGAGGGGTTGGGACGTGGGAGACCGGACATGCCGTAATAGTGTAACCGGGATGAGAGAGGCGAAAGAGCTGAAAGAGTTCGGGTGGAGTAGACACCATAGAGCTCATGGGAAAGTGACAAAACCAACCAGTGACCAAAGAGGAAAGAAAAGACAACATACTGACTGATAACGGGAAGGGAAGAAAAAAGAGAAAAAAACAAGAAAAAAAACAAGAAAGAGGCGAAGTAAATTCAAAGCGGGGTCAGAAACTTAAAAGAAGAGGAAACGAAGGGGAAAGATCGCAAGGGGCGAAAGACAAAAATGAAAGTGGAAGAGGAAAGGAAAATAAACCAATCAACTGAAAAAATGAAACAGATTAGGTTAAGTTGAGGGAAAGAAAGAAACTCGACGGAAAAAAAACAAAAAGAGGAAAAGATAAAATAACAGAAAAACATCAGAAATACCAGGATACACAGCAAATCCACAGAAAACACCCCCAAAAAAAAACAAAAAAAAAACAAAACCGAAGAGACGAAAAAAGTGACAAAGGCGGAAGGTGCTGAAGCTATTCACACGTCTTGGCATTCCTAGTTCCAGTTGGTAGTCACCGAGTCCCCTAGTCCCTTGCGCCTTTCTGCAAAGCGGAATATGGCCCGGACGACTCATTCATCACTCACAATCGGCGATGAACCGCAGGGAATAAATTATGTATCTTGGCAGTTGTGGCAGGCAGTAGCAGTCTGCTGATCGCTCGATCCACCACCACATTGTCCACACACATGGATGGCACATGGATTGATGAATGGCACATGCTCCATCACTTCAATGCGGATTATATTTCCGACCCAATGAAGGGGTCCTTCATCCGATGGTTGGTTTTCTTTTCTTCCACGGAGTCCTTCGTCCTTCTTTCGGCTTTTCCGTCTTTTGTTGAACTGATACTATGGGATTGGTCTAGTGGTTGTGGAAGCCTTTGTCATTATTTCCCATTCCGCCTCCATGCTTGATGCACGCCCCCCCTTTTTCTTGTTTATCTTAATTATTGTTTACAGCCCATGGAAAGGGGCAGACTCCCGTCGGATAAGGGCCGGTTAAGTAGGCTCTGTAAAGATAGGTAGGTCACAAGGCCGGGCTCTTCGTGAGCCGTGCAGGCAACCGTAGCATACATACCACTATAGTAGCTAGCCACTGCACCACCCTCCTTGACCTACCATAATAATAACACAGAAACAGAACCCAAATCACAGATGATGTCACGGTCCTCCCCATGGTTTTCTCGTTATTGATTGCATCTCATCAATGCGCAAAGCCCCTTTGAAAGTTGACTCAGACACATGGTACATCATCCACTCTGATCGAAAGCCCCTGGTTTGCAACATCTTCTTCCAAGACCTTCGGATATCCTAGGGCCCTCAGTAGGTTAAATTACAGGAGCTTCCTATGGAACAGTTGCTGTGCACTATATTACTTCGAACCGTCATCTTCGATCAAGGGTTTTTCCTTTTTTTTTTTCTTTTTTTTTTCTTTTTTTAATACCGGGCTGGCTTCACAGAGCTCGCCTGTGACAGTACCGTATGTGCCCATTACTCCACGATCCATCCGCCTTTTTTTTCCATACGTACAGTACCTATGATCGTGGGTATACACAAGTTGCGAAAAAACATAAATGAGAAAAGTGAAAGCGAAGGTGTGAGAAAAGTGATAATGTTCTTTTCCTTTGCAATGCTTTCTTTTGTGTCCCAGCCCAACTCAGCTCCGAAACCCAAATCAGGATGACCATTAACCTCTCCCAGAACCATTACCATGATATGCACCGGCAGCTCAAAAGCAGCACGCAAAACGCCGGGAATGATGCACCCAAGACCTCGCCTTTCCCTTTTCCATTCTATGTCCAAATTTCTTGTCCCTTGAGCTTTCGACCTCTAAAGTGTCGTCATCGCGAGGTTTCGCTCGCGTGATAATTCCCCTTTGCCTTGCAACCAACTCATCACCTGTCCTATCTTGCGATGAAACGCAGCTGGGGTAGGTTATCAAAACCAGGGGCAGTCATCCCACAGCTGCCATCACCATGACCCATTCGTATTGTGCGCTACCCTGTCTCTTCCAGACTGATGGACAGAACACGGTACAGCCAAGTCCCTTTTTTGCGCCATTGAAGCCCCAAGACCAATACCCATATCCCCTTGAAAGGAAAAGTTGACGATTCAACTTTAAACCTCCATTTCAAATACCCGAATCCTCCTGCGGGAAAGCCTGCGTGCCCAAGCTATCCGACCAAGTGTTACAAATGTCGTTGAACTGCGTCAGATCCGAATCGCTCACGGCCGCCTTGATGTCCGCCTCGCGCTCGAGGAACTCCAAGCTCAACCCTTCGCTCGCGTGCCAAGCGATGTGGCAGTGACAGAGCCATGCTCCGGGGTTGTCGGGCATGAATGCTATGGCGAGATACCCGTTGCCCGGAAGGGCGGCGACGTCGCGGCGCGGGGGGTTCTTGGTCTTGAAGTTCTGCGGAGAGGTGGCGGCGTCGAAGGTGCCGGTGGACTGGTCGAGGATCCAGAAGTCGTGGCCGTGCAGGTGGATGGGGTGTTCGAGACCGAGATTGGATTGATCTTGGATGACGAGGACGATCCATTCGGAGTCGGTGGTGGTTTTCTGTGAAGAGAGCGGTTAGTCGGGGGTATATGCCCGATGGGAGGGAGAGGTGAGGGCGAGGAGGTGGCTTACGTTGACGGCAAGAACGTTGTAGTCGGTTGGAAACAGGCTCTCGCCGTTGAACACTTGCTTCAGGGTTGGGTTGGCCCAGTCGATGATCAGACTGCTGGTGTTGACGGTCCAGTGAATGTAATCTGTCTTCGAAACGTTCAAGTACGTGTCAAAGCTCTTTTGGATGTTGGTGACATCGATCTTGAGGTGGGGGACAAGTGATGCCAGAGGTTCATCAAGGCAATCGCTACTAACCGTGACATCACTGGTCGTAGTCGGGTCTAAGGTGCTGCTGGCATTGTACCGAAGGACAGAGGTGATGCTGTCGGGATGTTCATTTGGCTGGCAGTTGTTCAACCACCCGGCACGTATCCAGTAGTTGTCAACCGCCTGGTTGGCACGGAAGATGACATCGTACCGCTGGCCCTCGGTGAGTTTCAAACTCGAGGTACTGTAGGGTTTGATGGGGACGAGATCATTGGCGATGACCTTCAGCTTGTGCTTGTCAATGCTAAACTGGAACACACCATCGACAGCCGCATTGACCAAGCGAAGGCGGTACTTCTTGCCCTTCTCAACCACAGTTGTCAACTTGACTCCTCTTCCGGTACAATTCGGGTCAGTTGTCGAGTTGCTGCAGTCGTATTTGTTGGTTCCGTTAATGAGACCACTTTCCAGGGCAGGAGGCTGGCCGTTCCGGGCGGCAAACCACCGAGTGAAGACATCAACGTGAGACCAATCTGACAGGAAGAGATGGCCCAGGTCCTCGTCGTAATTGGAAGTTGCGGGTCCGTTAAAGATCATGCCACCAAAAACACCGTTCGCGTACTGTAGACTGAAGTGACTGTGGTACCAGGTTGACCCATACTGGCTGACCTTAAACCTGTAAGTCATGGACTGCCCGATACCAATGGCGCATTGTGTGATGCCTGGAACTCCGTCGTAGATGTTGCTACCAGATTGGCGAAGACCGTGCCAGTGGATGCCGGTACCGTTGGACTTGAGGTTGTTGGTAACATGAATGACAAGGCTGTCACCCCAGTCGGCGATGATGGTAGGACCCGGAACCGTCCCATTGACCGTTTGACATTGGCGAGCGTAGCCATCTGGCGCACAAGCTCCTTCCTCTACCGACAACCAGTACTCGCGAGTGACTCCCGTGTCTGGTGTTTCATCGTAATAGTTCGTATCGATGGAGTAGTTTCCCCAGCAGTGTCGTGATTTGTTTGTGTTGTCACATGCGGCTCGAGGAAGGAGATTGTAGTCGAGTTGTGGTGGTGTTTGCCGTAGAGCATGGAGAGGGGAGTGTCGTAGAGCATGAAGAGAGGAGGCATACACACTCGCCACAAGGGCACTGAGTACGCAACCAAGCGCTGACTTCATCCCGGAATGTAAGGAAACGCGGATGGTGGCTTTGCTGGCGGATGCGTCGATTTAAGGTGAAGAGCCTGGGGTAGGGGAACGTTCAAACAGCGATTCCCAAGCATAAAACAAACCCGGCGGGTAACATGGATACCAACAGGGACGAGACATGAGGGTAAGTGAGCTCAACACCCATGGATTGTTTATAACCGACCCATACAACTCAAAAAGCTCTTCCGCAAAGCTCAGGAGCCCATTCTTTTCTGCATTCGACTCTCACCAGAGCGTGATCTGCGCATGATGTGCTCATCATAGTACGAGACGGTCAGTGACGGCCGGGAAACTGCGAGAAACATGACTTGATCAAGGCGCGGACAGTTGATGAACTGCGCAGCCCTGTAACAAAAAGCCCATATCGTCAAATCCACTACCTCCGACCAATCTGTGGCGGATCCGAGCCTTCAAGTGATGTTAGAAAGGACGTGTGCAGAGACTAGCACTAACAGAACATCTCCATTTTGATAATAGGCATTGTGTAGTGCTCCCTGATAGAGAGCTCGACTGATGGGTACCGAAGTGTTCCATTTTCAAGGCCATGCAACCGAGTGCACGCAGGGCAATAATACACATATGTACCTTGCGGCATTTGGACCTAAGTCTGCCGACTTGTGCGTTAGTTCGAGTCGTCAGATAGTCTCCGGATTAGTCAGATGCCTGGTCATTGTGTGCTGGGGTTGAGCTCGCACGCTTGTTGGAGCCTTTGGTCCGAGTGAAAGGCCAATTCGGCTGCTCCGAGGAGATAGCCCATCAGGAGTGTGTTGGGAGGCAATATGTGTGACTCTTAACATGCACTTTTTCGTGAGAATGACTCCAAAAGGCGACGGAATGAGGTCGACCTTGAGGCTGAGACCGTGAGCACAGGGAACGAGGAGGCTGTATCATGACCCAGAGGCGAAGCTGGTTAGGTTGCATACACACCAGAGGCGAGTGAAGCTCGAGGGAAGTGGATTGGAGACAATAACTGGGTCGAGTAGCCCGGAGATGTTGTTCACATGTGCCGTATAAATTGAAACTCGGTTTCGGGATCTGGCAGAAACTGTGAGCCTCAACCAGTGGCAGTCTTATGAACGTAACCAAGAAGAGTGAGGATTTGGGTTATGGCAGTAATTGGAGCAGTCTGCGATGCTGAATCTGCTTGAGACTGGCGGGTTCTGACAGATCCCGAAGCCCGAGATTCGCGAGATTCTCTGGTACCTACCTGCATCATTCAAGTTGACTTGCAAGTCACCAGTTCAAGTCGTTCACTCGGAGACGTCCAAAATGTGGCTTCGCATGAGATGGCTCGGACGGTTTCTATGCTCAGAAGCCTTGGAGAAGCACATATCGACAGCTCAAGGGTTTGGCAGACATGCGGGCGGCCAGTTAGAGATGCAGTCGGATGTGCTTCAGTCACAGGACAGGACGTCGGAGATCGAGCACAGAAGTCGGGTAAGAGGTGAGGACCTCAATGCCGGCGGATCTCATCCGAGCTCAGATAACTGGAAAGTTCGTTAGCCTTATGGGCTCTGTCATGTCATTCTGGCAGAGAATGGGAGGTGGGATGACGTACTTACAGCACCTGCGATCGAGTAAGCCATAACAGCTGAGGCGGATATGGAAGTATTAAATCAGGAAGCCATCCGGATGTTCCCGTGGAAATAACATGAGATGAACTCAGTCATGGGGAAACTGCCTTCGAAGCCAGTGTAATAAGTGGTAGGGAGAAGAATAAAGGGCCGGTGACATTTTCAACGGGAAGGTGGAAGAGACGTAAAGAGTAAGGGAAGTGGAAGTTGGAACATGCGGCGGGAGAAATGAAGCCGAGTGAAACTCCTTCGATGGCGGGAAGTCTCTTTGGGGGGGAAGGAACCCAGGCCATTCACCAGCCACTGCCTAGCCCACTGAACGACAGTGTGGCGCTGCCCTGAAGCTAACGGCGGCTAGGCCCGTCACAGGCAGTTCGTTCCGTTGAGCGCTGCGGGACGGGAGCACTGGGACTTGTGCCGGTCACTGCCCTGCCCTGGAGGCCCGTGGTTGCCGATCCCCCGCACAGTTCCTGATCAACCGCGTAGCCCCCCACCTGGACCACGTTTTTCTCCGTTTCCTTCCAGGTTCCCTGTTGCTTATCTGTTTCGTCCGACGACAACCCCCAACCTCCCCTTCAAACATCCATCATCAAACAGAAGCACACAAACTTGAATTACGCGACTGGTTTTGACGCGTCCTCGAGTCTCGCTTGGTCCTCGACACCTCTCAACAACAAAAGAGGTTCTGGCCAGCTTGTCATTCGACGATAGCTCGACGTCATCATTCTTGATCCCATCCGCAAGCACGATGAGCACCCAACCCTCGGACGATGCGGAGCCTGGAGCCGATCCGGCTGCCGCCAGCACTGACGCCGGCAACAACAACACACCGACTGTCACCGGATCCGAACCCGATGCTGCCAAGCACACCGAAGAGGAACCGGAAGTAGTCAAGCCCACTGAACTCCAAGCGACCGCACCAGTCGACAACAAGCCCAAACCCGCCCCCGCCCCCGCTCCGGCCCACGACTATCCCGCTGATATTAAGGGAGAAATGGGATCGGTGTCCGCCCCTGCCCATGACTATCCCGCTGATATTAAGAGATCAGTGTCATCAACAGCGGGTCAGCTTTCTCCCCTCGCCCAGCTGTGGAAGGCCGCCGAGGGCCATCCCCATTTTGAGATTTGGGGCGTCCCCCTCTCCGACCCCGAGAGACACATCCCGACCCAGATCATTTTCCAGAAATTCCTGAATGCCAACGATGGACAAGTCGAAAAGGCCAAGGATCAGCTGCTCAAGACGCTCGACTGGCGCCAAAAGACACAGCCTCAGCAGCTGGCCAGGAAGATGTTTTCCAAGGCCAAGTTTGATGGTCTGGGCTACGTCACCACCTACACAGCCGGCGACGAGCCTGCTGTCGACGAGCCGGAGCAAAAGGAGGTTTTCACTTGGAATCTCTATGGCAGTGTCAAGTCTCTCGACGAGACCTTTGGCAACCTTCAAGAGTAAGTCTCATGCCACTTCTCCATCCCTGCTGTCTGCTTTTCGCTTGTCATGTCGCTCACGCTTGGTGCCCAAAAGGTTTGTGGAGTGGCGTGTTGCCCTCATGGAGCTTGGTCTCATTGAAATCAACATTGGGGGTGCCATCAAGCCCATTACGGCCGACTACGACCCCTACAAGATGACCCAGGTCCATGACTACAAGGGCATCAGCTTCCTGCGCCAAACCGACGTGGCCAAGGCGGCCAGCAAAGAGTGTATCACGGTGTTGGGCGACAACTACCCCGAGCTGCTCAAGGAAAAGTTCTTCGTCAACATCCCCGCCATCATGGGTTTCTTCTATGGCGTCATGAAGATGTTTGTCTCCAAAAAGACGTTGAAGAAGTTCCATCCTATGTCCAGCGGCACAAATCTTGCAAAGGAGTTTGTCAACACCAAGGTCGACGGGTTGGGCGACAAGCTCCCCGCTGAGTACGGTGGCAAGGGCGCGGACTTGAAGACACTGGGCAAGGCACCTATTGTCCAGTAGAGGACGTAAGGGTCCGTCATGAAGGTAATACGGCCTTGTGCGACGAAGGATGTTTGATGATGAACGTATTGTAATCTGGGCAAACGCACGAAGCGAAAAGAGGGAAGAAAAAGTCTGTGATATGGCCAACCATGTTGCTTATCTTCGTTACTAATGTTTTACGCTATACTGCCTATCTGATAGGCATCTTTCTTTTCTACTAGAACTAATGGCGATAGCTCACTAATACCGGTAGTATAACCCCCAAAAAAGGTTAACAGCGTGGCTAGAAATCTCAGAACAGTCCAAGAAGCCTTTATTTCCGAACCTCAGGCGGTTATACAAACACATGTTTCCCATGTCTTTTTAACCTAATGTCGACTCTACACCTTGGCCGAAATTTCTTTTTCTGCGAGGCCATCGAACCCCCAACACCGTGATACTCACCACTAGTGCATCATCGTGCATTATCTTAGTGCAGAATCAAAGCACGGCGCAGGTCTCTCCAATGGCGTCACGAGGGTCCCAGATGAGTGACCCCGCAGTGTGACTCCGTCGAACGTCGAGCTGTAACCGGAGACCTAACCGGAGACCTTTATCCATCATCATCACCATCACTCTTCAACCTTTTTGTGGTCGTGTATGCTTTCACAAAAAGACTTGTCACCGTTCATTCCATTCTTGACATCAGACTTCATATTGAGAAACAACAACTGCCTCACAGCCGCTAAAGACAACCTTCAAATCCGCCATCATGATTTCCGGACTCCATCACGTTCGTCTCCCCATCCCCATTCTCCCTAACACTTACACCCCCAACCTCCATCCCCCATCCATATACCATTCACTCACTCACTCAACTCACCCACTCACTCACCCAAAAAATTAACATCCCCATCAGGTAAACATCCTCGTCCCCCCCTCCACCCTCCACCACGCCACCCTCTTCTACGGCACCACCCTAGCTCTAACCTCCCGTCCCGTTCCTCACTTACAAGCCGGCACACTGGCTTGGTTCGACATTTCCTCCTCGGGGCAGCAACTTCACGTGGCGATTGGTAGACCGGAAATTGATTTCACGCCCGAGGCTCGGAAGGCGGGTAGACACCCGTGTTTTAGGGTGGAGAGTGCCGAGAAGCTGAGGGAACTGCAGGAGAGGATTTGGGAACATTATAAGAGGGGGGGAGAGGGGGCGCCGATGCAGTGTGACGAGCCGGGGACGTTGGGGAGTGGTGAGTTTCGTTATTTTTCTTCTTCTTTTTTTTGGGGGGAATGGAGGGGTAAGGGGGGGTTATTTGGATTAAGAGGAGATGGAGGGGGTGGTTGTTTCGTTTTGTCTCGTCTGCTAACGGTTGAGTAGGTGCCCAGGGGGTTGAGTACCCGAAGAGATTCTTTGCGAGGGATTATGCGGGGAATAGGTTGGAGTTCAGTCTTTGAGTTTAGGTAAGGTGCAATGGAGGTGGAGGGACGTCGGGTCGGGATCAGATGGTGGAATATCTCGAGACGAGACTTACATGCAGGGACCGGGTATGCGCTGTTATGCATGTCTTACAGCCGCAGTCTCCTTCGAACATGTCCGTCTGGTACGGTAAATCATCGTTTCTCTACTTGTAGGTACGGGACATCATGCCAACCCAACCAGTCAGCCATCATATACATCGATACCTTTCCCACCTTCTTACATGGCATAAAGCTCCGTCGAACATCTCGCAGCCCTTTTCCCTACCTCCTTTCTTTCCCTCTGGCCTTTTTACACCACATCAAGTGAAAATAACGTCCACATGCCCCCCATTGCTCCAACCCTGACACCCACCCGACGGATTCCCATCCGCATCATTACTTACGACCGCACCCGGCTGTCCCTGGCAGTTCTCCAGCCTATAACTCCTCTCCCTCCCGCAGGTAATTGCGCCCTGCTCAGCGCACATATACACACAAGTCTGCATATCCGACCGACACCCGCTCCCCCTGACCACCACCGTCATCGGATGCCCTTGCATATTCACCAGCCGGCTCACGTCCGTCGTGGCAAACGAGCCCGTGTTGAACTCGCCAAACGTGTTGTTCACCTGCCCGTACTCCGTCAGCGTCGTCGTGTAGTTGTACAGCGTCGACCAGCCGCCGGGAACCTCGTTATCAATCGATACCACCACCGCGTTGCCCTGCGCGGGGAGCGAGTACGTAATTTTGGGGGTGCGCGCGTCCATGAACGAGGACTGTGCGTCCTCTACGGGGTTGTACCAGACTACCAGGATCAGAGGGACTGAGGCCCCGTTGATGAAGGAGAAGGTGTTGGGTCCCATCGAGCCGAGGTAGATGCCTGCGGTCCCTGAGGCGGCCGAAAGGGCGTTTTGGCCCTGCGAGATGATGCCGATGGTGGAGAGGTAGGTGCAGTCCTGAGGGGAGAGACCGGGCACGGGGCTGGCGCAGTTGTAAGGGATGGGTAGGGCGTTTTGAACGGGAGACGGGGGTCCGTGGGAAGGAGGTTGTGGTTGAGTGCCGGCTGAGGACGGGGAAGGGATGTTGGGGATGATGTTGCTGACGCCCGATGTGACCGTGATGGTGGTTGGCAAGATGTTCTGGACCAAGGATGTGGGACTGATGGTTGGGGTTACGGTTATGGTCGATGTGAGGACCGGAGGAGCAAGGTTGGTCGGCCTACTCGAAGTCTTTGTCAGTTGCTGATCAGCCATTCTTTTGGAGATCGGACGCAGAGGGCAGGGCAGCGACTTACGACGACGGGTTCTGGTTTCCCAAATCTCGATTTTGCCCTACGAAGGCGGATGTGAAGCTGGCAAGAAGCAGCACACACCAGTAGAGGTAAAAGTCCATGTTCATCGTTTCCGTCTTGCTCTCGGCTCACCTGATGCTGGTGTTTACAAAGCTGACTTCTTCATTCAGATTCAGGTTCGGTACCGAACAATGCAAGACACGAAGTTCACGGACCCGGGTTTTGAACTTCCAAGCCGGCGGCTTGTTCTTATGGCCCGCTTCTCACCGGCCGGACCTGCCATTCTCGGTGTCGAGATCCTCACCTTCTTTTCCGAACAGGCAGGTACGACCGGTGAGTTGTAATTGCCGTGGGGGAGTTGTGTGACAGTATGACCGTGACTTGGTCAAAATGGCAAGAGCGCTTGCGGTGTTTGAATGGTCGAGAACCTCTGTGGTCCGCCATTGCCACCAAAATGGAAGGCAGCACTGAGCCAAACTGTTCGGTAGATGCTTCAAAGTTCGGATGGAGATCGTCGCCCACCATGATGACTTCCTCTTATCTCCTTTGCGATCTTTCCAAGCCTAGACCTTGGGTTGGGCCGAGGTAAGGAAAGTACGGTTTTCACTCGGTCAAATTCCCTCTCATCGCCTTCCATTTCCATGTTCACTGATCCGGATCATTCGTGTCCGGATCTCCGAGGGCCAGACTCCGACCTGGCCGGAAGCTTCATCCGATACAACCGTCTTGTCTGTTCGACTACCTTACAACTGATCTACCTCATTTGGCCAGCTGCATGGTTCTCGCAGCATGCAAGGATTCGAATCAGCAAAGGAGCGGATCTTGCTCCGTTCAGTTCTTCCCTGTCTCACGTTCAAATTGACAGCAGACGATATTCCCAAACAAGCCTTCCCAGCCAACCCTTTCCCAAGGATTTCCAGATCTGAAAGGACGCCCCTGAGTGCTTATTCTGACGGCTCAGTTCGGACCAAGAGCACCAGGACTCGAAGCTTATTCGTACATAATCGCTAACATGTCTTGGCGTGACGCCGTTAAGCAGTCATGGCACGACCAACGGTTTGCACATACGACCTCCTCGAACCATTCAGCTGGCCCACACAACATGGGTCTTTGGTAGGCGCGAAGGTCCTTGGCAATGATGACATCCTTCCACGACCTCGACGTTGCAGCCGCCACACACGCAAACTAAGCTCCAGCCTAAGGACACCATCGCCGATAATGATGGCACACAAACCACCCCTTTCCAACGGCATCCTCGATAGCAGAGGGCGCCAGACTCCCCTGGCCCTCGTCATAGAGTGGGGGAGCGAGAGCGAGTCCTTGCGCGTCGTCTGTCCTTACTGCCTGGGGTGCCATCGCCATGGCCTTGGCGGATCTCCGCTGACAGGCCAGACTCGGGTGGCACACTGCGGTCTAAGTTCAGCGAATTACCAACTCTGCTACCCTTTCGAAGAGCAATCTCAAGCGCAGTACTCCTACAGAATCGACAGGGCAAGGGGCCTCTTCGTGACGGTCGGCGTCTCGTTGCCCAATGATGATGAGGACGAGGAGAGCGAGGACGAGGAAAATGAGGAAGTCGATGAAGAGGACGAGGGCGAGGAAGCTGAAGAAGTCAACAGGGATTTCCGGAGCCTACAAGCAGAGCGGGACGACAGCAACCGCGATCAGCTGCAAAATCTCGAGGACCAGGCAGCGCGGCTTAGCATCGGCGATGCGGAAACACTAGAGCCCCCCTCGTTTAATAAGATCTGGGGGGAGCTCATGCAGGATGCGCATTATCGACAGAGCCTCTTCAATTCGCATTGCGTCCTCAACGACTTGCGCGGAGCGGCGTCCCTGCTAGAGACATACAAGGATGACCCGTTCGTTAGCTGGAGAAACAAGGATGGTGTTAACTGCATCGCCCTGGCCGCAGTCGAAGGCCACGATAAGATGATTCAGTTCCTGCACGACAAGGGTGGCGACCTCAACAATGCCGACAGACGCAGACGGACACCGCTGATGGAGGCCGCGCTCTGGGGGCGACTGAAGGTCGTGAAGTTTCTGTTGGAGCACGGCGCCGATCCGTACGCAAAGGACCACAAGGGGCGCGGCGCCTACTTTTACTCGAGACCCTCGAGGAGGACGGCGAGGATGCGAGAAGTGTTCAACGACTACCAAGAGAGTAGCGAAGCCGAGCTCAACCGCAGGATCATCGCTATCAAGCTCCAGGAGTATGAGCCCGTCATAGGGGCCGAGGAAACGGCAAGCTCCTCGTCGAATGAGCCCAAGCGTGGTCACTTTTTCACGACAACCACCGGCTGGGGCACCCAGATTAGTTTCTACGAGCAGATCATCGCATACGATGTCCCAGACAGGCACAAGGCGGTGGCGCGCCTTGACCGTGGCAGGCTGTTCCCGGTCGTGAGTGCCGCCAGCGGTTGGCGCACTGACTTTGCCGTCGAGCATGTCCTCGACAACCGCCTCTGGCGAGACCGCGTCCTCGAGTTGTGCCAACTGATCGGATACGCCCTGCCCGAGGACCACAGGGATGAGCCGAGGCGGTCGGGCTCATTTAATGCATCGCATGCCGAGAAGAAGCTCGTGGCCTACTACATCAACCAGCACGTCATTCTTCCGAGCGTGCTTTTCGGAGGCGTCGTGGTCGACCAGCCAGGGGAGTGGATGCAGCAGGATCTCAAACTGCAGCATCTCGCGACTCTGTCCCCCAGGATCCCGATAGTGCGGGCAAGCATACGAGTCAGCCGGGCCATCTGCAGCGACTGTGAGCTCTTCATCTCGCACATTAGGACTGTGCTTGGTGTTTCCTTTACAGTTGAGCATTGCTCGGTGGACGTTGATTGAATCTTCTTCTTTGGTGACCTCGATTTCTGTCCCCCTTGCTCCCGGCCGCATATGCACAGGGTCGACAGTGTTATCATCAAAGGCTCCTGCAGCGAGTGCCAGTCCGGTCAGTCCGCCTAGTTCCACCCTATCAATCTCGAACCGTCAGACTCAAGTAACAAGTTTGACCATACAGGGGGAGTATATGGACAAGAATCGATTGAAGAAGTTGGCTGTCTCTTCTTTTCTGCTTGTCGGTAGCGGTGAGCGCGATTGTCGGCCCTTTGTTGATTGAATTTGAGATTCGAGTGTGGTCTTGATGAGAATCAGATATAGTCCTCCGGATCCCACTCCCTCTCTTCCACAAACTCAAACGCTTTCCACTCCATGTTCTCCCCGTCGCCGCCCACAAGATCCTCAAACGCCTTGATGACTCCGTCCTCCGGCCTCCAGTCCTCACCGACCTGCCACGTCACTTTTCCTTTCCCATCTCCTCCAACGGCAGGCGCCTCGTATCTCACCCCCCATCGGAACATAACCGTCTCCTCCTCATACGAAGTTGGAGGCACGTCATCACTCCCTTCATACTCCTTCGCCCTCTCCTTGGAGGGCCGCCACGTAAGCCACGTAAACAGCTCGGCGTCCCGAAGGGCGGGCATCTTTTGCCGTTGCAGAGACGAGGCAAACGCCAAGAGCAAAGGGTTGATGCGTTCCGCGATGGGGCGCAGACGGAACATGTCGGGGTTGCGGAGGTCGTATATGTCCGGTGCGTCGCCCCAGTACTCTTCCTCCTCGTCGGACATCAACTCGTGCGTCTCGTCGTCGTCTTCCTGGCCGGGCGGGTAGTGCTCCTCTCTCGTGATGGCGAACCCTGTCGCGTGGGGATCTTCCCCTCGCGGGCCGGAAAAGTACCAGCTGCCGTCGGGCGCGCACGGGTGGAATTCCACGTTGAGGTGCCGCATGTGTGGCCATGACAAACCGTCGCCACCGGAAGGGAAAAGATCGGGGGTGATGAGCGCGCGAACGTCTAGTTCCTCCAGGCGACTTCCCAGGTCCCGCAGGCCAAGAGACACAGGGTCCATGCCTTCAAACTCGTTGGTCGAGGACGACGACGACGCGCCAACAAGGTCGGGCATCTGCGCCGCTTGGTCGACCTCGTCCCCATGGGAGCTGGGCCTCCAGAACCAGAGACGGACCTTGGTGAGGGAGGACGGCAAGTCGGGCATGGCATGACGCACAGCGCGCGCGAACTCGGCGCGGTCATCGCGCCAAGGACCTGGCCAGACGCGGGAAATTATGCGCAGTGCCTTGGATGTGAAGGCAACGGGAAGGCGCTCCCACAGCCAGGGGCAGTCCAGCTCGCGGAGTTGAGGGAGGCGGGTGGTGAGTTCGAGGGGCGTGCGTAAGGAGACGGGCCGCATCTTGATTGGGTCAAAGGTGGAATCGCGGTCGGGGAGGATGCGCAGTTGAGTGACGCGGTTGAGTCGGGGCAGGCTGTCCGGGTTCTGGACGGTGAGGCGGCGAGTGTGGAAGGCGCGGTGCAAGCAGTCTAGGTGGGGTTCGAAGGACTGGTTGTTGACGCATATGACGGGCCGAAGGCATTCGTCTGGGCGGCAGAGGTCCAGGTCGTCCGAGGACGGTTTGTCTGCCATGTCCTCGAGGTCGTGCAGTGCGTTGAAGAAAGCGTGCACTTGGGCTGAAAAGTGGGCGTTGACGGTCTCGAACTCGGCGGGCGGCTCCCTACACGGGAGGGGCGCGCCAGGCCGGTTGAGAAGCAGCGGCATTTCCGCCTCGAGTTCGCACGCGCCAAGGACGATCTTGTCGCGTCCGGGCGGTAGGCGCGCATTGCAGGCGCCGACATTTCCGACGAGGGATTCGAGGATGGCGTCTTTGGAGGGCGGCGTGGCTACCTGAATGTGTTGGGACGCCATCGTGGATAGTTTGATGCTCGAATGTTTGCGTAGAGATAGAACCTTTCTTATATATATTAGCCGATTTCGTTTAAGCTGTATTTATAAACGTGATCCTAATGTTACACTATTTGGACCTATAGGGTACAAAACGACTACGCCACGTGTGGCGGGGAAGTGGATGTGGGCTATCTAGGTTGAGCGTCTGTTATGAGAGACTACATCGCACCGGTGTCTGACACTATTTTAGCAAAGTAGTCTTGGACACTGAATCAACCGCTCTTATTCTCCCTCGAAGCAACTGTACCGACTGCGGCAAACACTCACTCTTTGACCCATCCAAATCCACCTCATTTTCCCCCCAACCTGCACTTTCTCAACCCATAGAGTACAGCACTGGTGCAGACACTGTCCCGCTCAACCAAACCGGCCGGGCAGAATGCGAAGTCGTCATCGACACCATCTCGATACAGGGTCTTTCTGCCCCCAAACAGGAGTTCATGCAACTCAACCAACGACAACAAGCCACTCACGCCGGGGGCCTCCCTCATCGACTCAGGGACCGCCTACATGTTGACTCCTGACCAACAAACAGCCGAGGATCTCTACTCGAGCATTTCCAAGGACATCGTCCCCCTCGATGATAGGGGATCGTGGGGTGCCAGTTGTGCTACGTTGGATAAAAGTGGCGACGGACATTACGTTCACTATTGGGACAGAAACCGGAGGCGAGGTGATTGAAGTGACTCTGCCAAAGAGTGCGTTCAATCTGGGTGAGTATCCTGGAAAGAAGGGAGTCTGTCAAGCGGCCTTCTCCCACTCGGATCCTCCTTTCTATGAGCCTATTGAGGGCCGTCCAGCGTGGGTGTTTGGAAGTCCTTTAATCAAGGCTTATTACACGGTTTGGAATGCCAAGGGGTGCACGCTTGGTTGGGCTCAGAAAGCTTAAGCAATGGAAACTGAGGCGTGGGGATACGCGCCATGAACAAAGAAAGAGTTGAGGCGGGCTGAGTGACGGTTGGGAGGTTGTAGTATGAGGTGTGTTTCATGAGAGATTTGCAACTTCATTCTAATCAAGAGATCCGTACTTGTCCACCGAAGAGGAACTTCCCGAGTCCGTTGAGCATGATCAGTCAGTTAGTTGTATGTTTGAGTCAGATTTGAGGCACATGTCCACGCCATTAGTTGCTCTTCTCTCGCTCTTGCCTTCCTCTGTCTCAATAGTGTCGACTCACCAAGGCGGCTGATGCCAACTGCTATGCACAAACTCCTCAAAACGTCCAGTCTTCCCAAGTCAAAAAGCCCTTTGATGTAGTTCCCGCTCCTGGTCAGGAACTGTATTACCAGATGCTGATGAACATTTCCCCGCTCCTCTGCATATACACTTTAAGCCACTTGACTTACAGTTTGCCCCCGTTTTCTTTTTCAACGAACACCCCATACAGATCCTAGCCCATCACCAAGCAGCAGGCCTCCCAATTCCGCCTTGTAATTCTAGACGTTCACATCTTGGCCAACAATCGGGCAGTCTTTTAGATTAACAGGCATCCTTTGCTGCCGCTCATCTTAGTGTAACTTGGAAACTCACATCGTCCACAGTGCTGGTGATCAAACCACGAGATGCAAACATTCCGCTTTTGTTCCATCTCTTAAGCTTAACCAGTTACCTCCCGCACTGGCTGGCTACCCGTGCCGCGGTCCAGGAGCTCCGGCGATGCATACAAAACACCCATGTGAGCGAGCATGGATTGCTCTCGAATCCGGGGAAAGGAATGTGATATTGAATTGCGGAACACTCCCCCCTCTCCTTAATATCCAACTTCTCAACGGCGCTCAAAGCTAGCCAGAGTCCTCTCTCAGCCGTGCTATTAGACAATGTAAAGCTTCGGGGAAATGTTCTGCCCGCAGTCAATAGTCGATATTTCAGCGGCTCGTTGGTGATGATGGTTGAACAACTCTTTCTTCTTCCCCTCACCTTGTGCCGTTCAAAGCTCGACGGGCTGTTTGGTGGCTTGAACCTTGAAACCTCAAGCTATCACGACTACAATCTCTCAGGTAATGAGAATGTCGATGAGTTGAAGTCGGAGTGCTCTCGAAATTTGTATAAAGCCATCATGATAACCTCACCAGATAGTCTCTCAACTCCATCTCCAGACACAGGCACTCACCACCAGAGCCAAGTCCAGCCTGCAGCTCCTCAAGCCCAGAAGAGCCACTTGACCACCAGCAAGCCAATACCAAACCCACCTTCAAGCAGTCAAGCACTCAAAAGTCAAAATGCTCTTCCAAACCATCTTCACTAGCACCCTCTCCCTCCTCATCCTCCCCTTCGGCTTCACCACCGCCGCTCCAGCTGCAGTTCCAGCTCCAGCCCCGGTTCCAGCCCCCGGCACTCTCATTGCCGAGCGCGAAGCCTCTGACCTCGACACCCGGTCCTTCTCCTCCCGCATAACCTGGTACAACACCGGCCTGGGAGCCTGCGGCATCACCTCCAACGACGGTCAGCTGGTGGTGGCCCTCAACGCGGCACAGTTCGACCCGTCCACGCCCAACGGCAACCCCAACCGCAACTCGCTCTGCGGCCGCCGGATCAGAGTCAATGCCAACGGCCGCAGCGTCACGGTCACTTTGGTTGATAGATGTGCGGGGTGCCCGTATGGTGGATTGGATTTGAGTCCTGCGGCTTTCTCGGCGCTGGCGAGCACGAGTGTGGGGGTTTTGCAGGGGACTTGGGATTGGGCTTAAATGAGGGATGGAGAGTTTGGGACTGTGGGACTTTGAGGCTGTGGTGACTGTGTGAGAGTCTGAACTCTGAAGACTGGTGGTGTGGCACTGTGTCCAGGGCAGAAGAGGGGAGAGCAGGGGAGGTGGTTGATGCTGGAGCTAGGTGAAGAAAGGGGAAGGAGCGGGCGGGACGGGCGGACGGGCAGGCGCGGCCCAAGGGGTGAGGAATGTTGTTAAGCTCTTGGTCTTTTGTTCCCTTTCCGTTCCATGTTTGATCTTCTTTTTTCCAGGGGGCATCTTTGTTCTCGCCTGGCCAGCGGGAGCTCCCCCCTTTCCCTTATTCTTCGATTCTGCAAACACTCATTCGGGGTTGTTTCCGGGACAAAGCTTCCGCCACAACACCCCAAAGCCTTCAACCGTTGTATAGACCAAGAGCTTTCGATGGACTAGTGGAGGTTGCACACGCAATTTCCAATTTTTTAGGTTGTGTTCTACGCTCCTAGCTATTCAAATCCAAACTGCAGTATAAGTCAACATCACGCTCTGTCTAATGTGAACAGTCGCCATGCTCTGGGAGGGCAGGATGCACTCCTTTGTTTACTTACCCCTTAATCTCGTGACGGCCTCAAACCAGCTGTCATGCTTTCATGGGGCCCCCACCTGCCACTGGCAGCTGTTCGGCTTGTGGACCACCATTTCCGGAAACCTTCCGTTCTGGTTCGTACTGTGTGCAAAAAACCCTCACATCCACAAATGTCGACTTTGGTTTTTAGTCCCAACTTCTGGCCCGCAGACTCCAACAATAACAACAAGCAATCCCCTTGTGGTGTAGTTGGATATCACGTTCGGCTGTAATTGCGAGATTGTATACCGAAAGGTCACCGGCTCGATTCCGGTCGAGGGGAAAGTTGTTATTTTTTTCCTTTTTTTCCTTTTTTTCCTTTTTCTTCTTTCTTCATTTGCGAATCCTCGTCAACCCCGTTGGCTTATCCAAATTGCCATTGCAAGTGATTTCAGGTGGTGAATACTAATCTGATGAGTTTTGTTGCATACACCTTTTGCATTGTCTCGTTGGCATAATTGGCAGAGTCTCGAACCACTCGGTCACAGTCAACGATAAGGTACATTTTACCCATCACGTGAAGGAGGAATGCGTAGCGCTTTGAGCAACACCCCAATATTGAAGATCTTCGTGGCATAGAGGAAGATGGTATGGCGACATCTGAGAAATGCATTGCGCGGGTGAGATGCATCTCCCCCGCTCCTCCGCGCGGCAAATCACGATTGATGTCACCCACCCTCCCACTATCACGTCAGGTAGCACAAGCATGAGGTCTTCGTCGACTTGTCCATCGTAATCTTATAAACATACAGAAATTCTCCTCAGATGTGGAGTTTTGTGAAGAAGCGCAAATTGTAAATTCACTAGACACTCCCAAAGTTTCCCAGGAAAAATAAAGATCTCAACTTCTACGAAGCAGGCCTCCAACCAAAGCACCATGGCTACGGCAGCGGTTCAGGTTTCAGTCCCAGGCCCAGTCGGCCAACCAGATATTGGGTACACTCCTGACCATGACAAGTACCTCGAAAGAGTCAAAAGACGCCGAGAAACCGAAAAACTAGAGGATTCCCTCCCGCCGGGTTTCCCTCAAAAACTAGACTCGGACCTCGTCTGGGACGGCAACAAGCTCGCCGAGACCTACGACTGGAACTACAGACTGACAGAAGAGGACATCAACGAAATCGAGTCCGCACTTCGTCATTTCAAGAGTACACCCAGCCCCCAAGAACTTCTCCCCTATCAGTCCTTGGGCATCAAGCCATCAACTAACCTTCATCGCCTGACAGGCCTCAACAAACCCCTAGGCTACATCACCCAAGAAACTTTCCCCCTCCCCCACCTCCACCACACCCTCCGCTCCCTCTCCCACGAGCTCCACCACGGCCACGGCTTTAAAGTCCTCCGCGGCCTCCCCGTCACCTCCCACACGCGCGAAGAGAACATAATCATCTACGCCGGCCTCTCCTCGCACGTCGCCCCCCTTCGCGGGCGACAAGACAACACACACTTGGGCCAGCCAGCCGACGTAGTCCTCGCGCACATCAAAGACCTATCCACCACTGTTTCGGATGTCAGCAAAATCGGCGCGCCCGCCTACACCACCGAGAAACAAGTCTTCCACACCGACGTGGGCGACATCGTCGCCCTCTTCTGCCTCGGCGAGGCCGCCGAGGGCGGACAGAGTTATCTGTCTAGCAGCTGGAAGGTGTACAACGAGCTGGCGGCGACGCGGCCGGATCTGATTCGCACGCTGGCGGAGCCGTGGGTGGCGGATGAGTTTGGGAAGGAAGGGAGGAAGTTTTCTGTTAGGCCGTTGTTGCATTACCAGCCCCCTAGCCCTACCGAGCCTGGCAAGCCAGAACGGCTGATCATCCAGTACGCAAGACGGACGTTCACGGGCTACTGGGGCTTGCCGCGGTCGGCGGATATCCCGCCCATTACGGAGGCGCAGGCGGAGGCGTTGGATGCGCTGCATTTTATTGCGGAGAAGTATGCTGTGGCGCTGGATTTTAGGCAGGGGGATATCCAGTTTGTTAATAACTTGAGTGTGTTCCATGCTAGGGCGGGGTTTAGGGATTCAGAGGATGGGGAGAAGCAGAGGCATTTGGTTAGGTTGTGGTTGAGGGACCCGGAGAATGCGTGGGAGACGCCGGAGGTGTTGAGGGAACGGTGGGAGCGCGTGTATGGGGGGGTGAGTCCGGAGAGGGAGGTGTTCCCGCTTGAGCCAAAGATTAGGAGCGCGAGTAGGGGGGAGAGCGTGGGGACGCAGGGTGGGGGAGGGTATTGATGGGGGAGGTCGAGAGGCGTCGATCACGAGCGTACCGTAGCTAGGTTGGATAAGTTGGATAGTTAGTTTGGTGTGTGTAATGTAAAACAGATCCTTGAATGGCACAAGATTCATCGGGACTATCTCTAGTCTTCAGATGCGAAGGCTGTTGGAGAATTGTTCCCAAATGCCTTGAGGTTGTAAACCATGGAAATGCGTCCACATGTGGCTTTTCCACTCGAAGAGATACTCAAACAGACGAACAAACTCGCCTTTAATGTCACCATCAAGCCACATTGTTAACGCAGCGTGGGGGCTTCTCGCTCCTATAGCACCATTTGCACCATAATGGTACCATTCGAACCCCTATCTCCAAAGCACGACGATCAACGAGAGCGTAGCGTGCTGCAACGACACCAAGAACACCAATAACATGCCAATGGTAAAGCGATGAGGCAAGATGGCGAGCGTTACCTCTACCACCTTTGGCTGTCGGCCGCTGTCCTTGGCCATGTCTCTCACTGCGACTCTGCAGGTGCTGACCTTCCTCGTCTGGCAGGCGTGAGCCACGTGAGACACGCTAGATGTGTGATGCAATAATTGCAGTCGATATTGCCGTCCATACAGTCCATACAAGCGGCCGCCAAGGAAATGCAATATCAACCAGCTATCACGAGCGAAGACACTCGACCATTACCACTCGACGCCTCGAGAATGCTTGGGGAAGAGAAGGCGTGTGAAGGGATCCAGAGCGTGGGGTGAGAAGAATCAAGGAATGGATTGTTGGAAGTGCCGGGATTCATATATGAATGTGAAGATCGACCTGATGTATCCTTCGGAATGGCAAAGTCTCCGTTCTATTTTGTCTTTCCGCAACACAACACCGCCCAAGTCTTGCACATACTCATCCTGATACCCAGGGCAATGTCCTTCAACTGGCGACGGCCATTCACTCGCCGGCAAGGCGATCAAAATCTTGCCAACAGCGAAGAATCTCACTATCGACCCAACAATGCATCATCATCATCAACCGGGTCCTTCGATGGCGTCGGCGATGGCGGCACCGTCAGCGACGGCAGTCTCCAATACACCGTCGAAAAAGGCGGCAACGACTCTCCGCCCGCCTACCAAGAAGCCACGGGCGCGCCGGTCGAGGTCAACTCTCCACTGGGATACTCCGTCGGCCCATTGTCCATCATCATGCTCAACATCGGCAAGATGATTGGTACGGGCGTGTATTCGACTCGTGAGCCACCCCCTCAGTTCTTCTTCTGCCTCTTCTGTACGTGCTACCATGGGCTAGTATTAATTGCGTCCTTCTCGATCTTGTTTTTCGGGGAACGGTTATACAGCTTCCAACATTCTCCGAGGTACCGGATCCGTGGGCCTGTCCATGATCTTCTGGGCTCTCGGCTTCCTGACGTCCGTTGCGAACTTATCGGTGTATCTCGAGTATGCGGCGTACTTCCCGAATCGATCGGGGTCTGAGGTGGTGTATCTTGAACAGGCGTACCCAAGACCGAGATGGCTGTTCCCGACGGCTTTTGCGTTTCAGTCGGTTGCGCTGTCATTCAGTAGCAGTAATGCTATTGGTAAGTTTTCTGTCTGTTCGATATCAGTCTGGGTAGGAGAGAGATGGGTAGCCTGACTAACGCGAACGACACGCAGTTCTTGCCCAGTACCTGTTCAGAATAAACGGCCATTCTCCAACAGCTTGGGAACTCAAAGGCGTAGCTGTAACCGGTTACACCGTCGCCGCTTTATGTACGTCCCGTCTCTTTCCCTTTTCCGTGCTGGCCCCTGACTGACCCTGGAGGTGCTACCAGTCGTCTCCTTCCACACCCGCCTCTCCTACCTCCTCGCCAACGGCATCGGCATCATTAAAGTCCTCACCCTCATCTTCGTCTCCATAACCGGTCTCGTCGTGCTAGGCGGCCACGTCTCCACCAGCCGGATCCCCGACCCCCGTGTCAACTTCCGCGACGCCTTTTCTGGTCAAGCAACGCCCTACGGCGTCACCAACGCGCTGTACAAGATCATCTTCTCGTACGCCGGGTTCGAGAACGCCTTCAACGTGGTCAACGAGGTGAAGAGCCCCGTGAAGCAGATCCGAAAGAACGGCTTCGTCGCGCTGCTCATCGTGGCGGTGCTGTACATCCTGGCGAATGTGGCGTACTTCGCGGCGGTGCCGAAGGAGGAGCTGGTGGAGAGTCAGCAGATTGCTGCTAGTTTGTTCTTCACCAACGTGTTTGGGTCGAGCGGTGCGGTGAGGGGGTTGAATTTCTTGATTGCTTTGAGCTCGTTTGGGAATCTGATTGCTGTGTTAATTGGGTCGTCGAGGTTGATTAGGGAGTGTGGAAGGTGAGTCTCAAGGAATCTCCTGTCCTTACGTTTTTGGTGAATGCTGACATATGGCCATCCATGATAACAGGCAAGGCGTGCTTCCCTTCCCACGCTTCTGGGCTTCCACCCGTCCCTTCGGCACTCCTCTTGGACCATACTTCGTCAAATGGGCGCTGACCATCCTCATGATTCTGGCCCCTCCCGCTGGTGATGCCTTCAATTTCATCACCGATCTTCAAGTACTGCCTTCGGCTTTCTTCCAGTTAATCATGGGTATTGGCTTGTATGTAGTCCGGTACCGACGTTCAAGATTGAACCTCCCCCGACCAGAGTTCAAAGCCTGGGACCTCGTGGTCGTGTTCAACATCTTGGTCCAGCTCTACCTGGTCGTCATGCCGTGGTATCCGCCCGCGGGAGGAGCGTACGCGGGAGATGTCAGCTTTTGGTACGGGACCTACGTGGTCACGGGCATCGGAATGTAAGTCCTGTTTCTCGGTTTCTTTGTCTTGAAAAGCCGCCGCGGTTTGCAGAAAAGAGGTGGTCAACTGACATGGGCAACAGCTTGATCGCATGCGCCATCTACTACTACCTCTGGATCTCCGTGATACCAAAGCTGCGTGGTTATCGCATTCGCCAGGAGGTTTTGCGACTCGAGGATGGAGCGCAGAGTCACAAGCTTGTCAAGGTGCCGGTTGCTAACTTGGCTGAGTGGGATGCCACGCACGACGCCGTTGGTCGCCCGTTGTATAACTCCACGGTCCGTTCAGATCGCGGCTCAGCTGGCAGTAACGGCGGTTCGGACGAGAAAAAGCCGACGTCAGCGGATGAGATACCGGTGGGAAGAAATGAAGAGGATGTGGAGAAGTGAGGAAACATCCTTGGCGTGTATTGAGAGACATAATCTGTTCATGTGTTGGTTGGATGATCATACCAACTGGGTTGGATCTGCTTCAACCTAGGATCCGAATCCCTCCTTGCTCTCGTCTTATAGAACAACATCAAGCCACCTCTTCGGCCGGTCATGAGACTCGACGCCTGGTTCTAATGTCAGTTCTGCCGTTGACCCGGCGTTTGACTTCGAGTCTGACTCTGTATAATCCATCGAAACCGCGCCCAGATCGTGAAGCTTCTGCACCACTCTCGCACAGATTTCATCATCATCGTCCTCCATGGCGATTACCACATCAAATAACTCGAGTTCTCGGCGACCATTTTGAAATGATCGCAGGATTTTATTCAAATCGACGGAGTGCGCGAAGTCGTGATAGTAGTTTTCCAGCAGAAACAACAATGAAGGAGGTGAAGTGAAGAAAAGCGCCGCTATGAACTCGACAACGTTGCCTTCAAAAGTCATTTCGATCGGGGTGAACTCGTTGCCATACACGTAAATGTCATACCATATCAGGCTCAAGGATGAGCAAAGAAGGTGACGGCCAGCAGTTTCTAGCAGATCTCGGGAAAGATAGAAAGCATCCATGGCCAACAAACGGAGCAAGACAATTATTTCGTCTGACGGCCTATCCCCGACCCAGTTAATATCACGCAGAAGCGACATGGCGAAAAGTTTTCTATCATCATCATCGATATCCGAGGCTGGTGGAAACATATCGACATGGAGAAAAAAACGGAATGCCAGTTTGGGATCCAAGAATTCTTCGGCGAGCAAAACTTCGCTCGCAAAGTTCATAAAACTGTGAAAATCGTCAAAGCCTTTAGCCTGGAGATTAATGACCCTTTGCATAATGATATTGGGTAGGTAAGTCTTCATCGTTGCAAGGTGAAGACACTTGAGCTGGTCTGATGGCTTGAATCGACTGGATCGCAGGAATTCTTTGATGGTGTAGTGGGAGAGATTGATCTCTTCGTCCTCTTCGTTCCGTACCCTGACGAATGAAACAAGGCAACCACAGCAATCTTTAAGCTTGTCGAGGTTACAAGGGATAGAGATTTGGTTGGCCCGTTCTGAGGATCCATGACGGTGCAACACATAGTACTTTATCACCACGGAAACCTGCCAGAGATAGTCGTGAAGGCCGGCCAGATTCTCCGTGTAGATGATCCAATGTATGGTAAATCGAACAAGTTCCAGATCTTCTGGGTGGATAAGGTTCAGGATTCTCATGTAGGTTTCGTCCAAGTCTTTGGGGAGAGTCTTGATCGTTTGCCTGACGTCTTCGTGCGTTGCGCAGTTGAGACGACGAAGAATATCCAGCTGGCAGACCGCCCAACGAAACATGCCTTTTGCTCCCTTGGCAAGTGCATCAACCACCTCAAGCTTCAGATCGTCGGGCCAATGCTTGAAACTGTCGCTTCGACTGATGCTTCTTTCGACAAAGATTTGAATATCCTTCTCCACCTCCTCATGTGAAGTAGGTACGGAAAGGGAGATGGGAGCCATGACCCGCTCGATGTCGGCATATTCACGGCTAGTGGCCAAGAGCTGGATCTTCTGGAATCGCGGATCGGTAGCCAAGGTATGGAGAACACCTAGGAATGTATCTCTGGGCCTCTGGCTCTCATCCAAGGCATCGACCGCGACATATACCGTGTCCAAACCGTCAAGTTGTGTGTGGAGCGCTGAGAGGAGTTTGGTTACGTCCGGATCTTGGCCGCTTCGGTAAATATCGTACGTCAAGCTCGAGACCGTGTCAGTCTTCCGACAGAGTTGGCTGATGAGCCATCGAAGGAAGGGAAAGGTTTCATCCCGGTTGTGGCCGTGATAGCAGTAATAGTAGACGAGTACCACGTTGCCCGAGCATTTGGTATTTGTGAGTTGCTCGATGACATGAGAGGCAAGGATGGTCTTCCCTGCCCCGGGGATGCCGTGTATCCAGAGAGACCGTTCCTTGGACTGTTTGTTCAGCCAGAGGTTCCACTCTTGGGAGCGGAGGATGATCCAGTCACCAGTACCCTTCTCATAGAGGCTGTTTGCGGTGTTGTGGTTCGAAGAAGGGTTGATCTGGACAAGCCAAGCGTGTAGTCTGTCCTTCTCTGCTTGATCCAGCTTTGCTTTGATTGACCGAACTTCAGAACTTTGCGTGGAGTTAGCCTTTGCGTAAACGTGCATCCATGGGGGTATACCTACTGCAGGGATGCAGTGAGAGCTGCATTGAGAGTGTGTTTGTGTGTCGCGATCCTCTTCAATAATGATACTGCGTCGTCTTTTCTGAATGGCCACGCCAGTTGTTCCAGAGTTGGTAGTTTCGACATCAGACGTCTTCTCTTCGTGCCGCTGCCCCCAGATGTGGCAGAGACTGAGTTCAGATGTACAAGATCGGATAACTCGCGCATCGTTTCCTGGCAGCCCTGGATCGGTCCATCGTGTCCTTTAAGTTGCCTGATAATCTTTGCGTCTTCGTAATCGTCTTCGCGCAGTACCTTCAACCCATCCAAGATTGAAGCGAGCGAGGTAACTTCGATGTAAATCAGCCGGATTTCACGCGGATGGTTGGTGATCCCGTCGATGTAGCTCTTGCAGGTCTTTGCAACCTCTCCCGCTAAGCCCACTACAGCAATGAGGCTAGCCGTGAACGATAATGGATCCATGAGGACGATGAGGTGAGCGGAATGAGCGAGACGAGCAGGTTGTTGGAGACTGGACGTGCATGCATTGAGGGAATGTTCAAGTGCGGTGGTAGCGATATATGATATTTCGACGTTCATTCATCTCGAGGTGCACCTCTGACTTGAATCGACTTGCCAGCCTCTTGCCAGCTCACTCGTTCGGTCGTGAGCGAAGGCTTAGCATTTTACTCATCTGGTCAGCCAATTGTTGGGCTGCGGCGGTGCTGAATACTGCCCGATTCCCAAAGGGCTGAAACGCGGATGCTTCCTATTTGACCAGTCGCAGTCGTGGACGCCATGTCGAACTGAAGTATTACCAACGAACGGCTCTGCCACAATACCCATCCGCCTCAAGCTGTGCGCTTGGCTTTCAGCCACCAGTGGACAACCAGAATGACAGGAAGGGAAAGAGCGAAAGGATGTCGGTGGGCCCTCAACATTGGTACTAGACTACTTGTAAACAGAGTGGAAGTGAGGAGACAAGGCAGACAAAGTTCCAATCTCGGGACATCAGCTTTGGTTGGTAGGAAGGCGAGGCGATTCGATCAAACTTACAGTCTCCGACTCAGACTGGCAGCGCGCGCCTTGACGATATAAGCACATCAGGGAGCAGACCGAAAGGCAACAAAACGATTGATGCCATGGTCATCTTGTGAGTGCAATATGTACGCGGGAAGAGATTGAGCAGCCAGAACCGAATTGAGCCAGAGAAAGACTCGAGTGGAATGTATCTACCTCCAAGGGCAGTTACCTTGGAGAAGGAGGGGCGCCTTCCATTCCCTCACTCAAACGCCTTGTCGTTTTCTTGGCGTGAGCGCGCCACCACACACACACACACACAAGACCGACAATCTTTGTCAATAGATTAATCGTAAACCATCATAACTCGACGAAATCTACACTAAAAATCGTATTATTTTGATCGCTCGTATCGCTTGCATTTGCTCTTGGTATTTCTGTTGTCTTTTATCGTCTTCTATCGTGTTATCGTGGTGTAATGGTGGCCTTTCCTAATAAGAACCAAAAGGCACTCGTGAATTTGATAATGTTATGGCCTTCGTCGAAGTGGACCGAGGTATATTTCGTTATTAAAGTAAACAAACCTATCGTAATTAATCAAATATATCGCGACAATGCCTCCCAAGCCAATCCTAAAAGAAAAGCCCGCCGTCTTAAAGCGGTCTCGCACGCGAAGCGGTGCCAGCAATTGAAAGCTTTAAATCTATATAGAAATCGTTGCAAATGAGCGATATTTACGATTTGCGTGGGTGATAGAAATCGTTGCAAATGAGTGGTGTGTGTGTGTGGTGGCGCGCTTACGCCAAGAAAACGACAAGGCGTTTGAGTGAGGGAACATTATTTGCTTCAGTGCCAGAGTGGTGGTGCCTACAACCCGCCTTATCGCGACCTTGTCGGGCTCGTCGATGCAGCTTATCGAGCTTATCTGAACTCCCGTCCGAGCATTGACCACATCCCGTCAACCTATTGACAACAGAAGACCCAACAAGCCTTTCCCACTCATTCTCATTCATGAGTCCGCCGCCTTCTTTTCAGCCCACGCTGCCATTCGGGTGACGGATCCGAATCTCGTGCTTTTTGAGTTTTACCGCCGGATGGTGCCGTCTCGGCCAGCCTGAGGCTATCGGCTGTCACCAAGTTGCCGACGCCGTTAAGGTCCGCTTTTCAGGGACGCAACCCCACTAGCCGCCAATGGGAAAGGCCGGTGGGCTTGGATGTGAGTGCCTGGATTGCGGCGGTGGTCTGATCAAAACGTCAAACGCTCGCTGCATATCGGACCGAAGCCGCTTATCTTTCCTTCAACACCTCATCTCGACTTGACAACCGGAGCCCAGGAGCGGATGGCCAAACCAAAGCCTGTGCAACGTCGTAATCGATGGTCCTCCACTCCCTGGCCATGATGCATTCCCGCATGCTCTGACTTCACAACCTCGTAACGACATGTTCACGCCACCTGCTCGAGCGGGTGCGGACGGAGTTGCGCTTTGTCCTGCCGTTGCCCTGCGATTGCCCCTGCAACGATACATTGAGCCCCATAGAAAGTAAACAACGAAACCAACCAAGCAACTGGCGACACAGTCACTGGCAGTCTGGCCATTGCTCTCATCAACGAACGACACTGCAGCATGCATCAGCACACCTTCCTTGCCCTTTGCCCATCGCGACACGCCCGGAGCGTCTTCGGGGACATGTCCTCGCGGAGATGTCCTCAAGGGGATGCGACTGACACTGATAGCATGGCATCTGGAGGAGGTCTCTTAGCTAATCATCATATCACCGTCGTCACCACACAGAAACCACCATGGGACAATAAAAGGCTTCTCGCAGCCCGTCATCCTGTGTACCAGACTTCTTCATACTCATGCAAGTACAGCTTCGATACTACTACTACTCCCAGTCTTTGACACATTTCCAACACCACATCTCACCCTAAAGAGAATCATGGTAGGACAACAACAAGGAAAGTTCACGGTGGGCGACTACCTTGCCGAGCGTCTTGCCCAAGTCGGCGTCCGCCATCACTTCGTCGTCCCCGGCGACTACAACCTCATCCTTCTCGACAAGCTACAAGCTCACCCGGATCTCAAAGAGGTTGGTTGCGCAAACGAGCTCAACTGCTCTCTTGCCGCCGAAGGGTATGCCCGTGCCAACGGCGTATCAGCCTGCGTTGTCACTTACAGCGTTGGTGCCATCTCGGCCTTCAACGGCACCGGCAGTGCCTACGCAGAGAACCTCCCCTTGGTCCTTATCAGCGGCTCGCCCAACACCAATGACCCCGGTCAATATCACATCCTTCATCATACCCTCGGCCACCCAGACTACACCTACCAGTATGAGATGGCCAAAAAGATTACCTGCTGCGCCGTGGCCGTACCCCGCGCCATAGATGCACCCCGCCTTATCGACCGTGCTCTCCGCGCCGCCATCCTCGCCCGGAAACCCTGTTACATCGAGATCCCCACCAATCTCGCCGGAGCTACCTGCGTGCGCCCCGGGCCCATCAGCGCCGTGGCCGACCCCATCACCAGCGACAAGAACGCTCTTGAGGCTGCCGCCAAGTGCGCCTCGGATTACCTCGACGGCAAGCTCAAGCCCATGATCCTGATCGGTCCCAAGGTCGGGCGTGCCGGTGCCGAGAAAGAGCTCATCCAGTTCGCCGAGGCCATGGGCTGTGCTGTTGCCCTGCAACCCGCGGCCAAGGGCATGTTCCCGGAAGACCACAAGCAGTTCGTCGGCATCTTCTGGGGACAAGTCAGCTCCGATGCCGCAGATGCGATGGTGCACTGGGCGGACGCAATGATTTGCGTCGGCGCTATCTTCAACGACTACAGCACGGTCGGGTGGACCGCAGTGCCCGACATCCCGCTCATGACAGTCGATATGGATCATGTCACGTTCCCGGGCGCACACTTCAGCCGCGTCCGGATGAGCGAGTTCCTCAGCCACCTGGCCACGCAGGTCACGTTCAACGAGACCACCATGATCGAGTACAGGCGGCTCAAGCCCGACCCGCCGCACGTGCACACGGCGGAACGCGAGGAGGCGCTCTCGCGCAAGGAGATCTCGCGCCAGGTGCAGGAGATGCTGACGGACAAGACTTCCCTGTTCGTCGACACGGGCGACTCATGGTTCAACGGCATCCAGCTGAAGCTCCCCCCCGGCGCCAAGTTCGAGATCGAGATGCAGTGGGGCCACATCGGCTGGTCGATCCCGGCCGCCTTCGGCTACGCGCTGCGCTATCCCGATAGGCACACCATCGTGCTGGTCGGCGACGGCTCCTTCCAGGTGACGGCCCAGGAGGTGTCGCAGATGGTGCGCTACAAGGTGCCCATCACCATCTTGCTCATCAACAACCGCGGCTACACGATCGAGGTCGAGATCCACGACGGCTCCTACAACAAGATCAAGAACTGGGACTACGCTTTGTTGGTCCAGGCCTTCAACAGCACTGACGGCCATGCCAAGGGCCTCCTGGCCAACACGGCCGGCGAGCTCGCTGACGCTATCAAGACGGCCGAGACCCACAAGGAGGGCCCCACGCTGATTGAGTGCACGATTGACCAGGATGACTGCAGCAAGGAGCTCATCACTTGGGGTCACTACGTGGCTGCTGCGAATGCGAGGCCTCCCCGTAACATGTCGGTGCAGGAGTAATGATGATGCAGTGGACGTGGATGCGGATGCGGATGTTAATGTGGATATGGCTATTGAGACGACGGATGTGATACCAGATGACAGTAATAAGGACAAGACGGCGGCGAAGAGGGGGGCGGTGGAGGTGGTAGACAATGGTCACAACGGTGTATGGAAAAGGGTTAAACGGGGTTTCAAAGTTTTGTTATGTCAATAATTGGTTATGTTTTCTGTTAGTTTATTACTCTTTCATCTCATCTCTTCTCGATTTCTATCTCTATCTCTATCTCTGTCTCTCCCGGGCCTGGTTAGAATCTTACACAAAAGAAATGGTGGACGATAAACACTAAACAATCGGATACAGGTGGTGGTTTCTGGACTAGGTAGTAGAGTTCTCTGGCTGTTCTCAGCTGTTGGGCTTCTAGAGGTCCAGCACTGGAATTGGCAGTAATTGATCAACAATGGCATTGATGTTCTCCTGCTTCGTTTTTGGAATGAATCATTTCCATCTGCGTTTGTGCATTGCCATGCTTGATACCATTCTCAATAAGCAAGTGAAGAAGATAATGCGTTTGTAATCTTGGTTCTATGCTCTCTCTCCGTTCTTGGAAAATACCACGAAGTTCGTAAAACGCCCGGACATTCTTCGATGCTGCATGTCAAGAGGAATGATGTCAATGTGCAACGAACGGTTCGTTCGAGATGCTCAGGAGCTCAGGTCCGGGTAGATAAAGCACAGTGGAGTTATCATCCAATGTCGTCGAGGAGTAATGAACTAGATGTCAAAGCGGGTGCGCTTCCAAAACATAATGATTAAATCATTTCGACGACTGATTTGCCAACCAATAAAACCAAAAATAAAACCAAAAAAAGACAAAGAGGCAAAGCAACTGAAGCTGCGGTTTCCAACCAACGGGAAACAATGCGAGAATAAATGAAAAAGAAAATGCAAAAGAAATGCGCCAGCCGCGAATCGAACGCGGGGCCCATCGATGGCAACGATGGATTTTACCACTAAACCACTGGCGCTGGTTGGTTGTTGATGCCTAATCCGACAGAACCCTACCATTATATCCCTCATGCTAAAATGTCCCGTGCCCTGTACCCAAATCCTTTTTCAACCTTCAACCGAGACTAGCAACAAACGCCGAGTGACGACATCGTAGGAGATATCTGCAGCGGAAGATACAAGGGAAACCCAAGGGGAACTGTTTCAAGCTAGAAGAAAAGGAATCCTTGCCAAGTTTCTTCCGTCGTGGTACCGAACAGGCGTGGATGTTATCCGTCTCGCAACATCAGAGTGTCCTTAACGCAGAGGACTCAGGAAGAGCACAAGTGATGGGTTTCAAAACTTCGGACCGTGACATCGTTCCTTTCCTAACGGGTTGTTGGACGGAAACCGGATCACAAAGGTCCTTGGTCAAGCGGATATATGCGTCTCAATATGGGGAAAAAAGGAAAAAAGAAACAAGGCGAACGAATCAGTCATTTGAGCCCGGGCCTCGGAACGAAAGCCGGGACTTGGATCCACTTCGGGCCGGAGCAGGGGTCAAGATTCCGGAATGAGGGCCGGTACCCAACCCGGACTCGGAGATTCAGTCTTAGCGTCGGCCCCACTTGCGGCACGGAGTACGGAACCTAACCCGGCTTGTGACCTGTGTGAGCACCGGACCTTTAATCCATGGAGGGGAAATTGACACGTTTGAGCCCTGACGAGTGCTGCCTTACAGAGGGAGCAATCCGGGATTTGTTCGATTGAACGTTTGTTCAAGGCCGGGGGCGACGGGTACGGAAAATGAAGGCATCCAGGTCGTTCTGAACTGCCAAGTGGGTTTGGATTAAGAAGAGGGGGAGATGCGTCGAGAGTCAAGCAGGCACGACGGGGCTTATGAAAGCCTGCGTGTGCCTTGCATTTTGTTTCTCTCGTTCGTGCCTACCTCCATCATCTGCCTTGTCCCCGCCAGGCCTTTCGGGCAATGGCATCCATTGCAAGGTGTCAAGAAACTTCTGGGAGACTACTGTACATAACTTCGTTGTATCAAAAGATCAACTCCGTTTCGCAAAATGGCCCGGAGCTCCCTGAAGCTCCGCAGCCATGAAGGACTGGTCCTCATTCCATGCTACTTATACCTCTTTTGCGTACTAGTATCCGCCCAATTCCTCACCACCGGCTCCCCCTCCAACCCCCCCTTCGGCCTTCCCCCCTCCTCCTTCGCCCTCGCCATCGCCAACCCCGTCTCCAACGCCTCCTTCCCAACCACCGGCTACAACACCTCCATCCCCGCCGGCCCATCCGACGCCACCGGCAATGGTCTCCCCGGCTGGTACCTGGCGATCAACGTAGCAGCCAACGTGCCCTTAACCAACGCATCCGACACCTCTATATCGGCAAAAGACAAGAAGACCAAATTCACCGAAGCGGCGGTTTTGTCGCTTGTGCCTCCTTCTACCCAGGATGGGCTGGATGCCGAAAGCTGGAGGGTGTGCGCGATTGTGTTCACTGGCGGACTGTCGGGTAAGAAGACGGAGGAGGCGCAGACGAAGAGGTTGGATGGCACTTGTGCAGCGTTGCTGCCGAGTGAGTGTATTCAGGGGCTGCAGATTAATAGTGTTGCGAATAACACTGGTAAAGGCAATGGAAAGGGAAGCGAGTGCGGGAGTCTGGTGGTTCCTGACGCTTGTTTGGAGTATTTTGGGGGGACGGTTGGGGTTGGGTATGGTAAGTTGTGTCCGATGTCGATACCTACCTACCTGGTTGGTGTCGACAGATACCATAGATTAGATATTGATCCTCTGCTAACATAACCACTTCTTCAAGGGATCGACAGCAGCAACTTCGATCAAACCAACCGACGGTATTCCTTTTTCGCGGGGGCCTCGGCTCCAACTGGCAAAGACAACGCGACGGCGCTCGTGGCTATGGAGCGGGTGGTTTGGCCGGTGGTGACAACGTGGACACACTTCTCTTCCAGTGGTGAGGTTCATGATAGTGCTGGCTGGCTGTCTTGTGTTAAAGCGCCGAACACTACGAATTGGATAACCGCGACGAATGCAGGAATGGGCAAGGGAAAGTCTATGTGGGCTTTGATTGTTGCCCTCGTCTTAACGGGTGTTGTAACCGCGATCTAGATCGGTAGCCCGATGACCCAAGGCCGGGCCAACCTGGGGGTATTGGAATCTCGGTGCTGTTCGACTAGTCGGGATGGATAGGCGGTTGTTGCCACTTTCAAGGAGGAAACGAGAAGTGGTGATGGTTACCGTCGTGTGATCGAGTTATGTTCTTCCTCTTGCGCCGTCGCGATCGCGGGAGGTTATCTGGCGCATCAGAGACTGTCAGTGATTCTGCGAATGCTGCTTCAACGGTACATTCGAAAGACGATCTTCTCCCAAAGTCACTGTTTCGTTGGAGACACTTTCTGTACAGTAAGCAGATTTTGAATATCCCATTCCCGCGTGATGCCATCCTCGTCATTGTCGCGACAGTCGCGACTCCCGTCCAGATGAAGCCAAGAAGTGTCGTCGGGGCCATCGGGCAAGCGTGTGGGGTTGAAGTTGCCCGGCGTCACTAGCGTTGCCCTGAAGCTCCAGGCCCTGGTGGTCTAGGCCGCCCACTAACGATGGACTGTTAAATAGCACGGGCTTCTCCCCATCAGTTGGTTCCTGTCCCGAGATGTGGCTGCCTGGCGGCTGGCCATGGGTTATTTCCCGCTCCAAGCCGCTCTAACATCGATCTCGAAGGCATCCAGGCGGCGGCGGACATCAAGTTGGGTTGGCTTACTTTATCTCAGGGACTCAGACCAGATTGTGCCTTCTAGGTTGCTGCGCGCTGTATTGTACTGATTGTAACGTGGGCATTGTAATTTACAGACCTTCCCGACCTGGTTTAGTCCAAAGCTCGGACCTCCCCCTTGAAATTACAATCCAATACAGCGGGTTAGGGTTGACTCGGCCAATGCCCACAGGGCGCCAAAGGGAAGGAAGACGACTGAGCCTCTGAGATAATTGGCACTCAACTCAACTTGATGCAGCTTAGCGCCCGCCCTCGTCTTTGAGGTTGTTGACACGGCCGCCCGAACCCTCCTTGCCGGAGTCACGCAGCATCGTAGAGATTCGATCGCAAGACGACAGGTTTTATGACGATGGAGAAACTCGCTGATGTGAGTGGAAACTCGTTGGTCGTTGACGGTTGAACTTCTGTCGCTCGTATTCTTGTTAGAGTAGCATCGAGCTCTGATTGGACTAGGCGAATGTGATGGATGGAATTAGCAATGCTGTCAGATACACTTTTGACACTATCAAATCGATGCCGCATCGGGCCCTACATGTGCCCCTTTTTGGTGCAGTCCAGACCTTCCCAGGCTTTGGCCAATTGCAGGGGTGTTCCCTCACAAAAGTTGTGTGGAAATTGAAGCTGGAAGACACTCACATAACGCAGAGTGTTGATCAAGGCATCAGGTTTGTTTCACGGTGAGAAAGGGGTTTCAATATTCATGCTCGTTCGAGAAACCTTTTGGGTTCGTTAGTTGTCTCGAGATACGATATGGATGGAGCCGTGACTGACAGTGGTAACATGAAGTGGAAGAAACCCACGGCAGGTGGGATGTCGGACAGCTTGGCGGCTGTTTGGCAGGAGCGGCCCAGCGGCCCAGCGGCCAAGAAGACAGGCGGCCGCGGGTGGGTGGGGACCCTGGGCCTGCCGAGCCTCCGGTTGCATCTGCGTTAGGGCGTTTTAGGAACATCTCCAGCAATCTCAAAAACCTGAAGAGAAGGGACGAAGAGGATGGAATCTCCCTGAAAATCATCTCCAGCTTCGCGCAGTTTGGAACATGTTGTGAGCTTCCTGAATGAATAACATGAAGCTGATGAGCATCAACACGATCAACAGTTACATTCGTCCTGAAACAAGGCGCCTCAAACACTCTGTTTAAGACGACCTCGGGATCTTCATCTTGCCTTGCTTCCCCTGAGAGTCTGCCCTGGAATTTGAGTGGATCGAGAGGGGATCATCGCAGTGTTTGGCGATTGCATGCGAATCACAGCAGTAAACGGCAGCCACATCGCTATCCATGCCTCGATGGGCAACGCCGCGGCATTTGTACCTCGACTCACTCCCACGCCCGCCGATGCTGTGATTCCGTTTTCAGTCATTCCCTTCAGTTTCTCAACAAAGTGACCAGACGGTAGTAGAACCAAATATCTCCGAGTATGTCACGGCCAAGTTATACCAAGCCGGCCCATCATCTTCCACAGACCAAGAGGTACCGGCGAGTCGGCTCTAACATCGGACGACTCGTTCCATCTCATGGCATCCCGTCCTGTCTGGCGGGCGAGCTACCCTGTGTTCCCGTTCAGGCTCCATGCAGGGAAGAGCCACCCACACCACGACCCAACGCGATGAGACACAAAGACAGCTTATTTTATTTACTCTACCGTGTGCTCCATTCAACCTCCGATCAGAGACATTTCGAGCCCTTTCAAGTCGACACCGCCCCTCCCCCCCCTCCTCGCCTCCTGCGTCGAGAGACCTGCTTCACCCACCTTTACATCTGTCGGTTTGCTACGTCGAACAAGCAACATGCGTGAATGACATTTGCCCTACCTTTCCGTCCGGTTGGCCGGTTTCTTCGAGCCATTGATATCTCGAACTTTCGCAACCACTCAGGCGCGGGTCCCGGTATAGCGGGCTCGTATTTGTTACCTCTAGTCGCTCACTAATTCCCCTTTCAGCCCTGTCTAGCGTCTACCCTGCCACATTCCCACGTTCTCCATTCCTTATTTTAACCGGGCCCTGCAACCCCTGCATTCCGGCGCTGATGTTTAAACCTTGCCGAGCCCACCTGAAAGATCCCCGGCTTACGCGATCACAAGAGACTGACTTGGTCCCGATTCCACTCGCCGCCCTTGCTGCCCTCCACTAAAGGCACCACCTAAAGATACACCTCCACCCACCTCTTCTTGGTTCTCCAGGCGATCGTCGAACCTGGTGGATCAGCTCAATGGGGAACTAGAGAGTGGCATGACGTCTGCACTCCCGTCTTGATCGCAATCTTTCTCCTTCTGCGACCGCGACCTGAACTGTTTCCCTTCAAATGATCAAGACGCCCCGTCCTGGCCAAGACAGCCTCTTCTGCATCCCAACGCTGCCCAGGATGTTCACGCGCAAATCCATCACCATCGCCCTATGTGCGACAATCAGTCTGCTCCTTCTCCTGGCCACCTCGAGGCGCCTCGGCGGCTGGGCTGCCATTGACGACCCTCTCTACCAGTCTGATGGCCATGGTCACCATCGTCCCCCACCGCCGGGACACAACAGTCCTGGCCCTAGGCCGCATCCCTCCGAGAACCCAGACTGCGCCGGTTACCCGATTCCCGACAATATTCTGGTCATCATGAAGACGGGCGCGTCGGAATCCTTCAACCGCGTGCCTACTCAACTTTTGACGGTGCTCAAATGTGTACCCGACTTCCTCATCTTTAGCGATATGGAACAGAAGATTGGCGGATACCAGGTGTACGACAGCTTGTCCAACGTGTCAGCCGAGGCCATGGAGGGGAACTCGGACTTCGACCTGTACCGTCGCCAGAAGGCGTGCCCTGTCGATGTTGAAGGCTGCAACAAGCAAGGCAACCCCGCGAACGAAGGCTGGAATCTCGACAAGTATAAGAATGTCCACATGGCGGAGCAGACGTACAAGATGCGCCCAAACTACGACTGGTACGTCTTTGTAGACGCCGACACATATGTCCTGTGGCCCAACCTGGTACAATGGCTAGGCAAACTGAACCCGAACAAGAAGCACTACCTTGGCAGTGTCACCTTGATCCAGGGCTTCAGATTCGGCCATGGCGGGTCGGGTTATATCGTCAGCAAGGCGTCGATGAAGGGGCTCGTCGAAGAGAATCCCGGGGTGGGACAAAAGTACGACTTGCGCGCAAAGCGCGAATGCTGCGGAGACTACGTCTTTGCCTTGGCGCTCAAAGATAACGCTGACGTCTCCGTCGAACAAATGGTGAGTTTCTCTGCGCGCACGAATTCGGAACAAATCATTCGTACTAACCGATGTGTTGTTTCACAGTGGCCAACCATTAACGGCGAGAAGCCCGCGACGCTTCCGTTTGGTCCCTGGCATTGGTGCCACCCGATCGTCACGATGCATCACATGAATAGCGAAGAGATCAACACGTTTTGGGAATTCGAGCGCCGCTTCCGCAGAGAGCAGCTCGCATCCGGAAACCCGCGACCACTTCTCATCAAGGACATCTACCACGAATATCTCGAACCCAAGCTCAAGCGCGAGCAACTCGACTGGGACAACAAGTCCGACGACCGTTTCTATGTCGACCTCGCCGCGAAGGAATGGGACGAGGGCACCCTCCATCGCATGAAGAAGGCGAGCGAATACAACGAGCTGGAAAAGGTCGCCCACCGGTCAGCCTCTGACTGCGAGGCGGCGTGCAAGAGCTTGCCTCCCGATGATTGTGTGCAATACAAGTACGAGGATGGAAAGTGTGCCATGCACAAGTCCTTCATCCTGGGGAAGCCGGTGCCGAAGAAAGAAGGGGCCAAGCAATCGATCAGTGGCTGGGATGTTGAAAAGATCAAGGAGTGGACCGAAAAGGAGAAGGTCTGCGACAAGATCCAGTGGCCGAACCTCTCGAGCTAAAGGCCACATACAAAAACATTTTAATATTTTTGAGTCATGAGGCCCGTCCTCCGCATGACCTGCATTAAGCTGATTTAAGGGTCTTCGGGAGGAACGTGCCCATCATGACTGTGGCCGTCACTCCACAAGCGCATATCTCGGTGGCGGAGGTGCGCAAAGCGCATGCACGACATCGTGTTTACGGCGTGTCGAAAGTCACCTATGGTGATATAATCGGCGCTCCTACCCCCGGGACTGATGACCCTTTCAGCTTGACCTCGATGTCAGGCATCCTCCAGGAACTCTGTGGTATCAGTGAGCTGGAAATATTTAAAAACGAACCTGAAGGGGAACAAGAAGCATTTTAGACTCGGTCCTCGGCAGTTGCATAACTATGTGGATCACGAGGGTCATCACGATATGCTTGCTCATGTAGGGAAGAAGTCCGCTTGAAATATCATCGGATTGGGATGATCTGGGCAGGAGGATTTTTCGAATGTGTAATACTTGAACTTGGGAGATGATGGATAAGATAGATGGCGTTATGGTTGCTTTTGGGGTACTACTACCATGGGAAAGCGGATGGCACATTGTCGGACACATCTGCATTAAGATGACGATAATAAAAGATAATAAAAGACTTTCTAACTTTGTTCCAACTCTCACAATCGGCCATTAGGTTCAATCGCTTGTAATTTTACACTGCATGCTTCACTCAATATCAACATCCAAGTACAAGTATAGCTTGTGGGAATGGGGCTTTTTCAGGAGTAAGTTTGGGCCCGGACTTCAACAACCAATGGCAGCTTGCAGCTGCCCGGCTAGCTCAATCGGTAGAGCGTGAGACTCTTAATCTCAAGGTTGTGGGTTCGACCCCCACGTCGGGCTCAATTCCCGATGTTCAGCAACATCTTCTTTTTTTGCTTTTCTCTCTCTGTTTCTTTCTGGTTTTTTTTCTTGCGCCTTGCGCCTTTGAACAGCTTCGGGTACTGTACATAGAAATGTATGATGATACGAAAACACAGAGAAGGCGCAAGGCCGGTCTTGTGCACCAATAACACGACCATCAACGGGATGGAGTTGCCGGTACGTTCGATGCCGAATCTCTTTATGCCAGGTGGTTATGTAGACAGTAGAGCTCTTGATATGCGGGCCCAGGCGGGCGGTTGGCGATGAGATACAACCAACACCATACCATCGGCTCAGAATAGAACCAACATCATAGCAAGACGGGCGCCAGGGGAGCCCAAGCAGAGGCCGTTCAACCTCATGAACGAAACGCCCACGTCGGAGTGTCCGGGTGGGACCTCCACCAGACTTGACTTTGATCCTCATTCTCACCTATAGTAGTACCCCGGGTACGAACAAAACCAATCCGTTTATCGTAGGTATCAAGGGTGCTCCCCTCATTTACCCCCCACGGCATAAGTAGTTGTTTCAGCGTACAACTCCCGTCCGGGTGTTCCGTTTCCTTGAGGCCCTCGACGAACTTCAAGTCGGGTGTTCCTGTCCTGTGCCCTGAGGCGCTGTAACTCGTCACAACCAGGCGCTAAACTACTCCAAGCTTTAGGGGTCCAGGGGTCCAGGGACGATGACGTCGGGTCGACGTCGGAGATCTCGCTCTGGGCGGCCCCGTACTGTATCACTCCCGGGCCGGCGACCAACGGACTGAGAATCGGGGGCCGTTCGCCGGGCTCTACAACGTTGATGAACCGGTAAAGCGACGCTTCAAACGAAATCCAATCATGCGATGGGTGCATCTAAAGTCCTTCTTCGTTCTTCGCCAAGATTTCCGAGGTGCTTCTCTGTACAGGCCACGCGACGGGAGCGAGAGTGCAAACGCGGCACTCATGTCAGTGGCGCATACAGTGCATCTTTCTCAGCATCCGCACGATGCGCCCGGAATTCCCACGATCCGGGAAGGTTAAGAAAGTCTCCGAAACGTTCGATGCCACGATGCCAGGTTGTGGGAGAAATGGGGCCGGGTTTTGGAGCCGCTTGCAGGTCGGGGTACTACACGCTCAACAACCCTACGTATGAAGATGAGGATCAGTTTGAGCGGTGAAATAAATTCGTTATTGACGACGTCGACGAGCTTCAAAGTGCAAAGATCAATCCAAAAGGTTGTGGTTTAAGGGTGTTGGTGACAAGCGCACTGTGACTGCTAAAGCCCGGCCCCATTTCTCCCACAACCTGGATGCCAAGCGGGCACCTGTCAAAATGCCACAGCGCATGGCACATAGAGCGGGAGAACAAGCGATGCGTCGACGGTTGTGTCATGCTCAAGTAATATGCATAGGTACATATGCCGGAGTCAGGTTATTGTCACTGTTAGTACAACTCATGGACGTCCAATGATGGAGACTTTGGATGAACGTTACGCACCCCAGCCGTATAGCGGCAATGTAAAAGACGAAACGTTTAGATACTGAACTGGTTGGCTAGGGATCCCGATCCTTCGAGTTTCCCGAGGAACAGAATTCCTTATCGTGTGTTATAAGGCGAAGGAGCTGCGACAGATATCGCGACAGATGTGAAACAAGCTCGATCCCCCTTACCCACGAGTCGCCAAGGAACGAAGTTAGATATAATCCTGCGTAGAGAACCTTCTCGACTTGATTCGTCTTTGACATAGTATTCGCAATTAACACGGCGCTTATTTTCTTAGTTCTGTTGTTTTTAGGGTGTTGTTTCTTTGCATTCTGCCGAGCAACCCCTTCGATTTTCCACGTCGATTGCATCACCACCAAAAGTTACAGGAGTAACTGCCAAGATCGACTTGCACATCACTTACACATGCCGTCTTGGCAAACCAACAACACTTAAACGACGACGACATCAACCCATAGTACCATAGCCACGCTTTCAACTTGTTTGGATATCGATTCAGGCATACTGTGCCGTTCTCCACCAACCGATACATCAACAATTAACAAGCACAATAAGATCGGGGCTAAGCGACCAAGATCAACTGACAGGCGCAGACGCATCTTGGCAGGCCCAAGTGGAAGGATACAAAACGTCAACGACGGGACGATCGCTTGATCTGATATAAACCCCATCGGACCTAACAATTCCTTTGTGTTGAGAATCATAACACCCAAGAAACCTACCTTCAATAACCATCTTCAGCCATGGATCACAAATCAGTCGCGTCTCGAGTACGAGACCTTGCCAAAGTACGCATTCCTCCTCTTCCCACCCTCTACCCACCTGCTGGCACTGTTTGCTCCAAGGCCATCATCACTAACACACCTTTTCACTCCAGTTCCTAGCAACAGTCCAAGGCGACCTCTCCAACATCACCGGCCCCCCACACCTCCTCGCCCCCTCCTCCGTCGTCGAAGTAGGCCACTGCTGGGCGCAACGGCCCTCCGTCTTCGCCGCGCCCTCACTCGAGTCCGACCCAGAGAAGCGCATGCTCCTCGTCCTGCGCTGGTTCCTCATCGCCCTGCGCAGCCAGCTCTACATCGGCACTTCGGGTTCCAAGAACAGCAGCATCAGGAAACCGCTCAACGCCTTTTTGGGGGAGCTCTTCCTGGCCTCCTGGACCGACGCCGAGAAGAAATGCACAACGACCTTGGTCTCAGAGCAAGTCAGCCACCACCCGCCCATCACGGCCATGCACGTCAGCGACGCCGAGCACGGCATCCGATGCACGGGCTACGCGCGCGTCGAGATGAGTTTTAATGGGACTGTCAATATTCGACAAGTAGGCCACGCCGTGGTGCATATTGATCGGTTTGACGAGGATTACTTGATGCCGCTGCTGGACGCTAAGGTGCGCGGTATCCTGTCGGGTTGCATGTACCCAGAGGTGCTGGGCACGTACTCCATCATTGGCAGCAGCGGGTATCAGGCCGAAATCCGGTTTACGGGGGAGGGCATGATCCGCGGTAAGCGTAACTCGTTTGAGGCGCGGGTGTTCCACCGGGACGATGTCTCGCAGCAGACGCTGTACGAGATCAAGGGTTGCTGGAGCGAAGGAGGGTGGAAGGTGCGCGATCCGCGCATGGGCGAGACGGTTGAGGTCTATGATATCGATGCCCCCGAGAACCAGCCGGTGCCGATGGTGATTGATCCACTGGCTGAGCAGGACCCGTGGGAGTCGAGGCGGGCGTGGGAGGGCGTGTTTAGGGGCATGGCGGAGGGGGATATGCGGATGGTGTTGAACGAGAAGACGAGGGTCGAGCAGGCGCAGAGGAGGATGAGGGCTGAGGAGAAGGAGAGGGGGATTGTGTGGGAGCCCCTGTTCTTCAAGAGCGTGCAGCCGGAGGAGCATGAGGTCTTTCATCGGTTAGCGGAGGGGACGGGGCTGAAGTTGCATAGTGATAGGACGAAGGGAGTGTGGAAGCCGGATTTGGAAAGGATTGAAAGTGCGCAGAGGCCGTTTAGGCAGGGGGTTACGCCGTTTGGGTATTCTTCGTGATTGTGTCGGAGAATTGAGGGACATCCATCTGGAGCATGTCCGTGGAGTTCAGGTTGACGTTGTTGGTGATGTGGTTTTGTTTCTGGTTTTGTTGTTGTTTCTTTTTGGGGTGCAGCATGTAGCGTCGGCGTTTGGGTTGTTAATGCGCTATAAATAACAAGTCTACAGGTAGTCTGTTAGCGCGGTTCTTGGATCTGGCCGTCACCACAATTGAAATTGATGTAAAAACACATCGAAAATATCCCTTAATAACCGTAAAAATCACGCAGACATCATCAATGTTCTGGGAAACATTTGTCCAACTTCCTCCCTCACTCCTACCAAATTACTGTATGTTTAGTCGAGGCAAGAACGCATTCATGATCCTCTGGCTGAGGTAGTCGCGAGCTAACTGAGTGACGTACCTGGAGGTTCGTGCGCTTCTGGCTGGATTCTGTAGTCAATTCACGTCTCCCACTTCGTGCCCATTCTTTCAACCAAACAACACTTCCTCACATTGCACTGAAATTCAGCATTACCTCTACTCTTTCATTACCCATCAACACCACATAAGAAGATGGATTGTCTCTTACGCACATCATCTCCGAATGCGGTAGCGTTCCAGTCGAAGGAAGGGCTGACTGCGCCGCTGCGCCACACCCCTCTCTGCTGATGGCAGGGTTCGCAACCCAACCATGACAAAGTCCAATCCTCAACCTGCAGGAAATCGGCTGGTATCAAGAGGCGGAGGAAGTGGAGGCGATGGCATCGCCGCCTGGACGTTCATCCGAGATACTCAGCTGTTGTCTGCTTGTGTCCTCTGGTTGTTCACTTGTTGAAGCCGTGCTAATTGAAGGTCAGAAACGAACACATCTGGTGTGGTTACGAAATGTGTTGCCGCTGCGCCACGGCTTCGTTGAATCTTAAACCATCTCATCGCCTTGGGCTGGGTCCTGAGCGTCGTCCACATGAGAAATCTCTTGCCCTTTTTTCTACCAGTGCTTCCCATCGCCGCTCAGCAGCTGGAATGAACTGAGGTCGTACTCTTCCTGCGTCCTTGACGACGCGCTTCATGCTTTCGAGCTGCTCTCTGAAACCGGAAACCCCATTCACGCAGCATACAACAAGATGCGAGATCCTCAACGCTTACCAGCACTGTCGAACAAGCACATCGTGCGCTTGACGAAAGGCGAAGAGAAATATCTTTGCGAAAGATGTATGGAGCTTTATCCACTCATGATGGAAATGTGGTTGAAGGGCGCAATGAATCACGATGCATGCAACGACGACGCTTGGGTTGAAGTTGGCTCTGTCAACTCAATCACCGATAACCGTCTGCGCTGTAACCTCTGCCGACTTCTGTCGGACATGTTTCAGTTCACCTCTGGCTACATTCTTCCATCTCGTGGCAAGACGGCAACACCAATAATCCGACTCAAGAAGCTCTCCTCGCCCGTCATGGCTTCACCGAATTCTGGATACCTCTCTAGCCACTCCATTGCTGAGGGCAACACCGGCATGGCGAAGATTGAACCCAAGGAGCCTCTTTCATACCTTGAGCTTCTTGACTACTGCGATCATAGTCGTGTCGACACACCCAATAACACGTCACCACCTACGCCCTACGTTCGAAAATTCGAGTTTTCGTCTCAGGAACCCAGTCTTTCTCCCAAGTTTGACCTGATACCCCTTGACGAAGACCTTTCAGGTTTTGGAAGCAAATCGTTAACCTGGAGTGGCCGAGTAACACCCCCGGAACATCGAGTTTCTCTAATCAAGACTTGGCTGTCACGATGCGAAAAGGAACATGGTTACAAATGTGGCCATTATCCACACACGCTTCCGACAGAGTACGAAGGCAACACTCTACTGGTAGTGGATGTGCAACGTGGCTGTCTGGCAGAAATAACACCCTCACAGTCCCAACGCTACTTCGCTCTCAGTTACGTCTGGGGCCGCCAGGCGACCTTTCAAACATTAAAGCAGAATGTCAACGACCTATGCCAACCAGGAAACATAAGTTACTCCAGTGGCATGCTGCCGAGGACCATCAGGGACGCTATCAAACTTCTCATTGCTCTTAACGAGCGATATCTATGGTGTGATCGATTATGCATTGTTCAGGACGATGCAGAGAACAAACATTCCTCCATCTCTCGCATGAACGCCATTTTCGGGTCTGCTCATGCTGTCATCATGGCAAGGAGTGGTCTCGATGCTGATGCGGGCCTCTTTTCCCGAGACCGTCAACACCCATGGCGTCGAGTAAGCCGACTCTCGGAGAGCATGAGATTCGTCACTGTGCCTAGGAGTAAAGCAGAAGAGGGAGCAGGCCTGGCTCCGTTAGAAGGTCGGGGCTGGGCCTACCAGGAAAAAGTGCTCGCCTGGCGGACACTTACATTCAACCACGGCATTGCCTCCTTCCAGTGTTGTCAGGCGCTTTGGCGTGAGGACATTGCTCTTGAAGATGTCCCCTACGGCCGTCTTAACGAATCCGTGCGGAGGAGAATCAGTGAAACATGTGGTGGCAGCGCCATGCTCCGCGAGCTGTCGCAGGTGTACCAGTTTCCGAGAGACATTCCTACGTTCTTGGTCCTCTACAGCATATGCTTGCAAGATTATTCCAAACGTACATTAACCTACCAATCAGATGCGCTTAGCGCATTTGAAGGAATTCTGCAGACCCTTGCATCGTGGTCAAAATCCACCTTTCACATCGGCCTTCCTCGTCACGAGATGCTATTCTTCATAACAATACTCTGGGAAACCGGGCACCCAAATGATACACTACGGGGTAATATGTATCCTACCTGGTCTTGGGTAGCGTGGAAAGGGACGATAACTACCCGTTTCGAGGAGCTACACGCAAAGCTGGAATCATGGGTTGTGTGGTTCGAGGACGACTATGACTCGGTTGATCCGTTCCACGACGATAAGTATGAAGTCTGTATGCCGGAGGATATCCGCCTACTCTGCGGCAACGTGGAAGTCGTCAAGTGCCCTTTCACGAACTTGGAAATGGAAGCCCCCCTCACTTTGGGAACCCTCCGGTTTTACACCCTCTGTGCTTCTTTCGATGTAAATCTACACATCGATGATCCTGCCGAGCCGAACACGTTAGTTTTTGACCCTTTTGTATACTTGCGGGACAAGTACGGGATACCGTGTGGCACGCTTGGCTGGAACAGTGCCCCAAAACCGCGGCGCGGATACCGAAAACAGCTGCTCGGGTACCTAAAACAAGGGAAAGGGTACATGTACCCAGCCAGGTTGAAAGGGAGGCAGAGCGTCATTGTTATAGCACGCGGATCCTATCCCCAGTCCAGCAGCAGACAACCACCAGGCTCGCCAGCTTCTCAAGAAGACATTTCGCACGTGGTGCACGAAGAGGACTACATCACGAATGTCCAGAAGGTCACCGGAAGGACGCCTCGGCATTATGAGTACGAATACCCCCAGCTGTTTGCTGCCATTGTTGTTGACTGGGTTGACGGAGTGGCATACAGAAAATGTCCTCAGATCGCTTGGATAGTTCCGGCTGCATTTACCGCGGCTTTGGAGCCTCCGCAATGGGGAAGGGTTGTCCTTCGGTGACTTGAACACCAAGGACGCGGATCACTAAGTGACTGACTCGACATTGTACAGCGCTGTGGATGAGAGGGTGCTAAAACGTGGTTTTTATTTTGGACGACGCTAGCCATTCACTCCCCTTGACACCCGACTCCTTATTTGCCCCTACCCTTCGCTACCTAGTTGTTCGCAGTCTTGTCGTTGTAATAGTGTATCTATTCTATCCGTTAGCCCTACCCGCATTCTACAATACCGCCACCACCGTCGAAAGAGAAAAAGGGGGAAATGAAAAGAGGCAACACCCACCGTCTGATCCGCGCACCCGCTCGGCGTCTGATACCCATAAGCGCCCGTATTCACAAACAGCGCCTGGTTCTTACACACCAACCACGCCGCCGCATTCTGCCTCTTCACGCTCGCCACGCTCCACGTCAGCGTGTCCCCTTGCCACGCAAACGTGCCAAACGGGTTCCTGGTCGTATTAAACCACGTCGCCAGCGTCCGCGGCGGGTTGGCTTTATCGGCCGGCTCCTCCACCCACATGTACAGCGGCGGGTTGGACACTTTGTTGACCAGCTGGCCGCCGTCAATGTTGAATTGCCCCGCCGTGGTGTAAGACTCGAGGATGGCGGTGCCTGGAATGTTGGCTGGTTTGGTTTGGAGGTATTTGTGGTAGTTGGGCTGGACGACGGCGCGGATCCAGTAGGCGCCTGATTGCAGGGTCGTGGGGGTAGGGACGCTGGTTGCTTGGGGCATGGGGGAGGAGATGGCTAGGCTTGTGAGACTGGCGAGGAGGGTGGTGGTGAGGATGAGAGGGGAGAACATTTTGGCGGTTGGTCTTCACTCTTCAGGATCGATGAGGTGGTCAGCGTGGATAGGAATGGAAGATGGCGTGAGCTTGGTACCGTGTTGGACGGATGGAGACGTGGATTGTGCGATGCAATCAGTGTCTGTCGCACTAAGGAAGAGTTTATGAGTTTCGCAGTAATGCCTCGCCGCTTGCGTGGTGTTTTCTGCCCATCTACCATCACCCTCCTGAGCGCGGATGGAGCTTGTTTGATTCCGAGCTCAAGGTGGGATACGGCCCTTCCAGTAATCTATCTGGGATCACGCAATCTATCTGCCGGGAAAAGATCTTCCAGCGTTTTACTGGCTACTTACCCCAGATTATCCCGACGTGTTATATGGCTCTCTCCGCATTTGTGCCGTGTTAATAACCGGAGGACGGGCGCGGAACCCGAACTCGCTTCACGGCCTTCAACATTGCCGACTCTGCAAGAAACTGCAACAGCAAAAGTGGAGGCGGGTAGAGCTCCTGCCATTGGTATTGTACGGTTGCTTTCTGTAATGTCGGTTACCGCAAGTTGCAGGCAAGAGCGATGAAGAGTGGCTGCGCTTTCGTTCTTTCTTTGCTACTCGCGATGTCGGGACCGGCAGGTGCGCCCAGCCTGAGAGGACTGATATCCTTTGCGCTCTCCAGACCTCATGGCTGTATTATTATCTTCCCAGAATCAAGCATTTATCCACCTCTCTTACTTGCTTCAAACATTTTTTTTCCTCACACACGACAAATGCTTCCAACTACGACACGACGGATGACAGGAATACGCACAACACTGCAGTCTCATCACTCGCTCCACATAAGTTTTCTTAGCCCCGGTGTGCTAGGTAACTTACTCATGAACTGTCATCACTCTTGTTCATTGGCCCTTCATTTCCTACAGTGAGTGCCGCGGGCCCTGATCTCATGCCGCATGGCGGCTGAAATAGGGCGGAGGGGACATCTCCGGTTGCACTGCTGAGTGCTCTGCAGTGATCATAGTTGAAAACGGGAGTAGACTTGGGTAACGCTGATCACCCATGTTGCAGTTTTCTGTCCAACTCGATGTCACTCTCACGATTTGCGCAAGCCTCTTCTCTCGTTGCAACTTTGAAGTCATTAAACCGTAAAGCACAGCCCCGTCATGGTACGTCTGTTAGAGTGCGACTTTATTGTCAAATTTCCCATCCTTTGTTTCGTCTCCTAGTGGGAAGACAAGATCTCATTACGGCTAGATGACGAGACAGTCATTTGCTTTGATATCCCTTCTTTGGGTGAAGACACTTTGATGTGTCCCTACGGTCTTCAAAGCCTTTTTAAGGCCTGGCCTTTAGGACCAGCCTAGCAACAAGCCAGAAATGGACTATATATGCTTTTCACCATCAGTATCGGTGACTAAAACTTCTGGCTCTGTGCCTGAAAGTGTCCTCCAATGGAGGTAGTCATCAAGAAATGAATCTGGTACGACTTATGACGGCCCCGGCCACACGAAGGCAATGAGACCATATGGATTTGTCACCTCCACAGCGGAAAGCGGCCTATATGCCGTAACAATCTCTTAACAACAAGTCAATGATGAAAGCATGATCAGCAACGTCGTGCGGGACCTGCATGTCGCCCAAGTTAGGAGGCCAGTCATTCGTTGAATATCATATTCCATATGAAACCTCCACTTACATCCCACCTACGAGGGCGGAGGAAGCAATTCCGTCTCTTGATGATGACTTCAGACTGAGCTGGGGACCTGAGATAAAAAGGCCTTGACCAGAATGCCATGAAAATGTCTGGAAAAGCTTCAAGGGCAATTCTCTAGCTCAGTGGTCACTCCATCACAGCAAGGGAGGACGACCATCCACAATGAAGTTCCTCGGCATCATCATCGGCGCTATAACCGTCGGTTCCGCGTTGGCGGCACCGGCCGGCGACAAACCTACACCAACTACCAAAAGCAACAAGAGGGCAAGCAAGTTTCAGTTCGTTGGCGTCAACCAAAGCGGTGCCGAGTTTGGAAACAAAGACCTGCCCGGACAGCTCGGCAAGCACTACACCTGGCCAGTGCAGTCGACTATTGATGTGAGTCCTTTGGTACCGACCTATCTGTTTCTGGGAGAGTGTCAAGGCTGACTTTGTTGTCATTATAGACCCTCATCGGAAAGGGCTTCAACACATTCCGGGTTCCCTTCATGATGGAACGGCTCATCCCCAACAAGTTGACCGGCAGTGTCAACACCACATACTCCCAAGGACTTGAGAGCGTACGTTCTACTTGACCCAGTCCCCCAAAGCAATGTCCATTCATCCCTTCATTTACCACAACCCAACCCTAACACCTCAACAGATCGTCCGCTACATCACCTCCAAAGGCGCCTACGCCATCGTCGACCCCCACAACTTCGGCCGCTACTACGACAAAGTGATCACCGACGTCGACGGCTTCCGCGCCTGGTGGACCACCACGGCAAAACTCTTCGCCTCCAACGACCGCGTCATCTTCGACACCAACAACGAGTACCACGACATGGACCAGTCCCTCGTCTTCCGTCTCAACCAGGCCGCCATTGACGCCATCCGCGGTCCCGCGGGTGCCACCTCTCAATACATCTTTGTCGAGGGAAACTCCTGGAGCGGCGCATGGACGTGGACTTCTTCGGGAAACGGCGCCTCCCTCCTGGGCTTAACCGACCCGCAAAACAAACTCATCTACGAAATGCACCAGTACCTCGACAGTGATGGGTCTGGCACATCGGCGAACTGCGTTTCTTCTACCATTGGCGCTGACAGGTTGAGGGAGGCTACGGCGTGGTTGAAGGCTAATGGGAAAAAGGCTGTGCTGGGCGAGACGGCGGGAGGGGCTAATGCGCAGTGCATCAGTGCCATAACGGGTATGTTGAGTTACATGCAGAGTAATTCGGATGTGTGGACGGGCTGGCTGTGGTGGGGGGGAGGACCGTGGTGGGGGGATTATATCTATGGGATGGAACCGCCTAGTGGGACGGCGTATAGGGGGGTGTTACCTAGTTTGGCGCCCTATATCTAAATGGTGGTGTAGTATCGTGTGGTGTGAGGGCGGTTAAGGTGGTGGTGGTGGTGAGTAACGGCGGTGGCGTTGATGATACTGAATAAAGCTTGTGTGATATATGGGATGCGAGATGGACTAAATCGGAGCAATATGGTATGAAGAGAAACAAGCAGACAAGCAGTCACGGATGCGGACGATCCTGTGACCAGAGACATCGCTACAGGGCAACCATGTTGACATGTACACATATTCTTCTCATTAATCATATCTCTGCTCCGGGTATCTTGCAAACTATAACGGAAAAACCACCACACTTCCACTACCTTCCTCGACCTCACTCCGAAAAACTACACCACACCATACAAACTCATCAACCCCTTAAGCCTTCTCATCATTCTTATGCTCATGCACCTCAATCTCGTTCTCCACCGTCTTCCTCGCCTTAACAGCCTCAATCTCCGCCGTAAGTCTCGACTCACCCTTCTTCGTCTTCCACGGCTTAGGACCCTCATCACCAAACAAAATCTCAATCTCCTCCAGCGTCTTACCGCACGTCTCAGGATAAAACACCCAGAACCACGCAGCAGCCGCGACGCAGAGCACACCGAAAATGATGAACACCTTCCAAGTAATATTCACAAACGCCGGCGGGGTGAACATGCCCAACGCAAAGTTGAACACCCAGTTCGACATGGCAGCCATGGACATACCCGTGGCGCGAGTGCCCAGGGACCAGACCTCGGCGGCGTAGATCCAGCAGACGGGGGCCAAGGTCAAAGCGTAGACGACGATGAGCAGGTACGAGAACAAAATGACCGTGTTGGCGGGCGCGCCCTTGTGCACGCTGATGACGATGTTGGCGTTGCCGCCGACTCCCTCCGGAACGTTGTCGTGGTGCGCGCCCATGACGCCGCCGACTACGAAGTGGCAGAAACCCATTCCCAAGGCGCCGTAGACCAAAAGGGTGCGACGACCGGTCTTGTCGATGAAGAGCCACATTACGCCGGTGAAGATGATGAAGACGGCGTATTGGACGCCTGAAGTGACCATGGCTACGTTGCCTGTGAGCCCGGCCATTTGGGCGATGTAGGTTAGGTAGTAGACGATTACGTTGGCGCCGGCGAGTTGCTGTTGAGAGTGTTAGGTTGGTTCAGAGATAAAAAGGATGGTGAATCAGGAAGCATAATAACGTACCTGCCAAGCCTGCACAGTCATACCAGCCATGGTGCGCTTCCACATGCCGTTCTTGACGAACTTCCTCCAGCCCTGACCAGCCTCACGCTCCGCGTTCATGACAGTGACAATCTCCTCCCACTCGGCAATGACTCTGGGGTCATCGACGTTGCCGTCAGCCTGGATGTTAGCCAGGACAGCAATGGCTTCCTGATCCCTGCCGACCTTGGCCAGCCATCTGGGCGACCTGGGCAGGAAGGGAAGACCGAGCATGAGGAAGAGGCAGGGGATGAACTGGATGCCCCAAGCAGTCCGGAACGAAGCAGGGCCCTCGATCGACGCACAGCCGTAGCCGATGAAGTACATGATCAGGATACCGAACTCGATGGCGAGCTGCTGGATGATGACCAAGGAGCCACGCTTCTCTGCCTTGGCGATCTCGGCAAGGTAGACAGGCACCTGGGAGGAGGTGATGCCGACGGTGAAGCCGTTGAGCACACGGCCGGCGATGAGCTGGCCATAGTTCTTGCAGGCAACCTGGACGGAGGTGCCGATGAGCCAGAAGAAGCAGGCGAAGAAGATGGAGTCACGGCGACCGATCTTGTCGGAAAGAGGACCGGCGATGGCGGAACCGACGACGGAGCCGGCAGCGAGGGCGGAGCCGATGGCTCCTTGGATGACACCGGAGGGGTTGTTGAAGTATTGGAGGTATTGGTCGGTTACGACGATGGCGGACATGGAAGAGATATCGAAGCCGAAGCTGGAGTATCAAGAGTGGTCAGCTTCTAGTCATGTCTTCATGCCTGTATGTAGCCAGGACACCGAGTTGAGTATTGGAAAGGCTGTGATAGAACTTACAGTGCACCACCCAAGGTGGCAATGATAGCCACGAGGTGGACATTGTAGATCGTCGGTAGCTTAAGCCCGAGCCCCATCGTGATTGTTTTCCGCAGCAGTTGCGCTGACTACGGATATCTCGAGGAGTTGAAAAGAGACAAAGTCTTGAACAGAGACGCTGGCTTCTTTCCTTCGAGAGAACTGGGAGTCCCCTTATACATATGTTTTCCCCCGAGACAGAACCCAAGCCCCCCACCCCCCGGAGGACCATCAACTTGGAATCGTTTTCATGTTGCATCACTCGTGCGAAGGATGCAGGCATCCCCGGAAGGAGGTTGAGCTTGGCCTGCAATGAAACCGGGGAAGATGGCCTCTTTCCCTCGGTTCAACGTTACCGTGATATTCGTGAAGTGGGGTCCATGCTGTGTTCTGGCGCTGGTAGGGCCGAGAAGATGTTGTTGGTTCGGGCGAAGGAACGGGGACGGCGGTAAAAGGCTGTGGAAAAGTCGTGCGAGACTGTGAGACAAGCAAGGCGGCTGGTTACTATCGTGTGTTGCGGGCCGTGAGAGACAGGAGGAAGTTGGATGTTCCTCCAATCAAGGACATGTAAGTCCAAGCCCACCCTGCTTCGAGCATGGCAGCCGAGCGGAAGCAGGGACGCAAGACGAGAATTGCGGGGTGCGGGGATGCGGGGATGCGGAGACGGTCCGGGGCCGTGATAGGTGCGCTTGTAAGCTTTTGTCTGTTTCTCCAACTTCAAAGTCAGAAATGTGAAGAAAGCGACGAAAAGCGACGGGTTGGGGGACATGCCATGCAACACTCGAGCCGTTTCGGCAGTTCGCCGTGCTGATCGGAGAAAGGGGCGGCGGGAGGACAAGGGGCTGGCCAAGAACTCTGATGAACTCTGAAGCGCAACCACGGGAGAACCACGCTCAAGGGCGTGTTTGGTTCAAAACAGCGATGGGAGTTGGCGATAGGAGAAGGTACAAAGCCAAATATGCAATAAATCTGCAGGTCTCTGACAAGGATAAAGTACCATCTTTCGTTTCTTCTTCCTTTACATATCGATGACAGGGGTTTACTACCCTACAATTGGGGCGTATTTGGTTCGAACGATGTAGTTTAGTAGCGCCATACAAATAATCCCTATCTTTTCCTATCGATGTGTGTTGGTAGTATATTCCGAATTTCGTCCGCGAATTTAACTATACGTCGAACTTAGTAAGTATCTTTTTCTACACCTCCTTTAAATAAGTAAAAACCTGTATATTTTTGCTTTTTCCTTCCTAAAGAGGCTATAGGAACTCCTACTAACAGGGATTCGTTTCTACCCTTCAATTGTAGGGTAGTGTTATAGGTCTAGCGCCCAGTACTAGCATCTGGCATACGGTTAGCCAGATGACGAGTGCCGGCAATACTCGCTAAGCCGGTAAGCCACCGGCAACCCCCAGAGCCTTCGAGCCTCCTCCAGCCTCTACGGGATTAGCTAGACTCTAATTACCTTAGGCAGTTAAGCACCCCTACAACGGCGTACGGCTATAAAAGGATAAGTAGCCGAATCCGCCCTACGGGCTAATCTTTCTCCTCTTTTCTCCTCGTAGAACCTTAATCGATTATTCTAATTAATACTTACGTACTACTCTATTATCCCCTTATATTAAATTCTACTTACTTATAAGGATAGACCGCCTATAATTATAAATATAGTAATATATTAGTATTAAAATAGTTTCTTTTATTATATTTAATAATAATAATACCGATATCGATATAAAAGAATTTTATAACCCTTAACCTCCTACCGAGGGAATTAAAAATATTATTGAAAGTACCGACGGTACTAATGCTACCGGCCTATTCGGCTCGTTCGTACGTATTCTATAAACGAATCCCGAATTTAAAAATAAAATTAAATTTTTAATTCCCTTTTCTACTTATTCCTAACCTACTTTTAAATTTGTATTCGACTTTTTTACTAAGTAGGACTCTAATAATAAGAAAAATAACGGTAAAGATAAAGAGAAGTCTAAAACGGTTAGAAACGATTATTCCTCTTCCGATAATAATTTTAAACCCTATTAGTATAAACCTTTCGACTTCTTTAAATAGGACGGTAAATTTAATACTTTTATATTCTATTATAATAAATTTGTTAAGACTTATAATACCGACTTTTATAAGGGTTTCTATATTAATATAGAAGTAGTGTAGATCGAAATCCTTAATACCCTACCCGACGAGAAGTAATAGCGCTTTAAAGGGTATTAGATTTACTAGACCCTTATAGGTTAAAAGAATCCGGCCGAATTATTCGAATAAATTCGGCAAATTTTTAGTATTTACTATATTTAGGACTAAGCCCTTAATAATTTTACTAAAATATATTAAAAAGATAGCGAATTATTTTTTAAATTCTATACTAATTTTGATAACGAATTTTTAAAGTCTAGTAATTATAATTAGAATAGCTGAACCAAATTTAGTTTCCTTCGCTACGCTATTAATAAAAAGTTTAGTAATTACTTTTTTATAGTTGAATTTTCCGATAATTATCTAATTTACGTAGAATAGTTCTAGAATATTACTTATAAATATAAAAAGATTAGAGAGTTCTAAACCTTCTATTAAGCCTTCCTTCGAAATAATAATAATTAAAACCGGCAGTCTATAGCTTACCTACTTGTTGCTACCGGTTCGGGACGCTCTAATTCTTAATAATAGTTTAGAAGTATTACTTCTTCTTCCGGTTCGTCTTTTAAGATTCAATATAATATTAATAGTAATATTATTATAATTATAATTAATATTCGTAGTATTCGCAGCGGAGGCTCCTCTTTATAGTAATAAGGTAAAGTTAAATAAATTTTTTAGGAAGAGCGTAATAAGTATAAAACCGAAGGTTATTATATCCGATACGGAGCTTTTAAATATATAATCGTTAAGTACCCCTATTTCCTAATTATTAACTTTTAAAGTAATAAGGGTATTCGTATTTAAATTATTTAAATTACCCTATTATTAGAAGATAATAACGCCGGGGATATTCTAAATTCCTTTAATATAGAGTAGGGAAAAGAATAGTTCCGGTATAAAGTCGGGCGTTGGAACCTACCCCCGAAATATTAAATAAAGTAGAAGAATTTAAATTATAGATAGAGATAGAGCCTATTTTAATACTAATTATTATTAATTTTATAAATTTATTCTATATCCTTATTAATAAAGGGTATTAATACTTCGCCGCTATTAGTAAAGAGGTTATAAAAGATTTTTAAATCTCCGTTATCCCGATCCCGGGCTAGTAAATTTGGGGTATTTTAATTATTATAAAGGGAGTTACTATCTAAAATATCGTTTATTTCCTTATAGAATTCTAAGGTTGTATTTCTCCTATTTATATTTATATTATCCTAAAGTTAGAATATTTTATTATTTTTGGTAAATTATAACTTATAGTTAATAAAACTTATTTTATTCCCTACGAAAAGAGGCTTTAATATAGGGTTACGGAATCTTAGGTTAATTACGTTAGTCCAGATAAATTAGAGTTTTTAATTATTAAGGAGTTTAAGAGCGCCATTTATATATTAGCAATTACTTTTATTAGTATATATAAATGTATTAAAAAAGAGTTTGGCCTAAATGTTGTAAATATATATATTTTTATAATTACTATAAAGGATATTAAAAAGGCTCTAACTCTTAAAAGGGTTCGTACTAATAAAGAATTTAAATAGATTATTCTCCGAGAGTTCTAAGACTTCCTACTATTATTCTAGAAGTAAGAGGCCTATTGTATTAATAAATATAAATCGGATATAAATTTAAAAATCGAAATTAAAAAGGGTTTAAACGGTAAAGAATTCACTTTATTTTATAATTTATTATATAATATATTTCGAAAAAAATTATTAATATTTTAAAAAACTTTTCGGCATTTATTAGATAAGGGATTTATCTATATTAATAGTTTTGAAGCTGGTACTCTAATATTCTTCGTCTAGAAACCCGGCGGTAATTTCTATTTTTATTATAATTACTAGACTTTTAATATTATTACCCAGGCCGACTATTACCCCCTTCCTTTTATTTACGAAACCTTTAAAATATTTAAAGGTATAAAATAGTATTTTAAAGTAGATATAGTATAAGCCTTCTATAAAATCCGGATAGCGGAGGGAGAAGAATTAAAAATAATTTTTAGAATATAATACAGTTTATTCGAATAGTTAATAGTACTATTTAATTTCTATAATATTCTAATTACTTTCTAGCGGTATATTAATAATATATTAAGCGATTATTTTAATAATTTCTATTTGGTTTATATAAATAATATTTTAATTTTTACGGACGGTTCTAAGGAAGACTATATAAAAAAGGTCCGGCTAATATTCGAACGCCTCCGGGACGCCGGTTTCTATTTAAACTTAAACAAATATAAATTTGTAATCAAAAAAGTTAAATATCTTAATTTTATTATCTATATAGGCGTAAGTATTTAAACCGACCCGGATAAAATTAAAATTATCTTCGAATAGGTAATTTTAATATCCTAAAAGGGGGTTTACAACTTTTTTAGGTTTGTAAACTACTACCGGATATTTATATTGAATTTCTCTTCTATTATAACGCCCTTTATAACCCTTATTAAAAAAGGAATAATATTTAAATAAATAGTAGCCTATAAAGAAGCCTTTTAATTACTAAAAACCCTATTTACTCAGGCTCTAATCCTTATAGAATAGGATTTAAAACGCCTAATATTTCTAGAGATTGATTATAATAGATTTACTTTAGGTAGTTACTTAATTTAAGAAATTGATAATTAATAGAAATGTCACAGGGTTAGCCTGTGTCGTACGTGATTACTCACGTGCCTTGTGCCAGCGCACAGCAGCTTCTAAGACTGCTATCGCTGTTAATTGATTGGCCGCTATAACGGCCTCCAGCCGTAGACCTATATTAGGCCTATAGTTGGACTGCCCTTATAAAGCTAGTTTTCTAAGTATTCGTCTATATACTCTCTCCTTCTCTCCTTCGTACAATTACATATATTTATATCTACCATCTACCCTTTGCCCGTAATAATTAATTATACTTTTTAACTATTATATTTATAGTATAAACCCTTCTTACAATTAATTTATTAATTATACGCGTATAGGAATTATTTCGCCTATCGAATTATTAAATTTAATACCCCTAAGCTTTAATAATTGTAAATTGTAATAATCGCTAATCGGTCCCGCTCCCCTTTATTTAATAAATAAGGGTAAGTACTCTTTATTTAAAGGATAAAGGCTTTACCTTATATAACTACTCCTTTACTTTTATATTTTACAACGAAAATAGCGACCCCGTTACCTTCTCGCCCGCTAATAATACTAGTAGTAATTTCCCTATTCCTAACGCTCCCTTAATTATATCCTTTAATTTAAATAATATCCGTAAAGTATTTAATAAATTCGTTAGTATTTATAATATAACTATTTATTACGCCGCGCTTTTCAAATTTCTACCCTCCTTGGCCGTTAATAATTTTATTACCGGTATCGAAAATAATAAGGAGAAGAAAACTATTCTCTATAATTACTTTGCGTCTATTATTATCCTTACTAATAATCCCGCCTTCTATTTAATTATTATTCCGCTCGGCCGTCTTTATTATACTAACTTTACCTTCTATAATAACGTTGCTAATAATTTCGAATATAATAAGGAGGAATTAAAGACCGTCCGTACTATTACTAATAAAGCTTAGGACAACTTCGATTAAAAGAACTTCGACTATATTAACTTTTTAATTATATATATTAATCTTTAGAAATAGTATAGCGACCTTTTCGTAGACTATATCGCCTTTAAATTTTATAATATTAATATTTAGGCTCTTTATAATAATTTCATTAAAGTAAATAAAGGTAAGATATCGTCCCTTAAATAGATAGTAGAGAACCCGCTTATTTTTATAGGCAAGGAAAATATTAGTACTACTTACAAGTACGAAATCTTTAAGGCCTAACGCTTTTATATCTAATCCTAGTAGAAATACAATCCTTTATTCTACGTCGACGAAAATATTAAAATTATTTATACCGCTATATTATTAGGCCTAAAAATCCTTTCTAATATTTAAGACAATTTCAATATTATTTAAAATAGTAGCGATAAGGATATTTAACGTTGGAAGACGGGTACCGAATTTATAGAATATTTCGTTACTTACTTCTAGAATATTAATTTAAAAATAGACGCCGGCCGTTATCTAGAAGAGTTTTTTATAAAAAATATATCCTTTATTAAATTCGAATTCGAATTTATTAACTTTATAAATCTATACGGTTTCGATAATTTTATAAAAATCTATTACTTATAGAATAAAATTAATAAATATCTCTATAATGTATTAATTTACTATAATCTCCCTAAAGCTAACGACTTTAAAAAATAGTTTACAATCTATTGTACTATTACTAATAACTTTAAAAATACCGACTACTATTATAAAATAAACGCCTATATTTTAAATATTAGAGCCCCTAATTCCGGCTCCGGCTCTAACTCTAGTAATAGTAATAGCAACTCTAACTCCCGCAACGCCGATAATCTCCCTATTAATTAGGGTAATAATAAAATAGATCTCAACGCTATCGACCTTACTATCTTTATTTACAAAAATATTTTCGACTAATACTTTTATAATAATTTCTACCGCTATTATACTAAACCTAATTATATTGCCCGCGAATATACCGCTTTTATTAATTACAATTCTTAGGGCCTTTAGTATAAAAAGAATAAGAAAAATAAAAGTAAGGGTAAGGGTAAAAACCGTTATAATTATAATAGTTAAAAGGAAATTTATATTGCCGACGCCGCCCCTACTACTCTAATTGCTCCTATAAAGCCTACTACTAGCGGCGAATACTATAATAATCCGGAAAATAAGTAGCCTCTATACCTAATTATATATAGAAGCTTTATTAATTATTTTTATTTTAAAAACGAATTTTAAATTCTTCTAAATTAGAAGTTTTAGAGGAGGTTAAAATTTAATTTTTAAATAATTCTACTTCACCAAATTTAATACTCTTATCTTTTTATATTATAACTAATTCGTACAAAAATTATTATATTTCTCTTATTAATTCTAGTTATTTTATTTTCGCCTTTATTAATTGCTCGTTTATTATTAAATATAACTTCCTTCGCTTTCGCCTCCTTCGACTAAAGAAATTAGTTTTCGTTAATAGAGTAATTAAAAATATTATTTCTAAAGGAATAATAATTAAGCTCTATATTAATTATTATAACGAAACCTTTACCTTTCTAATTTATAATATTTTTAAGAACTACCCAATTATTTTAAGCTTCCTGTAAATATAATACTATAAGCCCGAAATCGATTACGAATATTACGGGGTATATTTTAATAACCCCGTCTATTACGGCTACTATCTACCCTTAAATCTCTCTAAAAAATAGATTATAGCCCTTAGAATTCTTATTAATAGAGTTTTTACAACTTCTATTCGAAAGAAGGCTACCCCCTAACTAGTGCCTGTTCTAAAGCCCTCTCCTATCTTTAAAACCGAACCTACTTTAGAACCCGTTGTTACTAAACCTGTTTTAAAGCCCTCTCCTATCTCTAAAATTAAATCCGTTCTAAAACCCGCTATTACCGAGCCCGCTCCAAAATTTTTAATCGCAGAATTATTTCTAATTATAATTAAAATCAATTCTAAAACTGGTTACTAAACCGTCCCTACCCCCGTTAAAATACTAGTAGTTAAGAGAATCGAATTAAAGATTAATATTACTAATATAGTAGCCTTTTTTATTAAAATTAAGAGCCCCGTATTCTACGAATTTTACGTCCGCTTTAATAGTCGATATATTTCCGTAGGTACGAAATACTTTTATACCCGCCGTTACTATAATTCTAACTATAACTTTAACTCTAATAATATCTAGGAACTTAATACAGCTACTTTTAATTTTATTTACAAATTATTGTCACAGGGTTAGCCTGTGTCGTACGTGATCACTCACGTGCCTTATACTAGCGCACAACAACTTCTGAGACTACTATCGCTATTAGCTAACTGGCCATAACAGCCTCCAACCGTAGACCTACATCGGGCCTACAATTAGACTACCCTTATAAAGCTAGTCCTTTAGGCACTCGTCTATACTCTCTCCTTCTTTCTTTCGTACAATTACGTATATTTACATTTACTATCTACCCTTTGCCTGTAATAGTTAATTACACTTTTTAATTATTACGTTTATAGCGTAAACCCCTCTTATAATTGATTTATTAATTGCGTGCGTATAGGAATCGCTTTATTAATCGAATCGCTAAGTTTAGTACCCTTAAATATCGATAATTGTAAATCGTAATAATTATCGGTCCCGCTCCCCTTTATTTAATAAATAAAGGTAAGTATTCTTTATTTAAGGGATAAAAGTTTTACTTTATTACAATTACTCCCTTCGCTTTTATATTTTATAACGAAAGTAATAACCTTATTACCTTCTCGCCTATTAGTAATACCGGCGGCAATCTCTCTATTCCCAACGCTCTAATTATATCCTTTAATTTAAACGATATTTATAAAGTATTCGACGAATTTATTAATACTTTCGATATAACCGTTTATTATATTATACTTCTCGAATTTCCCCCCTCTCCCGCTATTAACAATCTTATTACTAGTATTAAGGACGATAAGGAAAAGAAGGCCGTTCCCTATAATTACTTCGCGATTATTATTATCTTCGTTAATAATCCCGCCTTCTATTCGATTATTACCCTATTCGGTCGCCTTTACTATATTAATTTTATATTCTACGATGACGTCGCTAATAATTTTAAGTATTACGAAGCGGAGTTGAAAACCGTCCGTACTATAATTAACGAAGCTTAAGATAATTTTAATTAGAAGAACCTTAATTATATTAATTTTTCGATTATATATATTAATTTTTAAATTTCGTACGCTAACCTTTAGAAATAGTATAGCAACCTCCTTATAGATTATAATACCCTTAAAATTTATAGTACTAACGTTTAGGCTTTATATAATAGTTTCGTTAAAGTAAATAAGGGTAAGATATTGTCCCTTAAGTAAACGGTAGAAAATCCGCCTATTTTTATTAGTAAAGAGAATATTAGTACCGCTTATAAATACAAAATTTTTAAAGTTTAACGTTTCTATATCCAATCTTAATAAAAGTACGACCCCTTATTCTATATCGACGAAAATATTAAAATTATTCGTACCGCTATATTATTAAGTTTAAAAATCCTCTCTAATATTTAGGACGACTTCAATATTATTTAGAATAGTAGTAATAAGGATACTTAGCGTTGGAAGATAAGTACCAAATTTATAGAGTATTTTATTATTCGCTTTTAGAACGTTAATTTGAAGATAGACGCCGGCCGCCGTTTAAAGGAATTCTTTATAAAGAATATATCCTTTATTAAATTCGAATTCGAATTTACTAATTTTATAAATTTATATAGTTTCGATAATTCTATAAAAGTCTATTATTTATAGAATAAAATTAATAAACATCTTTATAATGTATTAATTTACTATAATCTCCCTAAAGTTAACGATTTTAAAAAATAGCTTACAATTTATTATACCGTTGCTAGCAATTTCGAGGATACCGACTATTATTATAAAATAAACGTTCGTATTCTAAATATTAGCCCTTTAAACCCCAGCGGTAATAGCGGTAATAATACTTCTAATAATACTATTAGTTCCCGTAATATTAATAATCTCCCTATTAATTAAGGTAGTAATAAAATAGATTTCGATATTATCGATTTTATTATTTTTATTTATAAAAATATTTTCGACTAATATTTTCGTAATAATCTTTACTGCTATTATATTAAACTTAGTTATATCGCCTACGAATATACCGCTTCTATTAATTATAGTTCTTAGGGCCCTTAATATAAAAAGGGTAAAAAGAATAAAAGTAAGGGTAAAAGTAAGGGCTATAACCGTAATTATAATAATTAGGAGGAGGTCCGTACTATAGACGCCGCTCCTACTACTCTAACCGCTCCCGCGGAGCCCGCTACTAGTAGCGAATACTATAACGATCCGGAAAACGAATAGCCTTTATACTTAATCGCGTATAAAGGCTTTATTAATTATTTTTATTTTAAAAACAAATTTCAAACTCTTTTAAATTAAAGGTTTTAGAGGAGGTTAGGATTTAATTTTTAAATAGTTTTACTTCGCTAAATTTAATACTCTTATTTTCTTATATTATAATTAGTTTGTATAAAGATTATTATATTTCTCTTATTAATACCGGTTATTCTACTTTCGCCTTTATTAATCGTTCGTTTATTATTAAATATAACTTCCCTCGCTTTCGCCTCCTTTAGTTAAAGAAATTAGTTTTCGCTAACGGAATAATTAAAGGTATTATTTTTGAAGGAATAATAATTAAATTCTATATTAATTATTACGATAAGACTTTTACTTTCTTAGTTTATAATATTTTTAAAAACTATCTAATTATTTTAAACTTCTTGTAGATATAATACTATAAGCCCGAGATCGATTACGAATATTATAGGGTACGTTTTAATAACCCTATTTATTACGGTCGCTATTTACCCCTAAATTTTTCTAGAAAATAAATTATAGCCCTTAAAATTCTTATTAATAGAATTTTTACGGCCTTTATTCGAAAGAAGGCTACCCCCTAATTAGCGCCCGCTTTAGAACCCTTTCCTATTTTTAAAATAAAGTCCGCCGTTACCGAGCCCGCTCTAGAGCTTTCTCCCGTCCTTAAGACCGAATCCGCTCTAAAGCCCGCCGAATCCGCTTTAGAGCTTACTACTTTAATTATAGTTAAAATCGACCTTAAGACTAACTATTAAATTGTCCTTACCCCTATTAAAATATTAGTAGCTAGGAGAGCCGAATTAAAGATCGGTATTATTAATATAATAGCCCTCCTTATTAAAATTAAGAACCTTACGCTCTATAAACCTTACGTTCGCTTTAATAATCGATATATTTTTATAAATATAAAACGCTCTTACGCCCGCTATTATTATAATTCCGACTACGATTTCAACCCTAGTAATATCCGGGAATTTAATATAATTATTTTTAACTTCGTTTACGAATTGTAGTAATTGTAGTTATATATTATAAACTACGTTCAAATCGAAAAATTAGTAGCCGTAGTAGAGATTTAGGATATAGATTTAATAGAAGAGATAGTTAATAATATTATAGAAGGTAATAGTCAATAATATAAGGAAAGTTTTCCCCCTATTCTTTATAATTTTATCGACGAAATAGTTGGTATTTATATATTAGAAGAATTTTATAAAATTATAATTCTTACTAAAACTATTTACTTTACCGGAAACTTCGACGAAGATGCGCCGCTATATAAAAAGACAATCTAATAAATATATTTAGTTAAAATCTTTAAGGAGGACGTAAAGAAGTTTTTCGATAAAGTTAATCGTTTTATAAAGATTAAGGATAAAATTCTCGAAATTTTAAGGAAATTAAAAGGCTACTACTATATCAATGAAGTAGCAGCCTTCTTCCCTTTTTTAATAGATAAAATCCTTCTATATTACTCCTATAATTATAAAATTAAATTTAAATTGGGCGAAACGCCCCCTAATATATAATTGTAACKAATATTATCTATTAAGGCTATTATAATTAAGAAGTAGATTAATAATAATTTAAAGAAGAATTTTATCCGTTTATTATAATTTATAGCCGCTTCGCCTATCCTATTAATTAAGAAATTAGGTAGCAATATCCGTATTTACGTAAACTACCGCAATATTAATAATATAACGATAAAGATTCGGTACCCGTTACTACTAATTAAAGAGACCTTCGACGCTATCTATAAAGCTAAAATCTTTACTAAATTCAATATTATTATAATATTTAATAGGATACGTATTAAAGAGGGCTACGAATAGTTAACAGCTTTTATTACCCGCTTTAGCCTTTATAAATCTATTATATACTTATTCAATTTATAAAGCGTACCAGGAACTTTCTAAAACTATATTAATAATATATTATATAATATCTTTAATATTTATATTACTATATACCTCGATAACGTCCTAATTTATTCGGACAATGAAAAGGAATATAAGAAGTACGTTAAGGAAGTCTTATAATAAATAATTAGGGTAAATCTCTAAATCGATATCGATAAATATAAATTCTATATTACCCGTATAAAGTATTTAGGTTTTATTATTACCCCGGGAAGTTTCGAAATAAATCCCAAAAAGGTTTCTACAATTACGATTTAAGAAGCCCTAAATTCTAAGAAGTCGCTATAACACTTCCTAAACTTCGCTAACTTCTACCGATATTTTATTAAATACTTTTCAATTATTATCGGCCCGCTATACGAATTAATTAAGAAAACGGCGGACTAATAATAGACCGAATAATACTAGAGGTCCTTCGAAGCCTTTAAAAAAGCCTTTAGTAGCAGCCCTATACTTCGTATCTACAACTAATCTAAATAAATTATTATCGAAACGGACGCTTTAAATTAGGCCTACGGCGGCACTTTATTATAATATAACAAGGAGGGTATTCTTCGTCCTATTACGTATTTCAATTAACAATATTCCTTAATTAAATATAATTATAATATTTATAATAAAGAGTTATTAACAATTATTAAAGCCCTAGAGGAATAGCGCCCCGAATTAGAAGGAGTATAAAAACCTTTCAAAATCCTTATAAATTATAAGAGTCTTAAGACTTTTACTATTAATAAATAATTTACCCCCTATTATATATAATAGTCCCAATTCCTCTCCCGGTTTAATTTTATAATTAAGTACCAGCCGGGCTCGCTATAAATACACCCTAACGCTTTAAATAGGAAGCCAAAGGACTTACCTAAAAACGAAACTAATAAATGGTTATTAGTTAGGAATAAGGTCTTATTTAATTATAATATTTTCGTTAATAGAGCCTTTATTTTAGAAAACGGAAGGGAAGAGGATATTAGGATTAATGTTAATATTAAATATATTTATAAATTAGAGGTTATAAATAAAAAATTTACCGACGATTTAATAATAAAAGGATACGAGAAATTAATTTTTTTGTAAAACGTTGTAACCTACCTATTAAATCCCAACCGGAAGGCGTAGTCTAAGGAGGTTAAAAATTAAATAAAGAAAGTATTTTTCGCCGAATATAAGGCGATTTAAGGACGGGCGTACCGTTATAGCGCCGTTCTTATTAACCCCGCGGATACCGAACTTTAACTATAATTCCTTTGCTATATTTACAATTCGCCTTTAATTAAATACTTAGGTCGCGAAAAGACTTATTTATTATTCTCGTAATCTTTCTTTTAATTAAAGATATATACTACCGTTAAAATTTATTATAAGGCCTATTTAGTATATATTAAGTCTAAACTATTATAATACGCCCTCTATAGCTTTTTAAAACTATTAATAGTACTGTTCGCGCTGTAGAAGGATATTTTAATTAATTATATTATATTATTAATACCCTACGTCCGTCGAAGCTAGGAGTTTAAATATATTATTATAGTAGTCGATTGGTTAATTAAAATATAGTATTTTATTTCTACCGTTAATTTTACGGCCGAAGAATTAGCGGATCGTTTTATCGAAAAGGTTTATAATATTTACGGATTATTAGATTTTATTATTTCTAACCGTAGCTCCTAATTCGTTTCCTAATTTTAAAAAGTTTTATCGTCCCGTTTAGAAATAGTTTTCAAACCCTCTTCCGCATTCTACCTAACTACTAACGGCTAGACCGAATATATTAACGTAGAAATAGAAAAATATTTTCGCTTCTATATTAATTAGGCGTAAAATAATTAAATAAATTAGTTGTTAATTATAGAATTCGTTAATAATAACCTAATTTCTGAATTTACGGGAGTATTCCCTTTCTTTACTAATTACAATTTTTACCTTTATATAGGTATTAAACTAATAAAACCTTATCTTTTAAATATATTAGTATAATAATAAGCGGAATACTTTAAAGTTAACGAGATTACTAACTGTTTTAAAAAAATTTTAAATTATATTATAAATTAAATTAAGCGAATTTAATAATAGTATAAGGATAACGTTAATATTCGACGATCGGACGCCCCAAAGTATAAGGCGGGAGATAAGGTTTTATTCAATATAGAGAATTTCGAAACCGGTCGCCCGTATATTAAGTTTATACCCCTATTTAAAGGTCCCTTTAAAATCCTTAAGATAAATAATTATAGAATTATACTCAAACTCCTAATTAATATAAAGTATAGCCCAACCTTTTATATTAATAAAGTAAAGCTATAGGATGAAGTCGGCGTTTTAGAGTAGGCGCCTATAAAGGAATGGAACGTTTATACCAATTATAGACAGGTTATAAGGAAGATTAATAATAGGGAGGATTCAATCGAATATAATTTCAAAAAATTCGACGGCTACCGAAAGAATAAAAAAGGCTATTAAAAATATTATATTGTTTAAGGACCCCCTTACTAACTGTTATAATAATTATGTACTAATATAATTATAGCCCTTAATAAAATATAGAAGTTTTATAAAATATATTTAAACGAATTGTACCCCCTAAATTAAATAGCGGCGGAGAAAAAGTAGAAATGGTTACTAAGGAAGGGAGGGCCGGCTATAGAAACGGAAGCCCTGGTTAGAAAATATAAAGAATATAGAGGATTAGGGATAGAATAGGAAGCTTTAGCCCCGTGATAGAGGTCGCCGCGGCTTATAATAGTAGCGGTTATAGAAGTATTTCGAAGGCGGACTATTCGTTTAATAGGGATTTCTATTATTTTATATAACTTTAATCAATTATATAGCTTCTTTTAATTAGGGGAAGTATTATAAGGTTAGCCTATATCGTACGTAATTATTCACGTACCTTATACCAACGTATAGTAGCTTCTAAAACTACTATCGCTATTAACTAACTGGCTATAACGGCCTCCAGCCGTAAACCTACATCGGGCCCACAATTAGACTGCCCTTATAAAGCCAATCCTCTAGGCACTCGTCTATACTCTCTCCTTCTCTCCTTCGTACAATTACGTATATTCACATCTACCATCTACCCTTTGCCCGTGATAATTATAATAATTATAGCCGTATATTACGAATTACGCTCAAATCGAAAAGTTAGTAGCCGTAGTAGAGATTTAGGATATAGATTTAATAGAGGAGATAATTAATAATATTATAGAGGGTAATAATTAATAATATAAGGAAAATCTTCCCTCCGTTCTTTATAATTTTATCGACGAAATAATTAGTATTTATATATTAGAAGAATTTCGTAAGGCCGCGATTTTTACCAAAACTATTTACTTTACCGGAAACTTCGATAAAGACGTACCGCTTTACGAAAAAACGATCCGACGAATATATTTAGCTAAAATTTCCAAGGAAGATGTAAAGAAGTTTTTCAATAAAATTGATTACCCCTTAAAAATTAAAAATAAAATTCTCGCAATTCTAAAGAAATTAGAAGGCCGCTATTATATTAACGAAGTAGTAACCTTCCTCCCCTCTTTAGTAAATAAGGTTCCTCTATACTATTCGTATAATTATAAAATCGAATTCAAATTAGGCGAAATACCCCCTAACGTACAATTATAACGAATATTACTTATCGAAGCTATTATAATTAAAAAATAGATCGACGATAATTTGAAGAAGAATTTTATCCGCCCGTTATAATCTATAGCCGCTTCGCCTATCCTATTAATTAAAAAGCTGAGTAGCGGTATTTATATTTATGTAAACTACTGTAATATTAATAATATAATAATAAAGATTCGGTACCTATTACTGTTAATTAAAGAGACTTTCGACGCTATTTATAAAGCTAAAATCTTTACTAAATTCAATATTATTATAGTATTTAATAGGATACGTATTAAAGAGGGCTACGAATAATTAATAGCCTTTATTACCCGCTTTAGCCTCTATAAATCTATTATATATCTGTTCGGTTTATAGGGCGCGCTAAGAATTTTCTAGAACTATATTAATAATATATTGTACAATATCCTTAATATTTATACTACTACATACTTTGACGACGTCTTAATTTATTTGGATAATAAAGAGGAATACGAAAAGTATATTAGGGAAATTTTACAATAGATAATTAGGGTAGGTTTTTAAATCAATATTAATAAATATGAGTTTTATATTACTTGTATAAAGTATTTGGGTCTTATTATTACCTTAGGAAATCTCGAAATAAATCCCGAAAAAGTCTCTATAATTACGATTTAGGAAGCTTTAAATTTTAAAAGGGTACTATAGTACTTTTTAAACTTTATTAATTTCTATTATTACTTTATTAAATATTTTTTAATTATTACCGGCCTACTATACGAATTAATTAAAAAGATAATTGTAGATTAGTATTAAATAGAATAGTATTAGAAATTTTTCGAAGCCTTTAAAAAGGTTTTTAATAGTAAACCTATACTTCGTATTTATAATTAATTTAAATAAACCGTCGTCGAGACGGACGCTTCTAATTAGGCTTATAGCGGTACCTTATTATAATACGACGAGGAAAGTATCCTCCGCCTTATCGCTTACTTTAATTAATAATATTCCTTAGCCGAATACAATTATAATATTTATAATAAAGAATTATTCGCTATTATTAAAGCCCTAAAGGAATAGCGTCTTAAATTAAAAGGCGTATAAAAGCCTTTCGAAATCCTTATAAATTATAAAAATCTAAAGACCTTTACTATTAATAAATAATTCACCCCCCGTTATATATAATAATCCTAATTCTTATCCTAATTTAATTTTATAATTAAATACTAACCGGGCTCGTTATAAGTACGCCCCAACGCCTTAAATAAAAAGTTAAAGGACTTACCTAAGGACGTAATTAATAAGTAGCTATTAGTTAGGAATAAAGTTTTATTCGATTATAATATTTTTATTAATAGAGCCTTCGTTTTAGAAGATAAAAAAGAAGAGATCGAAATCGACGTCGGTACCGAATATATCTACAAACTAGAAATTATAAATAAAAAATTTACTAATAATTTAATCGTAGAGAGTTATAAGAAATTAATTTTCTTATAAGACGTTATAACCTACTTATTAGACCCTAATTGTAAAATATAATTTAAAGAAATTAAAAATTAAATAAAGAAAGTATCCTTTAGCGAATATAAAACGATTTAGGGACGGGCGTACTATTACAATACTATTTTTATTAACCTTACAGATACTAGGCTTTAATTATAACTCCTTTACTATATTTACAACTCGCTTTTAATTAGGCATTCGGATTGCAAAAAAACCTATTCGTTACTTTCGTAATCTTTTTTCTAATTAGGGATATACGCTACTATTAGAGCCTATTATAGGGTCTATCTAATATATATTAAATTTAAATTATTATAATATACCCCCTATAATTTTTTAAAGCCGTTAATAGTACTATTTGCGCTATAGAAGGATATTTTAATCGATTACATTACGCCGCTAATACCTTACGTCTATCGAAGCTAGGAATTTAAATACGTCGCTATAGTAGTTAACTAATTAATTAAAATGCGGTATTTTATCCCTACTATTAATTTTACAGCCAAAGAACTAGCGGATTATTTTATCGAAAGGGTTTATAATATTTATAAATTACCGGACTCTATCGTCTCTAACCGCAATTCTTAATTCGTTTCCTAATTTTAGAAAGCCCTATTATCCCGCTTAGAAATAACTCTTAAACCCTCCTCCGCATTCTACCCAATTATTAATAGTTAAACCGAACGTATTAATATGGAAATAGAAAAATACCTTTACCTCTATATTAATTAAATATAAAACGATTAAATAAATTAATTATTAATTATAGAATTCGCTAGTAATAATTTAATTTCTAAATTTATAAGAATATTCCCCTTCTTTACTAACTACAATTTCTACCCTCGTATAAGCATTGAATTAGTAAAACCCTATCCTCTAAATATATTAGTATAATAATAGGCGGAATACTTTAAAGCTAATAAAATCGCTAACTATTTTAAAAAAATCTTAAATTATATTATAAATTAAATTAAGTAAATTTAATAATAGTACGAAGATAACGCTAATATTTAATAATCGGACGCTTTAAAATATAAAGCGGGAGATAAAATCTTATTTAATATAAAAAATTTTAAAACCGGTCGCCCGTATACTAAATTTACGCCCTTATTTAAGGGTCCCTTCGAAATCCTTAAGGCGGATAGTTATAAAATTATATTTAAATTCCTAATTAATATAAAATACAATCTAACCTTCTACATTAATAAAGTAAAATTATAAAATAAAGTCGGCGTTCCGAAGCAAACGCCTATAAAAGAATAGAATGTTTATATTAACGGGTTATAAGGAGGATTAATAATAGGGAAGATTCGGTCGAATATAATTTCGAAAAGTTCGACGGCTACCGGAAGAATAAAAAAGGCTATTAAAAGTATTATATTATTTAGGGACCCCCTTACTAACCTTTATAATAACTACGTACTAATATAGTTATAGCCCCCGACGAAATATAGAAGTTCTACAAAATATATTTAAACGAATTATACCCCCTAGATTAGGTGGCGGCAGAGAAGAAGTAGAAATAATTACTAAAGAAGGGAGGGCCGGCTATAGAGACGGAAGCCCCGGTTAAAGAATATAGAGAATATAGAGGATTGGGGATAGAGTAGGAGGCTTTAGCCCTACGACGGAAGTTACTATAACTTATAGTAGCGGCGGTTATAAAAATATTTCGAGAACGGATTATTCGTTTAATAGGGATTTCTATTATTTTATATAACTATAATTAATTATATAACTTCTTTTAATTAGGGGAAGTATTATAGGGTTAATTTATATCGTACGTAATTACTTACGTACTTTATACTAGTGTATAGTAGCTTTTGAGACTGCTATTATTATTAATTGACTGGCCGCCGTAACGGCCTCTAGCCGTAGACCTATATTAGGCCCACAGTTAGACTGCCCTCATAAGGCCAGTCTTCTAGGCACTCGTCTGCACACTCTCTCCTTCTCTCCTTCGTACAATTACGTATATTCACATCTACCATCTACCTTTTGCCCGTGATAAGAAAATTGTTACTTTCTATTTAAGAAAATTAGTGCCGGCTAAATATAATTATCCTATTTATAATAAAGAGATATTGGCTATTATCGATTACTTAAAAGAATAATAGGCGGAATTATATAATTATAAAACTTTTATTATCTTTACCAACTATTAGAATTTAAAATATTTTATAATTCGGTAGTACCTTTTTAAATAGTAGGCCTATTAGGTTAAATACTTCTCTTATTTTAATTTTAAATTTTAATACCGCCCGGGTAAAGAAGTTGTAATCCTAAACGTATTATTCCGCCGGGATTAAAACTAACCTACTAATAACGATTAAAAGGTTCGAAACCTCTAGTTAATCCCGGATTTAACGTTGTAAAATTACGTATAGATTTCGGTTATAGGGATTCGGCGCTTTCGGACCGGGACAGCGAAGAAGAGTATACAAATATTTAAAGATCCGGATTTATAATAATTTTAAGATACTATTATTATAAAGGATATTTTATATTAATAAATATTTTAAACGGTTAAGAATAACGATAGGGACCTTTCCTTAATAAAATTTTAATTCTAAATTGTAAATTATATAATAGATAATAAAAATCGATTTTAATATAAAAGTAAATTCTAAATCTTTAGAAGCCCAGTAATTACCGAATCCGAAATTATTAAATTTTTTAACTCCGACCGGGAATTTAATACCTTCTATACGAAAATTATTTAAATTACGTATAATTTTTAAACTTTCGGATATTTTAGAAGAGAAAGTACTATTATAACCCTTATTCAATATTATTATTAGCTTCTATTAAAAATTTATATATACTAATTCCTTTATAATTACTATATTTATAGTTCTATTAAGTATTAGAGAAATTAACGGAAGGGACTCCTATAACCTATACCGGTCCCGAATTAATTCTATTATAAAATATAAATAAACTTTATTATAAACTTCCCTAATTCTAGAGGTAATATTTGTTTATTAATTATTAAAGACCGGCTTAGTAAAAATATTATTCTAGAACTAATACCTTCTATAAACGCTAAAATTTATACCGAAAAGTTTATAAATTATTTTATATATTATTATAGTTAGCTGCGGTCGATTATTAACGACTAGGGTTTTAATTAGATTAGTAAATTCTAAAAACGATTCTATAAATTTATCGGAATTAAATAGCTACTTAATATAATTTATTACCCTTAGATTAACGGCGGCCTAAAACGAATAAATTAGGAAATATAAACCTTCTTAAAAATTTATATTAATTAGGTTCAAAATAATTAATATAAGTAGTATCTAATAGCCTAATTAGTAATTAATAGTTATATTAATACCTCTATTAGTATATCCCTATTCTTCGCTATATATAATTTCAACCCTAAATCCGTTATATTAATTATCCTTAAAATTATTAGAGACCCCCGTACTCTAATTAATATCTAGGCTTAATAKTTCGTTAAAAAACTATTATAAATTATAGATATTTATTAAATTATAATAATTATAGCGGCTTAGAAGTAAGAGAAGTATATTAATTATATATAGTAATTAGTAGAATATTTCTAAATCGGTAATAAAATCCAATTTAATTTTAAGAACTATACCTCCCCTTAGCCGAAAAAAAAGTTAAATTAATTATATATAAAGTATATAATTTTTTAAATCCTCTTTCTATTAGTAATCGAATTTTTTAACCTCCCTAATAACATTTATAATATCTTTTATATTAATTTTTTACGAAGGGCTACAAACGATTTACTACCCGGATAAATAATTATAGATTACTAGTTACCTTCCGTTTTAATAGAAGGCGAAAAGGAATATTTTATAGAAAATTTTTTATATATAAATAGTTCTCTAATTAATAGGAAAGTCTTTATAAAATAGAAAGGCTATTATAAACCCTTATAATACCCTTTAAAAGACTTCGTTAATACGGAGGCGTTAGAAATTTTTAAAAAAAAGTATAAGGATACTCGAATTAATAATAGACCGGCAAATTAATTTACAAAGATTAAAAAGTAGCGGGGGAAATAATTAATATTAATAACGCTAAAAAAGAAGTGTGGAAGCCAAATAGAAATTAATTAAGGGGTTTCCCCCAAAATAAGTAAGTTGAGAAATTTACGTTCTAGCGAGCTAAAAGGCTCTAGTACCGCCAAAATCGACGAATAAAGCTTCCGGACTATACGGGTAGCCTTCTTCTTCTTCTTCTTAAATAGAACCTCCGCTACAACCTCGGCTTCGGTCTCCTTACCCTTTACCCTAATAAAGCGTACTCTCTTCTTAATCTTCTTCTTCTCCTTCTCAGTCTTCTCGAACTCTACCGGCTTATCCTCTAGCCCTGAATATATACCCCTAATTACCCTACTAAATAATAAACCTAACCGAATATAAAACTCCTCTTTATTTAGTAAGATACCTTCTTCCTCCGCTACCTCTTTCTCCCTCTCCTTCTCCTTCCTTTCGAATTCTAAAAGGCGGGCTTCGAACCCCGAAATAATACTGCGAATATTTAAGAATTAGGATTCGAACCTAAAGAAATAGGATTCGAACCCGGATAGAATACTATAAGCGACGGCGTATTAAGACTCGAACCTAAAAATATAGGAATTTAAATTAATTAAAATATTAAATTAGGACTCGAACCTAAAGATAATAGTATTAATACCGGCGACGGTATTTAGAGTAATAATACTAATAGATTCGGCAATAGCGGCGGCGTTCTTAGTAATAGATTTAGTAATAGCGGCGGCGACTTCGAATTTAGTAACGGCTTCGCGGCCGGTACGAAAAAATTCAGCGAAAGTAAAGGCTTAAGAACCGGCCTAACTACTCTAATTAATACGGAAAATATAAAACTCTTCCCCTAATTTACTTAAGGTCTTTAATACCCCTATTAAAGAAATAAAGGGTATAGAATCTAAATTCGCCGGGATTATAATTAAAACTACTATAGCGGCAACCGGAGCGGTAAACGGTTTAACCCTTATAAAGTAACCGAAGATTTTATAAGTAGCGTCCCTAGAATAATATAAATATAAAAAAATAAAGAGTAAATTATAAATTATAGGTTTATTTATTTAACGGCTAAATTATCCTATTCCAACTTATTAAAGTAATAAATAATAACTATAATTTTCCAGAATTATTCGTACGTTTTAGCTATTGTAAGGGTTCTACGAGGTTGACACGCAGGTAGGCCTTGTTGGGAAAGTTGTAATATTCGACAAAGAGAGCAAGAAGACTGGSCCAGTCTGGAAGCCAGACTGGGCATGACTAAATACTCGAAAGGGGTGTGGGGAAGAAGGTGCTAGAAAGCCGAGCCGAGCCGACGGAGCCGAGGCAAGCCGAGCTGAGCCGACGGAGCCGAGGCAAGCCGCCGGTCGTCTGGAGAACCCCCGGCCGGCACAGGCCTGGCACAGCCTGGCATGGAAGCCAGGCATTACCTCTGGGCGCCAGACCCATGACAGCTATAGTACTTTTACTAACGGAGTAGTTATATACTAATTAGATAATATACTACTCTTAAACGGTAAAGGGCTAGATTTAATAAACGTTAGCTTCTTTAATTTTAATATAAGGGGCGTAATAATCCTTACCCTTAGCAGGTATATAGGTATTAAGTTTACTAATACTTATATAGTAGGAGTATTACTATGGGGTCGCTCTAATAATAATAGTGTAAGTCGATTTATAAATATTAAACGGAGGGGTAATAGCGATTATTTTTAATATAGCGGGGGTAGGCGTAAACGGACGAAGCCCGAAACAATTAAGATTAGGAATAGAATTAAAGAATATACGGGTTAATATTATAATGGGCAATAATATAATAGGCGGGTAAATTAGAGTAACAAAGTTTAAATTCTAATACTAGGTAACGAAGGTTTTTAAAAGCAATGGGTACGGTCTAATATTTAAATAAGGGTATATTAATAGTATAATAATTATTATTAATAAGGAATAAGAGAGAGAGTGAATTTAAAAGAGGGGTAAGATTCCAAGTTATATAAATAAACGAATATAATTTACGCGACGCAGTTATAGTTAGAGGGGGAAAGGGGGGGGCTAATATTATAGGTCTAGCGCTTAATATTAGCATTTAGTATATAATTAGCCAAACGACGAGTACCGGCAATATTCGTTAAGCCGGTAAGCTACCGGCAACCCCCAGAGCCTTCGGGCCTCCTTTAGCCTCTACGGGATTAGCCAGACTCTAGTTGCTTCAAGCAGCTAGGCACCCCCACAGCGGCGTACGGCTATAAAAGGACAAGTGGCCGAGTCCGCCCTACGGGCCAGTCTTTCTCCTCTTTTCTCCTTATAGAACCTTAATCGATTATTCTGGCCAGCACCTACGTACTGCTCTGCTGTCCCCTTACAGGTAGTAAACCCCTATTATCGATATATAAAGGAAGAAGAAACGAAAGATAGTACTTTATCCTTATTAGAAACCTATAGATTTATTATATATTTAGCTTTATACCTTCTCCCATCGCCAACTCCCATCGCTATTTTGAACCAAACACGCCCTTAAAGGGTAGAAACGAATCCCTATCAGTAGGAGTTCCCATAGCCTCTTTAAGAAGGAAAAAGCAAAAATATGCAGGTTTTTGCTTATTCAAAGGAGGTGCAGAAAAAGATACTTGCCAAGCTCGACGTATAGCTAAATTCGCGGACGAAACTCGGAACACACTACCAATATACATCGATGGGAAAAGACAGGGATTATTTGTATGGCGCCACCAAACTACATCGCTCGAACCAAATACGCCCCAAAGAAGCCAGCCGAGACCGACTATGACCAGCCATCCAACAATACCAACGGCTTTGTCCCTTTCCAGACTGGACGTTACACTCGTCTTGCTGGTGGACACTGTCTCCGCCAAACCCCGGAATTTACCCCACGATATGTTACTCCTCATTCTCTCATGACCCCATTCCATCACTTCGGAACTGGAGTACGGAGGTGGACCGGGACAAATTACGGACAAGCCATATTGTCGTGAATTTGCAAGTGACGCTATCAAATGTTAGCATTGAGGCTACTCGTACTGAGCGGGATGAGTTGATAACCGTGGGAGAGTGAAATTCCGGTCCTGGTTTAATTGTGTGGTGACTGGTGCTATCGAGGTCGGGAAGCGGCCAGAGAGGCTCTTTGGTAGATTGTTTTGCATGACTAGTCACGGTCAAAGTCCGTGGGTCGCTGATATTTTTGATTGGAACGGCTCGAGTATTGGAGATCCAGATATCGGGGAATAGGGTACCGAATTAAACATTCAGATGTCTGATTGGTTCAGCCCAAATTCTAACGGTGAGCCCCTCGGTCATGAGTGTGTGACATGCGTCGTACCGAATGCAAAAAACTGTACGATACTGTAGATTCCCGACGAATCTTTTGACGTGGATCTCGTGATGTTCATGGGTGTTGGTTGTCGACCTGTACACGTACGCAATATTCCTGTCTGAAAGCAGATGCCGTCTAATAGTTTGTTGTTTTGGCCCAGGCCAAGAAGTCGTCCCATTGTTCCTCTGCGGCCTCTAAAGCCATGTGAAACATCTCGGTCAAAACCCCAAGCTGAAAATTTAACCTACATGGGACGGCGACCATGAATCAGGATGCAAGATCCTTCCCAAAAGCGGGTGAGATGAAGACCTTCATATCCGGTCGGGGGCTCTAGTGTGAGAGTAGTAAAAAAAGAAAGTTTGCAACAAGGCAAATCGCGAGGCTCTCCATGTCTTGATCAACAAAAGAACGTGAGACAGAAACACCTTGACCATCGCCAAACTCAGCCGGGATCCGATACTGTGTTGTATTTGGATGGATCATCGCTCACTTGAAGCTTCCAGATCTCCGCGTGCTGTAGCATGGCATGGCTAACATGATGCATCACTACTGCAACTTTATTTGTGAAGGGAAGTCGGGTCTGTCAAAAGGGTCCATCTGCCATGCGTCGCTCAAGAAGGCATGGTGTTGGTGCGTACCTGCCCAGATGTGCGTATGGGTATCCCTCCCGGGTTGCTGTGTCACGGTCCGAAGTTTAAAAAGTGTGATACCCTTCATTTATGACACTGCCCAAGAAATTCACCAGGCAGGACAGTGGAAGAGTTTCACACTGGTACCTTAAGATGGCCTTACAATGTTTCCCAAGCGCATGGTGGTAGTTGGTGCGCAAGGACGCATCGCCGGTGTTGAATACCGGGATGATGGTGAATCAGACGCATCCCGAGGGCCCAGACACTTGGTATAGCCAGTCTGCGCGGTGTAACATGGCACAGCGGAATCATGGTCCTGACCATGTCTCGGAGTAATTGTGCCTTTGTGGTTCGAAGCCGACGAGGAGGCAAGAGAAGATATGCTGGTGGACGAACGATGTCTGTAAGACTGTTGCGTGGGCAGCCTAATTGCGTAGGGTTAGGGCTATAACTGAGGGGATGACGCCAGTGCTGGTTCCAAGTTGGTCCAGCCACTGGCAGATCGAAGACTGAATGCATTTGCGTGGGAGACAATTGAGCATACGGAGTTACTAATCTCTACTGTGAGCAACTCGATGAGGCAATCGCACCTTGGGGACGCAATTCGATAGAAGCGCTGGTAAAGTGGTAAAGATAGAAGGAGAATCATGCTCGAAGCGACCTTTTGTCCAGGTGGATGACCAATTGATCCTCCCACAGGCAGGCGGTATGAGAGGACGATGCAACATGTGTGAGTGAAATCGGGCAGCATGACATTGGAATAGCATGGTTGCGGTTCAGACTTCTGAGCGAGGCGACGAACTGTTTGTGTCGAGAACAAAGAACGCGACGCATGGCTTGGATCGCGCTGGAATGTGATGCAAGATGAAAGACAAGGAGAGCGAATGTAATGTGGGCCCAAAGATGAGAACAGTCCAATCAGAAGACCAATCGCACCATCCAATCATGTCAGCCGAGGATAACTTGAGCGACGTAACGTTACATAGAGCAAACAAAAAAAAGAGATAAAACATTTTATTATCTTTTAGGACAAAATAATTTTTATCAGCATCATTTCGTGGTAAAAAGCTATCAAAATTGGTAGGAAATTACATTGCTATCTTTTAAAATTAACTACAGAGTTTGAAATTTTTTGGTCCAAGTTTAGTTGTAAAACAATTCAAAATGTTATTAATTGGATTAATAGAAGGTATTATATTATATTTTAAAGAGAGGTCAAAACAATTGCTACGTTGCATGACGTAAGTTGCTACGTTGAGTGACCCACTTTTAATTAGTATAAATTTCCAGCCATCCTCGCATTTTACTTTTAAAATTCTTTTCCTCTTTTCTTTCACTCATCCCGTCTCCTCCCTTCGATTCGTTTGCACACCTTTCCATACTCCACATTTCACCTTCACCATAACCTCTCACCGTGCCTCACCTGCACAACCAGCGCACTCCTCCACTCATTCAAGTTCACGCATTACACTACATACATAGGTATCTGAGAATCATCACTCATACATACTTGCACGACTGACGTCTGCATTTAAAACTGTTAGGTGCACATGCATATACATGGCATCGCTTCTACATGACAAAGACATGAGAAGCTATCAATAAGATCAGATAAAATCTCGATCGTATAACCGTCAAGTCCTCGAGCGTTCGCAGTCGACTTGAAGGTGACTGCCGTTTGATAGCATCGTCCCGTACTCGGAACGTGGACATCAAACAGAAGCAGATTATATATAAACAGTACTCAGTACCTACAACTCATCCATAACACTTGGAGGGTTGCTCAGTTGCGCAATTACATACGCAATCCGTCGCTTGACGAGTGACGACATACTATTTCATCGCATCAATTCGTCGCATCAAGGGGATTGTTGACGCATTGCGGTGACTGCCTGCAGTGTTGTCGAGACGACATTGATTCATCGCAGCTTCAGTTCGGCGCTCTTGCTGTCGGGGTGATCCAGTGAATCGCTCCTGCCCTTGCGAGTTGCAATTGAAGCCGGGAATTCAAGACGGCAGCTTCCCACTACAAATAAGACTACTTCCAAATTAAAAGATGAAGGAGCAACCTGAACAAAACCACAAATCTGAGTGCGGCCTCCACAGAAGGAAACATACGTTGTTGTCACCTACCTCGCCTAAAATTATATCCAAGAACCGTGGACGTACCGGGAGTCTTTCTCAGAACGGCATCAAAAAATCTTCAGACGTAAGTCACCCCATCATCGCTTTACTTTCATCTTCTCCCAAATTCATTACCCTTCACTCTGGCTTGCCTACCCACCAGTGCGGTTCCTTCACTCGGATCGCCATCGCACCCCGCCTGATATTCTGGAGGAATATATTGATTTCTTACAATTTCGATGCATGTTCCAACGATCTACCCCATCCTGGCCCTGCTAACTCGCACCAGAAACAGAAAATACGTCGTGCACCGAAACTCAGATTGCCATCCGAGGCAGTCGACGCCCTTCATACCATTTCATCGACATCGCAAGTGCAGACGCGAGTCCCAGTAGCCGACATGGAGTCTCCCGGCGAGCCTTCTGGCCAAATTCTGACTTCCCGGGCTCCAAACCTACCTTCAAACGCCACTCCGACACAGCTTCCTTCCCCGGTAACCGATAATGATACCGACCAGGACGTCGAAATGACTCAGCCGACGGTTGAAGCCACCCCCGCGGACGAAAACACAGCTAGTGTCTGGGTTCACTCTGTTGAGGAGGGAGTGAAACAGCTCAAAGTGCTTTACCTCCAGACAAACGCGAAGCGGCCTGACACGGCTAAGAAACCCACTAGGGAAGAAATCAAAAGTTATATCCAGAACATGCGCGCCTTCTTGCTTCACCTTGATGAAGTAGAGCCAAAACCCATTTTCAAAGACAAGTATGGTCTCGATAAGGCCCTCGGGTACATTTTGGGCCCCAACATGGAACCCTTGAAGAAAATGGCCCCAGACCTGTTGCTACTGGCTAAAGAAGTACTGGACAAGTATGAGGCCGAAGAATGGGGTAAGGGCTTTACAGATCACGACGAAGAAGAAGAAGGAATTGAGGGAGATGATTTGGGTTCCGCCGTTGCTACATCCAGCAAAAAGGGTAGGCAAAGCTCTGACCCCCGCCCTTCCGCTCTCACAGAAGTTATCCAACTTCCCCCCGTCTCCCATCCGACCTGGGGCCTCCGAGGCATCATGCACGGCCTGGCTCGCAAGACGACAAAGACAGGTCGAAGTGTTTTGTTTTTGGATCCTCGCTACCGCCACAAGAAACACGACGCCAAGGTTTTTGGCCACAACAACCACAAGCCCGGTGCTTGGTGGCCGTATCAGAAGGCTGCTCTCTTTCATGGAGCTCACGGTGCGCCTCAGGCGGGCATTACCGGCGACCCTAAACTGGGAGCATACTCTATCGTTGTATCAGCGACCTCAGTTTACCGTGACCTGAACGAGGATAAGGGCACCGAGCTTTGGTACAGCGCGGACAAAAGTACGAAGAATGCCAGCCCTGTGAGAGCCGGAGAAACCAGTAACGCGACAAGAAGTTTGGAGATAGCATTAAAGAATGGCAAGCCAGTGCGGGTATTGCGACACGCAGGAACCACTTCTGATCCTCGCCGCAGCCCCATCTACCCTACAGTTGGAATTCGATATGATGGGCTCTACAAGGTCGTCGCTCCAGGAACCGGCACGAACAAGAACAACGGCGTGTTCAAAAAGTTCAAGCTTGAACGGCTCCCCGACTCGGAGAATGCCGGTGTCTCATGGGAGGATGTCCAGAAATTCCCAAAGAGGGAGCAACGGCAGCAATTCGACCAGATCAAGGATGGATACTAGAGAGATCTCAAGCCTGTTTCCTTCCACAGCAGAGCCGGACTTCTCAAGAAGCTTCGCCTTCACACCCCACGATTGCAGTCAAAATACGCGACTTATAACTGGGCTTGATGCCATCAAGCTCACCCCAAAATTGTTATGAAATGTACATACCTTTTCACCATCACCTTGTTTTCCTCCCATCACTTCCGCTATTCCCATTGTCTCTACCACAATCACGCAGGCGTCAACCATTCGATCCAACACAAAAAGAAAACAACCACAAAAAAAAGAAGTTACACACCAAAAGGAGGGAGAGACGTTCAAAGGCTATGAGGTGTTGCAGCCTTTTCAGCGAGGGAGACACGAGAAAAGGAGGGAATGCGGTATGAGTAAGAAGGACGAGAATGACCAGTGCGGTAGTTGACAAAAGGGCAAAATTGGTTAGTAGTAGTACTGTCAAGTAGGATACGAGAAGGATAAAAGTTATTCTTAAGTTTGAGGGGAAGATTTCGTTTTTAGGCGGAAGTTGACTTTCGGATTGTCGGTTATATTCATATCGGTCTGCTATTCCGTTCGACCCTTTCGTATATTCTTAGATTGGAAGTCTTCCATAATAAAAACACTACGCGTCGTTTCTCATTGTGACAAGTTCATCGTGCAGTGAAACCATGCCAAACTCTTGAAGTGACTTTTCCAATGCTTCGTGACCTCACCCTTGATATCGCGATCCAAAAACCCCCATTTAAAGCTTCGCTTGCAAACCTGTTGTCCCAAGAACTTCTTCAACAATGGCACGACCAGCCGCTCTACCAGAAAAGATACACCCGCCCAAAAATGTTCCCTCCAGAGAGTTATACCCATGGACACCACCACCTCCAAAGCCTGCCGCCTCTCCGACCGCGTACAAACCCGGGAACGGAGTGCCATCCGTCCTCATGACATTGCTGCTAAGGTTAGTCTCAATACCGCCCAACGTCTTTCTCGTAAGCAGGTTCATCCGCACCGCAATCAGCGGACCGTACTTCTTATCCAACAACTTGTGCGGCGGCGCCACCCGGCTTCTCCGATCAGGCCAGTAATTCCTCGTGCTGTTGATGAGCATCGCCTGCGCGTCCTTGGAGTACGGGTTATCAAACTGGCTATCTCGGGCCTCGACTTCCTCCTTGATAGCGGCATAGTCAAGGCGGACACCGCCCGTTTTCTCCATCAGCTCGTTCATACCGGCCACCAGATCCTCGAGGTTGTCCTTCACGACAAAGTCCTCGCCGTGCTTGATGAAGTTCTGCACGGGAACGGTGCCGTTGGAGCTGAAGACGCGTTGCCGCAGCGTCTGCACGATGCTCTTGTTGGTGATGTCCGGGTTCTGCTCCGACCCCGAAAGCGCAAACTCCCGCGCCGCGATGGTGCGGTTGCAGATGAACCACGAGTAGTCGTAGCCCGTACTGCAGATGTGCTTGAGCGTCGCCAGTGTGTCGCAACCCGGGAACAGGAACGGGGGCAGTCTCTTGCCTGTGGCGTCCAGCCAGAGCGACGAGGGGGCAGGCAACACTCGGATTCCGTGGCCCGGCCAGATGGGATCCCAGTTCTTCAACCCTTCGGTGTAGTGCCACATCCTGTCCTTGTTGATCACGCTCGCGCCCATGTCCTCCGCGATGTCAATCATCCTCCCGTCCACATGCGCCGGCACGCCCATGACCATCGTCGCTGGCACTTTTGGACCCAACCGATCAATCGGCCAATTCTTCTTGACTTTCTCCAGGTTCCCCCCGATTCCTCCACTAGCAATAATCACCGCCGCCCCACGAATCTCAAACTCCCCCGTCGCCACCCTCGAACTGCTCACCCCCCTCGGCACCGCCCCATCCCCTTGATCCTCCAACACCCTCCCCCTCACCCCGACCGCCCTCCCCGTCTCATCAACAACAATCTCATCAACACAATGCCTAAACCTCATCTCCACCACCCCCTCCTTTTCCTTCCTCTCAACGGGCTCCCTAAAAACCCTCACCACCTCCGGCCCCGTCCCCCAACTAACATGAAACCTCGGCACCGAATTCCCATGCCCTCCCGCCCCCCTTCCATCCCCGCGTTCCGCCCACCCCACATTCACCAAAAACCCCAGTCCCCTCGCCTTCACATAATCTTCCATCTCATCCGTCGCAAAATCCACAAACGCCTCCGCCCATTTTCGGGGCCAGTAATCTTCTTTTTCCAGTTTATCGAATTGTGCAGACGAAAGCCAGTCGCGGAGCGCGAGGGCGCGCGAGTCGCGGATGCCCATCCGCCGTTGGAAGGAGGAGTTCACCATGAAGAGTCCGCCGAGGGACCAGAAGGCTTGACCGCCTAATGAGGAGCGCGGTTCTTGGTCGAGCAGGAGACAGGGGATGTTGGCGCGGGAAAGCTCGAAGGCGGCGACGAGGCCGGAGAGGCCGGTGCCGACAATGATAATTGGATTCTCTCTGGTCGGGCGGGTGGGGAAGGGGGTTGGGCCCGGGGAGGAAGGGCTTGGAGAGGACATGGTGATCGGGAGGTTTGGGAGGTGGTGTTGGTGAGAGTGGGTGAAGGGTGGATGTGATTGTCGTAAATTGAGGTCGAGAGAGTTGTCGTCGGAGAATCGACCGCGGTGCGCTGGGCTGGTGGTTGCTGCGGACGACTGCTTTTCACTGAATGGCACTGTCTTCCCGCAGTTGGATGCCAAAGGGAAGAGAAGGATCAGATGCTGACGCCAACAGAACTGACACTGAGCGTCAGCGATAATGATGGGCTCTCATGTTTGCGGTCACGCGGTCTCTCTCAGTTGCGAGGTTGCCTCGGTTCAGAGACCGAGGGGAAGTTGGTGCGACGTGCATTCGCAGAAGCACTTCCCCGCACAAGGGTTTCAGGGTCTCGTTCGGAGGGGAAGGAGAGGGGATGTGGAAGGGACATTGGAGGTTCCGACCTTCGATTTACGATTGCCTTTGTCACTTGGATTTGCCTTTGCCTTTATTCTTTCAAAACTTTAACTATGACAAGAAAATAAAATGTCGGTCTCGCTGTGGATGGCCCAACAATGCTCATCGTCGGAAGCGCACCCGGACTTACACCGGCACTGACCCACTTATGACGTCTCCGGGGTCCGGGTCCCCATCCACGGATCGGCGATGATTGCGGGTCCCGCCCATGGCTCCTGCCCCGGATCCGGGGTAGTGATCGGAGGTCTACCGAAGAGACCAAGACTTCACTCCCTCACTGCTTCATCAACACTCGATGCAATGGAGCCCCTGACAAAAGTTGACGGCTTTCCCGGTTCGGCGCTTCTCTTGGGCACCGAAAAGGTGGCTTGCAGACTGGATTCGCATGACCAACCGGGTTTCGCTGGACACTCCCGCGAACCGTATCGTCAGCAGAGAACAAGCGTGTTCAGTTCTCCGGCTTCGCTTGAGAAGAGCCGAATATTGTTCGCTTGGCAAAATAGACGATATTGATGTAGAGGGGGGAGGGTTCATGGTGATGATAGGATGGCGACGAGGAACTAGGTAAGGTAGTCAAGAAGCAGAAGCCAAGATGTGTGTATGAGATTAGGAAGGAATATTAATGTGAAATTCCCTGATCAACGAAGTGTCCTCATCAGAATTGACGAAACAAGCTCATTGTCCTCCACTGCCTTTACTCGACCCCATTCCCACCTCTAAAACACGCTCGCTGAAATTCCGATATTTCCTCAAACAATCTCTTTCCTTCATCAATATCTTCCCCTTCCTTCCTTCAGCCCAGGAGAACCCTCTACTCATAACAAGGCCTCAACCAACTTCCACCCTCCGCACCCGCCGGCTCCTCCCACCAAGGGCATGAAATCTTATAAGCCTTAATCCCGCCCTCAGGCGCCCAGCATCCGCTGCCGCTCACAATGCCCGGATCCGAGCAGTCGGTCTTCTGGTACAGCGTGATCTGGCACTTGGGGTTGAGGTAGGCGTCGCTGATGGTGCGGGCGTCGAACGTCTCGGTGACGTTGCCTGTCCACTGCTTCTTGGGCACGGTGCACTCGCCGCAGGCGGCGCCAAAGTTGACCGTGTAGAACTCCCAGTTTCGGGAGTTGAGGTCCATGGGGCAGGTGTCGGAGGTGGAGAGGCGGAAGCCGCCGAGGGTGGGGACGCGCTTGCTGTTGTACTCGGATGAGGAAGAAGAGGAGGAGGCGGGCAAGGCGGAAGCGGTGCCGATGGAGAGGGCGGCGGCGAGAGCGCCGGTGAGGAGGGTGGTGAGTTGCATTGTGTGGTTTCTTGTAGTGGTGATGGTATTAAGGTTGATTGAAGATTTGGCAGATGAAGGAACCGAGTTGAAAGAAGTTGGGAATGAAGGGTGCCTTGCGAGATATTTGTATCTGTCTAAAAGATCTCCTGACGTAGGTCCCGAGGGTTTGGTGATGTGAAGTTTTCACAAGGATCTCGAAGGACCCGGGAAATGGGTGTCTTTATATCCACTTTCGTATTGCTGGAAGCTTCTCAAAATCAGATGAGGAACTTTGAATACGAACATCGTGGCTCCCTACTTGCTTGGCTTCCTTGGCCGGGGGAAGCTTGGTAGCGGAATGTCAAAATTAGCATGGTTTGGTCAACGTGGAGCACGTCCGATATCCGACCTTTCCGTAGGGCTGAGGAGGCTTGATGACAACCTCACTTGTCGGTGGACGGTATCATACGCTATTGGTTCGTCTCAAGTCTCACAAGCTGTCATCCAACTTGTGATGTTTTTCCTCAGCCTCCGCCATACCACTTGTCACCTGTTGAGTCGGATGGTAGCGGCTTGGCATCCCCAGCTGCGAATAACCACCATTCAACTATAACACCGCTCCATATAAGACGGGGTAAATACCGTCCGAGGCTGAACTGTCGAGAGTCGTGCGTCGAGCCGAATCAAAAGAAGTTAAAGCGATGACTGGCCGGATGTTCCAGAAAACACCACATGTCGTCTGTCTGAGCCGCTGCTGACTTCTTTCTCTTCCAGTCCTCCTCTGACCTCAGAATAAAACTTTCTAGCCACCGTCGGTTGCCTCTCCATTACCCCATCCAGTCAAACACCTTTCCCGGATTCATGACCCATTTGGGATCAACCGAAGCCTTGAGCTGCCTCATAAGCCCAATCGTCTCCTCTCCGAGCTCGTCCACCAAGCAGTCCTTCTTCCCAATACCAATTGCATGCTCCCCGCTTACGGTACCCTCCATCTCTAGTGCCCGCGTCATCATGTTTTTGACGCACTTGGCGACTGCCAGCTTCTGCTGCAGATTTGTAGGGTCATACATCATGGAGACGTGAAAGTTTCCATCACCCACATGGCCAATCACGCTCGCAAACAAGCCCAGGGATCCGCACTCCCGCTTCGAGATCTCGATGATTTCCGCTAGGCGTGAAATGGGCACGGCCACGTCCGTAGACCAGATCTCGGTGCCTTTGGGCCGAGTGTTTACCATGGTGAAGAGAGCTTCCTTGCGCGCGGACCAGAGGTCAAGCTCATCCTGCTTCGTCTTTGCAAAGTGGAACTTGCTGTCTGTCAAGGGTTTGATGATTTCGCCTACGCGGGACACATCGCTCTTGATGGCGTCCTTGGTGGTCCCGCTGAACTTGAGGAACAAGGTAGGTTTCTCATCCCACACGCGCTTGCGAACTGCATCGCTTCCGTGGGTGTTTAGCAATTTCATCTGCTCGTCGTCCATGAGCTCCAGGGCAGCAAGCTGGATCCCGGAGCGAATCAGCTTGGAAGCGGCGGCTGCGGCAGAGTGGATGGTGGGGAAAGCAACAACGGCGACGCTGGTTTCCTTGGGGATGGGAGCGAGCTTCAGGGTGACCTCGGTTACTATGCCCAGAGTACCTTCGGCGCCGACAAACAGAGAAGTCAGGTTGTAGCCAGCCGAGGTCTTGCGAGGACGCCGACGTGTCTTGATAACGCGGCCATCCGGGAGGACAACGGTCAGGTTGAGCACCCAGTCTTTCATAGTCCCGTAGCGCATAGCGTTGGTGCCGGAACAATTGGTCGACACCATTCCACCGACTGTGGCAGTGGGCGAGGGATCCAAAGGCACGAAGAGCCCTGTATGGGCGATCTGGTTGTTGAGATCAACCCAGTTAACGCCAGGTTGAACGACGACATCCATGTCATCTGGGTGGAAGGCGATGACTTTATCCATGTAGGTGAAGTCGATGCAGATGCCGGAATATGGCTGGGAGAAGTTGCCCTCGACGCTGGAACCTGCGCCAAAGGGAACCATGGGGACATTGCGAGCACTGCATATCCGGGCGATGGCAGATACGTGGTCAGTCGTGCGTGGGTATACGACGGAAACGGCACGCCTGGGTGAGTTGGATGTCGACCAGTCCGAATGGCCGTGGTGTTCGAGAACATGGGTATCGTAGGTGACGGCGTCTTGTCCCAGTATCTGAGCAATCTCGTTTGCAGCTTCAAGCATTTCTTTGTGGCTTGCGTAGGTCGGCTTTACCAGTGAATGCTCTTCCTTCTTCGAGTCCTTCAAGACAATTTTCGAAACATCCATAATGATTATCGCCGATAACGCAAGGATGATCCAGCCTCGTTTGGACAGGCCTAGCAGATTGAAGAATATCCGTCCAGTCCTCTGGGGGATATTCTTGGATCGTTGTGATGCCCATCGTGTCGACTGATATGCCTGGGGAGCAAAGGTTGGCCGATATTGTCGCTGTACTGGGGGAATCAGGCTTCGGGAATGGGGAGTGAGAGTGAGCCGTGCTCGCGGAAAGCCAAGCACTTGACGTGTCGCCATCTTTGGGTAAAACAACAGTAGCCTGGGGGCGGAGTTACTCCCGACTTTAGCAAGCCCGGTCCGGTGCGCGGAATGGAGAGATGGTCTCTCGGACTACGGAAGCGGAAGTCATAGAGAAACCCTCGGGGCGGCTTGGGAGGGCGGCGCCGATACTCGGCCTGGTATGGGCTGGGGAAGCGGGGCCGTGTTAGCGTCGTCGGCGGTTCCACAAGACCGCTTAGGGCGGGAATCGAAATCCGGGGTTGTACTCGCCAACGTCGCCAAGAAGGCTTGTTTCTGGAGGTTTATAACAGGCCTCAGCTGGTGGCCAAGGACCGTCGCCATCACGACAGAGTTACATAGTCTCATGTCGAGGTAGTTCTGCCGGCAGGAGAAGAAGCGAACCGAGGATGGAAGTCCAGTGTTGGAAAACAAGACAGCTGCAAGAACGAAGTTGGAGAGCATGAAGAGTGTTCCAATTTGTCTGCCTCTAGATAGGAAAAATGATGGGCAATGGGAGAAAGTAAGTGTCAGGTCAATTGGCCACGCCTGGGAAGTCAACTCATCCCTTCCCACGCCTCTACCAGTCGCTCCTTCGATTTTGACGACGGGATTCAAAGATATCCGTTTGACGGAAAGCGGGAAGATAGAAGGTTTGAGTGGGGCACATGCCCTAACACTTGTACATATGTAAGGCACAGCGCTCAAGTGTAACGAACATGCAGTAATCGGAGAAACCCGCTGAAAGTGTTTCTATCTTTCAACAAGTCAACCAAGGCCTCAATGTCCTTTTCATTCATGACTTGGAGGATAAGAAGTTATTGTTCATATGTGAATGCCATGAAATGGACTGCGCCCCCTGAGGACTGAGGTTCTTAAAATTGCAGTGGAAGAGGGCGATCAGGGTTCATACTTGGTGCGACATGGCAGTGCATCTTGCCTGGACGTTACGAACGGCGCTTGTACCTCCCGTCGCAACTAAAGTGTCCCTTTAACAACCCGGTCTTTTAACATCGCGTTGCCCTCCGGTCGAGCTTCAGAAAGGTTGGACAGCACATCGCCTTTTTTTTAAAAAAATAATCCGCCATTCTCACCTTCTCCAAGAATCGACCCTGAACGTCCCGCGCAGAATCCAGATTGCCACACCCCAACCGGTTTCATCCCTCGGAGCGGGTGACGATCTGTCGTATCAATGTTTCCTGTCCGGGCTTGTTAGTGTAGTCGCTTGGCGTAACGATTGGCAGGACGTAACTTTCAAAGATACGGTATTTTATGTAACATAGGGCCTAGCGTTACAAGGGAACTTACGACAGCACCGGCCGAGATGCAGTTGGTGCAGATGTCATGCATGGATAAAATGAAGATTGGGACGACCCTCGACTTCTCTCCTGCAACATCATCAGTCTCATCTCCGCAACTTCAAGAGATGCATCGACACAGACCTCTCTATGGACGATATCACCCAGCCGTGATAGGCAAGGCGATCGGCTGGAAATCCACAACACGTTAGCCAGCAAGCCCCATCCGCGACTGCCGATCCACTGAATCGCGTACCTGAATTTCACCACAACGGAGCAATGCCGTGATGGGAAGCCACCCTCCACCACGCACAAGAAGGGGGTGAGCTGGAGATTGAGTGCCCACCATCCCACACGACTCGTCACACCTGCACGCATTGCACTGCCCACTCCCGTTCACCGGTTATCTTATCGCGTGGAAGCACTCCCGTCTTCAAGGAAGACCACCAAGGTTCTACAAGCAGAGAGGACAAGGGCAGGCCTTCGTTCTCAGGAACCGAGAACCCCTTCCGCCGCGTCATCGTGGGTGGTACCCACTCTCCCGCCTTCAATGTCTGAAACCGTCTCCAGATTTTCTTCTTGCTCTTTTTTCACTTCAACATTTCAAGTCCGCAAACCATAGGGGACCATTCTTTGTTGTGTGCACTGTCCAAGGTAGTTCTAGACCACCATCATATCGATCGGTCTAGTACCAGTCATTCGTTGAAGCATATCTCATTTGGGCTGATCGCGGCCTTTCTTTCTTACAATCTCTTGGATTTGGCATTGGATAGCTCTCTCTATCTTACGCATAATCTACTCTTTTATTATCATAACCGACGACGACAAGGACATACTATAACTCGGAATATCTTGGCGATATCAAATATCGAGCTGGGCTGTGGACCGACGACTGGCTAGAAAACACCATACATCATGACGACAATATCATCAACAAGAGGAGCGAGATGGCTCACAGCTCTCTTCGCCGCCGCAGGTTGTTTGCTGCCGGCAGCAAATGCCCAAGGCTACGCGGTTGATACCCCAGGTACTGCGAACACTTGAGCACTTCAACCTGATGCAGACGCAACTAACACACTCCTTCAGATAACATCCGCGCCTCCGCCAAAACTCTAGCATACGATATGATGCGATTTTACAGCGGCAACCAGTCGGGCGAAATCCCAGGTATTCTGCCCGGTCCGCCCTCCGACGGCAAAGGCGACTATTACTGGTGGGAAGGCGGCGCCCTGATGGGCACCATGATTGACTACTGGCACTTGACCGGCGACACCACCTATAACGATGTCGTCACCCAGGGTATTCTTCACCAAGTCGGCGATAATCGCGACTTTCAACCCTTGAACTTCACGGCCTCGCTTGGCAACGACGACCAAGGATTTTGGGGCATGACCGCCATGCTTGCCGCCGAGAACAAGTTTCCCAACCCGCCCGCTGACCAGCCCCAGTGGCTTGCCCTTGCTCAGGCCGTCTGGGCCACCCAGGCCGCGCCTGACCGCCACGACGATACTTGTAACGGTGGTTTGAGATGGCAGATCCCTCCCACAAACAATGGCTACGACTACAAGAATACCATTGCCAACGCTATGTAAGTATACATATCACAACAAATTTCCGAGCTGCCCAGCTAACCAAACCCCCTAGCTTCTTCAACATGGGCGCCCGTCTCGCCCGCTACACCCGCAACGAAACCTACGCCACCTGGGCCACCAAGCAATTCCAATGGATCTACGACGTCAACTACATCGACCACGAGTCCTGGAAAGTCTACGATGGCGGGCACGTCGAGCACAACTGCACGGACATCAACAAGGCGCAGTTCAGCTACAGCGCCGCCCTACTCGCCCAGGGCGCCGCCTTCATGTACAACTACACGGACGGCGACACCGCCTCGCAAGACATTTGGAAAACCCGCGTCGAGAAACTGACCGAGGGTCTTTTGCGCGATTTCTTCCCCAAAAACATCGCCTTCGAACTCGCCTGCGAGTCCCGCCAAGGCGCCTGCACGCCCGACATGATGAGCTTCAAGGGCTACGTGCACCGCTGGATGGCGACGGTCACGCAGGTGGCGCCCTTTACGCGGGACACCATCCTCCCTGTCCTCAAAACCTCAGCAGAAGCGGCAGCAAAGCAGTGCACCGGCGGAACCACAGGGCGAGTGTGTGGGTTCTACTGGTCCGAGGGTGTCTTTGTTGATCCGTCTGTGGACAAGACTACCGGTGCGGGAGAGGCGATGGATGTCCTGGCGGCGGTATCGAGTTTGTTGATTGATGAGGCAGATCCGCCGTTGACGAATCAGACTGGTGGTATCAGTAAGGGAGATCCGAATGCGGGACAGGGAAGTAGGGCTGCTAGCGAGCCGGCGAAGCCGATTACTACGGCGGATAAGGCTGGGGCTGCTATTTGCACGATATTGCTGGTGGCGGGAGGTATTGCGATTTGGATGTTTATGAATTTGGGGGATTGAGTTGATGATTTTGATGAATGGGGGGGGATTTGAGGGGGGTGTGTATGTGCAGTCATGTTCATGATTCTGTATACTTACATCTTTGATGGGTTCTTTTTGTAAGAGACGGGTAGATCTTGGGCTGGCGTTATGTAAAAGGGGGTTTTCTTCTTCTTGTATATGTAGAACTTTTTGATGCCACTGTACGTCTGTGACTCCCCGGTGTTCAGGGGTCGAGATGAGAATGAAGCTTCTGTGTCGTCGTCTTTCCTTTCTTCTTGGCGTTAGATGACAAGAGTACTGTCGAAATAAGCTTCTTACTTTGCTAGTGCTGACCAAGCCAAGTCTTTAAGCATCACCAAGTGGTCGCCCATTCAACAATGCGTGGAACCCGAGATTTCTTCCCGCTCTTTCCACAGAAGAGCATAACGACTTAATATTGAGGGGATGATATCAAAAAAAATCGTATGTCCTCATTTCACATGCGGTTCACGCTTACAAAGCTTCGAAGTACGAGTGAAAGTGGACAGTGATACAACAGAGGTTAGTAAGAGGTAGGTATCGTTCAACGGCCATCAACAGACGCAATAGTTCATACTTGCATTTTTTATGCACAGATCGGCAACGGCTCTTCCCATTTCCGAAGGGTGCCTTTATTCAGTATTCAGTGATTCATAAAACCACACAGAAAAGCCACAGGATGACGGGAATAAGGTACAGATACGAATCGGCATAGAGACCGTTCGATCCGATTATGCGTACTCTAGAGATGAGTAGCGCGTGGCAATATTAAACCGCTCGGTACTTATCCGTTCGTTTCATCGCAGTCAACATAGCAACATACCCCTCAATGCCGACCTCGACTTGGAAGCTCAGCAGCAAAATTCCGGTTACCGACACTTGTATCCCCTCTAGATACCTTATACAGTATCCCCCAGCGTTTCCACGAAATGATATCGCCTAATGTTCGGCGGATCCGGATTTAAAGAGAAAGAGCGGTTGCTTCGGTGTAACGCCGTACTTTCCATTGGATGATGGAAGGCAGTGCTGCTCCTCAGGAAGGTGCGGGTTTGAATCTGGGATAACATACAAATCGACTGCACCTTCCACTTTTACGTTCTATATGTGTTCGATGTTCTTCTTATATCATCTCTGTCACTGACCGCTCTGACCGCTGAATGGCCTCCCTCCCCTGGCCCAAGCGAACTCAACTGTGTCCCATAGCAAAGCGGAGCCGACTTAGTCGACTGTCGATCGTCTAGCTACTAGAGAGCTAGGATCTAGAAAACTATCCGAACGGTCAAGTGTGTGGCAGAGTGGGAATTCGTTCCACTCGCTGGACTTAACGGGAATCCGGGAATAACGGCAAGGTGGCTTTGGTATATGGCAGGGCATCATCGATTATCACTAGTGCAAGCGGATTCCGAATCTCCGATCGAGTTATGTAGGAAATCCGTGCGCTAAGCGGAAGATGCACAACCAAAACCAGTGGCACTTCTCGTCATTGACCGATTATACCTGCCGAGCCTGCGTACGACTGGACGAGGTTGGTGACGGCTACGTACCGCCGCTCGGACTGAGGATAGACCCCGCCTCAGTCCCCCAGCATCACCGGTGTACACAACTACCGTGTAGCGGGGGGATTAGATCATGGGTTCGTCGGTCGTCGGTACTCGGGGTCTGGGATCGGGCCGGGGTGGTTTACTACGTAGAGGGAATGGATGGTTCCTCGAGTTCTTGAAACATGAACTAGGAACAAGTTATGAAAAAGTGGCCGATCGGTAACTGGATGCCGTGGTAAAGTTGTATATCCATTCGAGGGGTTGACATGTCCGGTATATATAACTCTGGGATAGCCCCATCAGGACTTGAAGTCTTGGACTCCTAGTCATCTTTCAACACCTCTGGTTGCCGCGGTCTACCCCAAAGAGCCGCAGTTTGTACAGAGATGATGGATCTCTTACACCTCCTCCCACTGGAGGTACCCAGTCCCACCAGTCTCACGGGGATTGCCCTCATCGGCGTAAGTACCTATCCTAAGCCCCTATCTTACCCCGTTACTATCCTCAGCTCAAGTTCCAGTCTAACAACTGACCCTCCCCCCTTTCAAACCAAAACAGACCTCCCTCCTCCTATCCTACATCTTCCTCTCCGCCATCTACAACCTAACCCTCCACCCCCTCCGCTCCCACCCAGGCCCCCTCCTCCACCGCGCCTCCCTCCTCCCCTACCTCTACCGGCAAATAACCGGCACCCTCCCCTACTACGTCCTCACCCTGCACCAGCGCTACGGCCCCGTGGTCCGGATCTCGCCCAATTCCCTCTCTTTCGCCGACCCGCAAGCCTGGAAGGATATTTACGGCCACCGATCCCCGGGACAGGAAGAGTTTGCCAAGCCCAACTCGTTCTACAGGACGAAAGGGATTCCGCCGAATTTGCTGAGTGAGACGAGAGAGAATCATGGCCCGCTGAGAAGGTTGATGGCGCATGGGTTTAGTGAACGGAGCATGAGGGCGCAGGAGGGGATTATTGGGGGGTATGTGGATGCTTTGGTTAGGGGGTTGAGGAGGGCTTGTTTTGGTGGTGGTGGTGAGAAGAAGGCTCAGCAGGGGGAGAAAGAGAACGGAGTGATGGAAAAGGAAAAGGGGGAGAAAGCAGCGCCGGTACCCCTCGACATGGTAAGCTGGTACAACTGGACCACCTTCGACGTCATCGGCGACCTGGCCTTTGGCGAGCCATTTGGGTGTCTGGAGAAGGCCGAGTACGATCCGTGGGTGGACGCGGTTGGAAAGAGTGTGCGGTTTAACGGCGGCTTCTTGTTTCCCATCAGGCTTTTGGGCTTGGAGGACGTGGTGTATCCGATCGTTCAGACATTGAGCAACAAGGCCAGACAGTTCCATCAGAAAAGGACGATGGATAAGCTGCAGAGGAGGGTGAATCTGACGAAGGAGAGACCGGACTTTTTGGAGGGGTTGTTGCAGAAGAGGGAGGAGTGGGTGAGTTTACCTCCATTTTTTGGTTGTCTGTCGGCGTCTCATGGTGAACAGATACTCGTCCGCCGCTAGTCAGACGGTCAATTTTGTAGACCTGACGAGTACGCACGGCGGTGTGGTGATTGATGCTGACAAGTATACCACCTCTAGGGAATGGACATGGAACGACTCGCAGCCAACGCAAGTCTCTTGATCATCGCCGGCTCGGAAACAACTGCAACGCTCTTGTCTGGAGCAACGTATTTGCTGCTCAAGGATCCCGAGGCAATGAAGAAGCTGACTGAGGAAGTGCGCTCGACGTTCAAATCGGAGGAAGAGATCACCCTTTCGTCGGTGGGCAGCCTCGAGTACATGCTGGCCTGCTTGAATGAGGCCATGCGTCTTTACCCGCCTGTGCCCATCGGCATGCCCCGAGTTGTTCCCAAGGGCGGTGCAAAGGTTGCGGGCACATTCGTTCCAGAGGGTGTAAGTTTCCACTTCCTTCAAGAAGAGCTTTTTGTTATGGCGTTCTTGAACTGACCATTCTTGCTTTCCGTCGATAAAGACCGTTGTTGCTGTATGGCAATGGGCCACAAACCACAACGAGCAGCATTTCGTCGAACCCTTCGAATTCCATCCCGAGCGTTGGATGCATGATCCCCGGTTTGCCAACGACAGGCTGGATGCGGTACAACCCTTTAATGTTGGACCTAGAAACTGTATTGGTCGGAAGTGAGTGAAGAATTTCCTTTGGTGTTTCGGCACTTTATTCTCTTCCTCCTTGTTCGTTGGCTGACAAAATACCCTCCTCTATCACAGCCTCGCAATCGCGGAGATGAGGCTCATCCTTGCCAAAGTCGTTTACAACTTCGACATGCAGCTCGCAAACCCTGGCAAGGACTGGCTGGATCAACAGGCCTTTACCCTGTGGGATAAGCACCCGCTTCCGGCCTATTTGACTCCGGTAGAGAGGAACGGTGTATAGCTTGGAGACGGTCATACTTGAAGGGCTTCAAAGTAACTGGACATGCCGGCCGGTTGACTGATATGCGTGTGACCCGGAAACCGGCCCTGATCCCGAACGTCAGTGATGGTCTCACTCATGTGTTCTTCAACCAACTTGTACGCTAGAAGAAAGAGTAAGCATTTCTGGATAAAAGAGACCAGGAGAGCGATAGTGTTGTCAAACCTCTTTTGTGCACAAGTTGCAAGCATGAAGAAATCGTCGACGTCGCGATGTTCGTTTGTTTACTTGTCAAGCTCCCCAATGAGAGTTCTACCCACAAATACTCCACGGATAGAGGTAGTTTAGTTGACCGATGGAGCCAGGGAGAGAGCTTACTATCTTGCTGTATGGTGTGTACACATGTACGGTCACAGCATCTATACCGTAAACATTGGAGTGAGACTAGAAAATGATTAGTACCTAGATACGAAATGAGGCAAGGGGAGATCCATGGTAACAGTCAAGACTTGTATTTGTAATATTGTATCGGTCATAGACCTGTCCTCATGGCGTCCAGCGACCAAGCGACGTCCAACAGCCCAGGCGCCGTCTTTGTCGTCGGTATCCTGTTTCGGTTCTCATGTCATAACAAGCACTAATCAGCATCAACACGCCCGCAGGACGAGGCTCAAAGAAGACACCACCACGGAAACCCATTTGCCAAGCAACTTGTGAACCCACTGATTGATCCAATACCAATAGTCATTACGATATTATCCTCTAGTCTTAATCCCCTAGCATAGACGCCGTATAACCGTTTCCCTCACTACCCATAACCTAAGCACCGATACCGGCCAGTTCACTCTTGTGCTTCCCCGCAACCGGACAGACGGCGCCCTCGCTGGCGTTCTTCAGATCCGGGTGTCCGTGAACCTTGCCCTTGTGGTGTACGATCTTGGCCTTGGTGACGGGGCATTCGGCATCCTCCGGCGCGCCCTCGGTGCTGGGGTGATCGGGGGGTAGTACTGTCGTTGCGGTGCTTTGCGAATTTAATAAAGTTAATTTTTAAACGAGTAAAGGTTAAAAAGTGAAGCGTAATGTTACCCGACTACAGGGCAGACCTCATCGTCCATCTCCTTGGACTTGGGCTCGTTGACGATGCGGCTGTTGAGGGCGGGGCAGGCCGAGGCGTCATCCAAGCGCTTGAGACCCTCGGGCTGGGGCACTTGGGGATGCTTGTGGAGGTTGTGGTGGTGATCGGTCGAGGCACCCACGACAGGGCATGTTTGGCCGGGCTGGGAGAGATCGATGTCGGGGTGGGAAGGTGGGAGAGTCGAGTTTGTTGTCCTAAAATCGAATAAGTTCAACCATAAATATAGGGTATATATGTATAGTATATATTACCCAACTATGGGGCAGACCTGGGGGTTCGTGGTGGCGCCAGTCATTGTGATGTTGGTGTTTTGTTTATTGGAGAAATGGGCTGGTGTGCGATGGTATCTGGAGACTTGTTGGTTGAGTTGACTGTCCTTTCAGTTGCTTGATGCGATGATATGTCGATAGATGGTATGATGTTGTGGAGGAGAGGTTTCGTTGTTGGGAGGACAGAGATCTAAGTACCTAGTAATCTTTCTTGTCTCTCGAGGCCCGTTGTTAGTGGAATGCGATAGAGTGAAACAGCGACCAGGTGACCTCGACTGCGTACTTACCCGACGGGAACCGAACAACTTGAGATTCCTTTCCTTTGTTGGCGAGAAAGTTCGAGGCGCAAGAGCGGTGACAGTGGTCATGAAGAAAGGGCTCTTCCCCCTCAAAGAAGAACGTCCCATGATGTTTCCCATGACGTATCCGGAGTGCAGGAACCAGGGCCGCCCGGAACTCAGCGTTCTCATCCAATCATAGCAGGCATTTTACTCCACAATCAGGGGATCGTGGGGAATGTGGATCTGGCTGTCGGCTCCGGACCAATAAGAGACCGTACATTGACAAGCTGCCCCTTGCTTAATGCTCGTCTTTTTCTCGCTTTCCTCCAGCTCCTGGTCTTTTATCACATCACCGAATGCAAAGTGCGATTGAATGCATGGGCAAACTCTCTGACCGACTGCCTGCTGTCTGTATCTTCATTTCCTCCTGAGGCGGTCTGACGAGACAATATCTCACCTTATTCAGTTTGGTCTCATTGACGAACGGGCAGTTGAAGACGAATGAGCGAAATGGAAGGTGTGCCTTCCACTTCAACGTACATCCTGCCCTCTCAAGCGCTCTGACTTGCTCTTCTACTCAATCACATCCTGCGGGAGAAGAAGGCGGTTGAAAGGCAGGATTATTAATGCCACAAAATATCATGATCGGATATGCTTGGAGTACCTTCGACGAATATCATCCAAGATATTGCCACCTTCCAAAGTCGAGGTAGCCAATGGATTGAAAACGCAGCGAACTTTGGACTACGACAACAAGAACACCACGTCAGTCAATCGATACCCGAAACGGCATTATCTCTCCAGTATTTGATGCCGACTATCTTGGAGGGCTCGCTCACAGCTCAAGGTGTTTGGGTGCGGTCAATCTGCTCGTCCCCGCCAGTTGGGGCTACCGCAATGGTTGTAACCTGTAACCTCCGACCTTCATCAGTAGTGCAGACAACATCAGCAATGGGCCAACCAGCCGGCAAAAGGAATGACCACCAGCTAAAGAGACAAAGGCTAAAGTGACAGAGCGATCGGAACCACTGGCAGGTCGTCTTGAAGTGTTTATGTCTTGCCATTTTTTTTTTTTTTTTGAAACCATCAGATCGTACTCCTCCTCGCTTCTAACAGTGCCTTCGACTATCTACTAAGTAATATCGGCGAAGTTGGCAACCTCGAGCATCGGATAAACACGATTGTCGCGGTCTGGACGGCAAACGGCGAGCTAACGTGCCAATGCGACCACATGGCAGATGAATGGTGGGACGGGAGGTGAGACGGAAGGTGAGAGTTCGGACCAAAATAACACATCCTGTCGGCGATTTCATCCCAACGTCAGCTTTTGAGCTTATTTCAACCTCGGCCGAGCCATGGATGGTGTTGTGTACCTAACAATAGCCACCAAGAAATCTCGTTCAGAAGCAAAGTGGTGTCTTCCTATTTCTAGTGATAGGAAGCCTGAACCTCAGCTGCAGATATTTCTGCCGGATTCAGTTGGCTTGAGCAATTAGGGTTGAACTTACCTCTAGGTTTAACCGTAATATATGAGATGGGGAAACCAGGAAAGACAAGACAGGACAAGACACCTCTGACAAAGACAGTCTGGTCTCCCTGCTTTGCAAAGTGAAGGCTACTTTTACCAATATTCTTTCTCTCTCTTGTTTATGTTTCTCAAAATGAGACTGAGACACCCCAGAGGCTTCCGACTTCGCGTGTGTCAATATCATATCTACCATTTACGTAGTATCTATTTTATTCAACAGGTTGAGTTTGTCACACGTGATCCGGCAAAATCACCAGAGGTTCAGAGGTCCAGAGGTTTCGGAGGGACTGTTCATGTCCAGGAACATCGTTGTTGTGAACTGAAACTCTGAAACTCTGAAACAAAAGGGCTGGATTAACCTTCTTCTAGAAGAAGAAAAGCCACGAGTTACCTAACGATATGACGTGATGCAGTGGACACGGCAGACTCTGATGATGAAAATTTCGTTCGCCAGAACACGATATTAGTGAGATTTGAGCAAGCGTTCATTACAGCTAGGTAAACTGCAGTCGAGTCGAGTCAACGTCGGCTTCAACTCACGAGATCCTCACGCGAGGCTCACGAGATTTCGTGTCTTGGTAGGTATGGAGACGAAAAAAAATGTAGAATAAAAATTGATACGTATATATACTATGCGGTGGAAATTATATAATCAAGCAGCCATTACGCCGTTATCCAGAAAAAATATTGACACCCGACATTGTACGATTGTGCGACCAGCCTTTGTATGCACACAGCGTTGCGTGGCCTTCACTGGCTCTCATGCTTTCAACAACAACATTTGCCATTTCTTCTAATGCGACTTTCAACCGTCAAGTGTGCGTTTGCGTTTGCGTTTGGGGGGTATCTTTTCACCAACTTCCCTCTCAACTTCCCAAGATGATCGGACCGACTTGAAAGGAACCCCTTTTGAGAGTCCCGATTCAAACATCGGATCAGATCAGAACATGCCTGCAGCTTGTTTGTTTTCTATTTTTTTGCTTTTCTTTGTTTCGTCTCTTCTAAAATTTGGTTAGAAAATTTAGAGGAGCAAGCTAGCAGTTCCGAGAACGGCAGCCATCAGGACACCGGTGGCGGCGCCCTTGGAGACAGCGCCGTTCTCCTTCTTGGGGCCGTCAGTGGTAGTCTTGGGGCAGATGTCGGTGCCCTCAAGAGCAGACTTCTTGACCCAGATCTTGGGCTCGCCGGCGCCCATGTAGGCGGTGATCTGGCCGAGGCCGTCGGCGGTGGTGGTGGCGCAGCTGAGGACCTCGACGACCTCGTCGGAGTCGCGGAAGCCGCCGACGGGCATCTCGTAGCTGTCGCCCGTGGAGGACTTGTTGGTGACGCAGAACACGACCGAGTTCTCGGCGGGGCCCTTGGACTGGCAGAAGTGGTTGGTGTCGGCGATCAGGACCTCGGACGTCTGCTTGATGTAATCGGGCGACTGCTTGATGGCGTTCTTGCGGACCTTGTTGAGCGTCTGGGCGAGAACGTAGAGAGGGGCGGTGGTGTTGTAGTTGGAGGTCCAGACGGGCTCGCGGTTGTCGGGGGTCGCGCCGCCCTTGAAGTGCTGCTCCTGACCTTGGTAGACTGTTGTGATGTGTCAGATTAGTGATCTCATGATGCGCAGAAAGGAACAAATGCGAAAAAGAAAATAAAAAAAGAGTGTCTTACCAGTAGGGATACCGTCGTTCATGATAACATAGGTCATGGCGTTCTTGGCGAGGGCCATGTCTTCGTTCTGGCTGGCGAAGCGGGGCATATCGTGGTTCTCAATAAAGGTACCGAGGGCAAGAGTGTCGTTGCAGCTGTCAGCGGCCTGGGTGCGGATCTCGCCGAGGGGCTCAAAGGAACCGCCGTTGAAGGCCGCGAGCAAGGGGTAGTAGTCGAGGTAGTTGGGCATGCCGGGGAGGAGGTTCTTGGACTTGTTCTGGTAGCGGCACATGTCCTCGGTAACGCCGGTCAAAACCTCACCGAGAGCGAAGACGCCGGAAGCCTCGACGAACGTGGGCAGGAACGCATCGTTGACGTGCTTGGCGGCATCGATACGGAGACCGTCGATGGAATAGGTCGAGACGAGATCCTTGATCCAGTTGGTGAAAAGGCTGACAACATCGGGGGACTCGGTCTTGAGATCGGCGAGGGCGATGCCATAGGGATAGAGCCAGCAGTCCTGGTAGTTGGTGGCGTTCTCCCACTCGGTAACGTTGCAGTACGGGTGGAAGTACTTTTTGTCGTTGAACGGCTTGAACTTGGAGTAGTCGACCTTGGGGGGCACAATGTTGTCGAACTTTTGCGCCATGTGGTTCACGACAACGTCGACCATGAGGAGCATGTCACGCTTGTGCAGCTCGTCAACGAGGTTCAAGAGGTCCTCCTTGGTACCGAATTTGGGGTTGACCTGGGTGAGATCCTCCGACCAGTAACCGTGGTAGGGCTGGCCAACGGCGGTGTCCTCGTCCTCGTTCTTGATGACGGGGCTGATCTGGACGGCATCGAAGCCCATACCTGTACATATTCTGTCGGCTGCTGGGCTCACAAAAACGGCATGAGACAAGCTGGCCAAACTTACCTTGGATGTAATCCAACTTGTTGGTGAGGCCCTTCCAAGTACCGCCGCAAAACTCGTACAGCTTGCAGTCGACCGAACCACCGTCGGTGCGGGCGAAACGGTCGATCATGACCTGGTAGATGGATCGGGACTTCCACGCCTCAGCGTCGGCGGCGGCAGCATAACCGGAAAAGCTCAAGGCCGCCGCAACGGCGCCTGTCAAAAGAGATGACCGCATCTTGTTGTGTGTTTCTGATGGATGTTGTTTTTGTCGTCGTTGTCGTCTTGTTCAACGCAGGTTGAGGTGAATGGCGGGCTTTTTTCTGGTCTCAACGAATGACTCTTTCTCTTCCCTTTCTTTCCTTCTTCCTTCTCAAAGAGTGGCTGTTTCTCCGTTCTTTCGACACCGTCCGTAAAACGAGGGGAGGGATGGCGCAAAGGGGAGTAAACAAAAGCGAGTGTCTACGGGCAAACCGAGGATGGAAAGACCGATAAAAAGAGCGTGGGCGAAAAGAAAAACGGGATTCAATTCGCGATATACTACAAAATGAGTGACACCGGAAGGACGGGATTTTGGTTGTGGAGAGAGAGGACGGAGTGGACGGGGAAGAAGACCTGGAGATGAGTTGGGATGGCTAGAGTTTAGGGGGGAGGTCGTCCAAGTACGAGGAGTTACAAGGACGGTACCAGGCCAGGAAAGGCTACGATTGGCTGGCGGTGCCTCTTTTACCTCGGAAGGGATGGACGGCCCTGCTCGGGGATGCTGGTCGCCAGCGAACCACGAGACCCAAAGAAGCCCATGAAGGCCCACGAAAGGCCCACGATCAGTGCATGATCCAGCTGCCACCTGCAAATCTCCAACCTAATGCCGCTGAGATCTGCCCGCCCGCAGCTGGAGGCATGGGAAGACTCCAGCCGCTACAGCCTCGACAGCGTCCTGTTTTTTCCACGGACGACGGCAGAAGGACGGCAAGACAACGGCCAGATCGTGGAGAAAGGCCAGCCAGGGGGGGGGGGGGTAGAAGGGGTTACCCTTTTGGGGGCAGTCTAAAAGCGTCTCATGTCTCGAAAGGAGGACACCCAAGAAGATCCCAAGAAGTCTCATTTCAGAACGGACAGGGAGACCGAGGAGGGTTGGTTTAGGGTTAGCTGAGGGCCGTCAGGGTTGGACGAGAGGGCAGCACGGAGGGCTGTGTTTGGTGGTGTGGTAACAGTGGGCGAAAAGGGGCGAGCCGAGGGAGGATCATGGAGCAACCAAGACCAGAAAATAAATGAACAGGCCACTGGGGGCGAGGCCAGCAAGGGTCGCCGGTATTGCTTTAATTCTTTTATTGGCCCGGCACCCACATTCAAATTCATGTGCAATTCAACCTCGTGGGTTTCCATAAATGAACCGAACCCACTTGGTGTTGGATGCAGCGATGCAGGTCCCTTTTTCTCTTCAATGCTTTGTCGCAGGCTGCTGCCGTTTTTGGGCCTGTGGTTTTGTTTACATTGAATTGACTGGAGATGGCAAGAGTCGGTGAGATGAGGTGGTGACCATGGTGGAGGATGGTAAGACGGAAAGGAAAAGGAACAAAAAAGTTGACAGGGAAGTGTGACGAGACAGTCTGCTAGTGTTAAATGTTGGTGTTCAACCAATGTTACCCAACTTGCATGACCCAATGCAGGAACAAAGTTATCCGAACATTTCGCTGACCACAGTGCCCTAACGCTTCAGTTGCCTTTGTACCTGACTGACACAGTACAGTGTGGTGATAGCGTAAGGTAAGGTATGTAAACCGCGTAACGTACCTTACTTATCGCATCGGCATCAAGCGGGACGGGAGTTGTATGTGTATGTTAGGTAAGAATGGCATTGTCCGACCCATTGTGCACTTTGTTGGAATGTTTGATGCCATTATGGATGTCAAGATGCAATTCACGATCTAGGGGTAGGTAGAGACGGGATCGCGGCACAGAGCCGGATATTGCCTGCCATCATGGTGCCTCATCGTCAATCTGCGGGAGAGTGCGATTATATCAGTGGAGTGTAATCCTGTTAAATCCGCCGTCAAAGTGGTTACCAGCGGACCAACGGTGGAGGGCCCAAGTCCCAGCAAGAGATGGATACGAGCAGTCCCGTACCGTCTTAACCCAGAGCGTCATAGTTCAGATGCTAAAATTACGCGAGATTTTCTCGAATTTTCCCGAGCAGAGAAGCACGGTCCACCTTTTCCACTGTTGTCCACTGCTGCCCACTCCCGCTGCTCGGCCGGCCAACCCCTTTCTGGCTCAGCTGGCCGTGGGACCTGGTTTCTCCCGATTCACGACTACCGCTTTGTCCGATCCACAAAGCAGCACTTTTGGCAGCCCACTGAGGTGTAGCCCACCCATTTCCACCACTCTTTGCCAATCAATCAGAAACCCGGCTATTCGTTCCGTCGTCGGTTCAGCCAGAACACCCAAGGACCCATGGAAGGGTTGTGTTTCTTACTGAAGATGGATGGCGACAGAGAAGAAACGACCAAATGCAAGAGCGAGACGTGAAACCGTTAGAGAACCACCTCAAGTCCAGCTGTCCAGGAGGGTTCTTGATGCGGGGATGGGGATGGGGATGGATCATGCAGTGGCAGTCAAGGGAAGGAGGGAATGGCGCCCAAAAAAAGAACAGCAAGAGATGGGGAGATCACTGACCAGAAAAGTGAAGAGAAACCCCCCGTCGTCCAATACCCGACAGCGCCCACTTCAGCCAATCCCGATTCCATACATACCGTTAGCAAAGTCATCTTGTTCGACAGCTTGTTCTAGCTCCATCCTTATTGGCATGTCGCAGATCGCCACCTCCCCACTGCAAAGATTGGGAGGCGTCAGAACGACCAGGGCAACACCACGGCGAGACACCACCACTTCTGACCACAGGCTACAGAGAGAGAACCCTGTGAGAGCGCGGAAACCAGGCGTGTGGTACACTACTGCGCATAGTAGGGTGTCCTCTGCGACGACGCCAGGCATCGCGACACATGCGACGGGCACGGGAGCGATTCGAACATGGAAAGAATGGAAGAGTACCACTCCTCTGCCAAGAAAAGCGAGCTCCAGCAAGACAAGGCTTCGTCTCGTACCATGAAACTGAACCCATCGACTGCCAGGTACCTAGTCCTTCTCCTGCTGCCCGGGCTCCGGGCTCCGGCCTAGTTGCTGGATGCTTCCGTTCATTGTTCTTGACCTTGTTTACAACAACTACGTATCGTACGCTGGCTGACTCTTCTGTGACGGACCAGCAGACAATGGAGCAAATAGCAACAAACTTCTACGTCGTCCCTCGTCCCTCGTCGCTCCCTACCCACGTGCTACTACCGCGCCGATATATAACATGTACAAACATGTGCCGACGCAGCCACAAGGCACAGAAATATTAGGGAAACACTGAGAAGGCCAGAGCCGCACCCTGCTATTTGCTACAATGATGGTAATGGTGGGTGGTAGTGGTGGTCCAGTGCCTGGCCGGTGTGGTTGTTCCTGAGCGTTCAGGCCTCCCGATTGGCCAATCATATACCCTATGTTCTTTTCGACCACTGGCCCGTAGGCCGCCAGGGGCTACCAAGCTTCCCACCACTCCCACCACCCAGGCACTGGACTCCAGGCTCCCACCTCACCTCAGAAAACATGGAATCTCCTAGGTCGCTCGTATCGCTGTATCTATGGATGGCCTGGTCAGTGCGGCGGAGCAAGGGGTCGCCGTGGTCGCCCAAAAAGCCCAAAAAAAGCACTGGAAAAATGGTGTTTTTGCCAAGAAGTCTCGTTGTTCTGTCTGGAACCTTTTCTGGCTTTCTCTGCTCTCGCACTGGCCACAAGACCCCTCCTTCCACTCGGGCCCTCGACAATTGTTGGCCGCCGGATTGCCTACCATGTCGGCGAATTAGCCAATGGCACGGAGATAGCGAAAGTCTACGAATCGAGATGATGGACAATCCAGCGAGAAAAGCACTTTGGAAAACACCGAGGGTCTCGCAGAACAAGGCCTCTCTCTAGCCTCTAGGGGCCTCCTCCTAGGGCCTATCGCGCCCCCAATCCCCATCAACCGCGCCAAAACTTGCCCATGCCGCCCCGTCTGATGGAGATCCGGTGGCGTTCTGCGTAAAACTAAACGCCGTGATGGGAGAAGGACAGTCGAGAACCAAACCAAACCTACACTACCTACGAAATGGTGCCAAACGCTCCAAAACAGCCCTGACGCCTGACGAGGACGCTACTGGACCATTTGGACGGCTTCTTCGTCGCAGAACCACCTGGACGGGTGAGAGAATGCCGTTGTGCCTCCTTTTCTGGGCCTCCTTGGAACGTTTCGCTGGTGGGCCGTTCGGACGACATGACCCGACACCCTAGACACCGCCGAATAGGGGCCGCACAGTACGGCACCAGGTCGCTTGACGTCGAGTGGGCCGGACGGCGCCCCCTATCGCGCCCCCCTACTGGGCTGCTACTGGTCGACGGGCCCTTGTCCACCGTGCATCACAAATAGGCGGAAGACACGGATGCGCCAACAACCATGAACGCATCCGAGCTTTGGCAAGCCATCAAAGTTGCCCCAGAATGAGGTGTCGATTATCCCGCTTACATCCTTGGCGCTTTTTTCCACCTTTTCTCGCCAAGTCCAGGTACCTCCAGTTTTTGTCGAACCGCAAGTATCTCGAGCAATATCGACGCTGCAAGAACGGGAACGCATACCGGAACGCAGCTGGCCCAGAAGCCGGCTTTTTGCACTGCTTTGCTTTACATATATCGGGCTGCGGTGCGTGGAATACGAGGGTTTGAAACTTGAAAGTTGGAGATTGAACTTGTAGCTGGTGCCGAGCTGGCACGGACCGCTTTACCCCTGTTTTGTAAGCGCAATAAGCAACTCCCCAGAATGGCTGAAGCCCCTTTCTGCCTGGTGGGCCTCTCAAAAGCTCAATGTTGTGTCGTGGGGTTGCCAGCCACCAAAGGACGGCCAGATCCGTTCGTTACGTATCCAACACCTTGGGGCAGCCAGCACATCTTTTCCTCTTCTCAAACTCCGATCACGTTCCATATTCTGTATCGTCCTTCATTCGCGTGGCTTGTGTTGGAGATCTTGGGCCGGTTCCGTCGTCGTCGTTCGTTTTACACACGTTTACACGCCTATTGCCTACCTACTACTACTACTACTACTTATCCTGTCTCTCGTTACAGTTTTTCCTGTCGCTCCCCATGAAGTGGTGAGCGACGGTGACGATGACTCGTCTTGCGTTGTTTTCGATTCGCGCTCTCTTCACATTAGCGACAACATTCACACTCACTGACGCCCTCCGATACGATGCCCAACAGATAGACTACAATCTCAACCGGAACAAAACCGCCACAAATCCTCTCGACTACTGGGGCGACCGAACAGAGGATGACCCGGAATTTAAATACTACCCCTCGCCCAAAAGCTGGCGAGTACCCTTCTACACCGTCTTCGTTGATCGTTGGGTAAACGGCGACCCAGACAACGACAATGCCAATGAAACCCTTTACGAGGCCGATATCTTCAGCAATCAGCTCCGGTTCGGCGGTGACGTGGACGGAATAATAGACTCTCTGGATTACATTCAGGGACAGGGAGTCAAGGTATGAACGAGCCGACTGTTTGAACCCCCCCAAAAATGGCGGAAACTAACCAAAAAAAAAATCACAGGGCATCTACATTGCAGGATCCCCCTTTATCAACCAACCGTGGGGTGCGGATTCGTACTCGGTAGGTTTCTCAACATTTCAGCCCCGGCCCCCTCGACAAGACCTCAAAGCTGACCGTTTCTGCTTGCTAGCCACTTGACTTGACTCTTCTCGATAGGCATTTCGGTAATATCAAAAAATGGCAGGAGGCGATCGACGCCATTCACGCTCATGGCATGTGGGTTATCATGGATAATACAATGGCAACGTAAGTGAAGCGTCGCTCCGAACTCTTCTCTCCCGGTCGCGGTGATGGCTGACCTGATTTGTAGCATGGGTGATCTCATTGGTTTCGAGGGTTACCTGAACACAAGCACGCCTTTCCTCCCGGAGGAACACAAGGTCCTGTGGAAGAGCGATCGGCGTTATTTGGACTTCAACATCAGCAACACATACAACGAGACGTGCGACTATCCAGAGTTCTGGTACGAAGATGGCAAGCGGATCAAGCCCGATACCCTAAAGGGGTGCTACGACAGCGACTTCGATCAATATGGTGATATTGAAGCCTTCGGTGTTTTCCCCGATTGGCAACGCCAGCTTGCCAAGTTCGCCTCCGTTCAGGATCGTCTCCGCGAATGGAAGCCCGACGTGCTTGCTCGACTCGCCCGATTTTCCTGCATGACAATCGGCATGTTGGACATCGATGGTTTCCGTATCGACAAGGCCGTCCAGGTTACGGTTGACGCTCAAGCGCATTTTAGCAGCGCGATGCGAAAGTGCGCAAAGGAAAAGTTCGACAAGGACAACTTCATTATCGTCGGAGAAATTACGAGTGGTAACACTTTGGGTTCTATCTACCTTGGCCGCGGTCGCGAGCCCCAACCAGCCGAGGAGCTTTCGGAAGACCCCCAAAAGGCTCTGACCCTCGGCAACTCGACTACCGATGTCTCCAAGTACTTCGTTCGCGAGAAGGGCAACAGTGCCCTGGATGCTGGCGCGTTCCACTATTCCGTCTATCGTTTCATGACCCGCTTCTTGGGCATGAGCGGTAACCTCAGAGCCGGATACGATTTGCCCACCGACTGGATTGAGACGTGGCAGGAAATGATCGCAACAAACGACTTCTGGAATGCCAACACCGGTGAATTCGATCCTCGCCATCTCTACGGTACATCCAACCAGGACGTGTTCCGCTGGCCAGCCATTGAAAAGGGTACCGAGCGCATGCTTCTTGGCTACTTCATCACCACCTTCCTCTTGCCAGGCGCCCCCCTGATGTATTACGGTGAAGAACAGGAGCTGTATGCGCTGGATGGCACGGCCGAGAACTATGTCTACGGTCGTCAGGCTATGGCTCCCAGCCCGGCATGGATGGCCCACGGCTGTTTCTCGTTGGAGAACGATCTCTACGTCGATTGGCCCGTCACCAAGGCCAAAAATGGCTGCAAAGATCCGTCCGTTGGCTGGGATCACCGCAATCCTGCTGCGCCCGTGCGTAACATCCTGAAGAACATGTTCGCCATGCGGAACTCTTCCGAGCTCGGAGTCCTCGAACACGGCTGGTTGCTTGAGAAGCTTTCCAACCAGACCGATTTCACGTTGCTTAAAGGCAGCGGTGACCCTACGGAACGTGGTATCTGGAGCGTCGTCCGTGGACTGTACCCTGGAGTGCAAGACGCGCTCAAGGACAAGCCTGTTTGGTTCGTTTACCATAACCGAGAGAACACAACGACTTACAAGTTCAACTGCGACCAGAGGGAGGGCGCGTTCCTTTCGCCCTTTGATGCCGGAAGCAAGGTCAAGAACCTGATGGACGATGGCGATGTCCTTACGCTGTCTTCGTCCAACGTCAAGAACAACTATACCAACTCGGGCAAGAACATGGGCTGTCTTTCAGAGGTCACCCTGGAGCCGTTCGAGTTCCGTGTCTATGTGGATGACCCTGCGGACCGCTGGATGAAGCCGGCACCGATGATCACCAAGTTTTCGCCAGGACACGACCGCCCTATTGACTCGACGACATTAGCGAACGGCCAGATTGAGATCACGTTTGAGTTCAATACTGAGATGGACTGCCAAAGCGTGACGAAGTCGCTCACTGTCAACATGACGCAAGATGGCGTGAATGACCCCACGGCGCTCTCTTGGACCGAGCCCAAATGCGGGCTTTTTACACCCAAGGATGAGGACAAAGTCAAGTACACGGGAGCCATCAACTCGGCCTGGAAGTGGTCCACTAATTTGACAAATGTTGCTGACGGCATCATCAAGCTCACTGTTGCTCCCACCGCCACATCCGCGGACAAGGTGGCGACCGGTACTCGCGATCACTTCTTGCTCAGAGTTGGCAAGCCTGTCAATCCTGTTGTGTGGGGAATGGGTGCAACCTACAACTGGGACCTTCTTCAGAGCGTAAGCGGCAACTCGTACAAGATCAAGCATAACGCCCCCGGCGCAACGAAATGGCGTTACAGCACCAACTTCGGATCTACGTGGAGCAAGTGGGTTGATTATACCGGCACAGAGACCACTGTTACCGCCCAGCCGTGGGAGGGAACTGCTTTGCAGGCCTGGGAGGGCAAGCATATTCAAGTCCAATACTTCAGCAAGCCTTTGGGCTCATCGGCGTTCATTCAGCACTCGGACAAGGGTGTCAACTACCAGCGTGTGTTCCCGCACATCAAGCTTCACGGTCCCTTCAACAAGTGGGGTTACGACACCGGCCTGCCGGGTTCGATGGATCTTGTCGGCCACAACACTTGGTCGTTGCATTACATGTATGAATGGCCGGCCAACTTCCAGCTCAACGTCTGGGGTATCAACGCGGACAACCAGCCTGATGTCTCCTTCATCTTTGGCGATATTGATGGTGACCACATTGTGGACCGCCTTCCCCCTAGCAGTCTTGCCAACAACGTCATCAACATCACCGATCCTCCCCCAATGCCAGCTCTTGCGTGGAAGGTTTACTACAATGACGCGACCTGGTCGTACCATTTGGAGCCGGCTGGCAACATGAACGTCCAGATTGCTCTCTTCTGGCTCTTCGCAATCCTACCTGTGGCGTTGGCATGCTTCGCTGGTTGGATCTACGTCACCAGTTTCTACCAAGTCAAGGTCAACAAGTCCGGTTTCGCGACCAAGGGCTGGATGCCACTCAAGATTGGCAACCTCTCGAAGCTCAACCTTGGGGGCGGCAAGGGCGTTGAGATGAACTCCATTACACCACCGCCCCCGAGCAGTGCGCTTTCTCCCCTTGGTGCTGCCGGTGGTCGGAGAACCGTGTTGATTGCCACCATGGAGTACAACATTGATGACTTCAAGATCAAGATCAAGATTGGTGGCTTGGGTGTCATGGCCCAGCTGATGGCGAACGCGTTGAACCATATGGACATCGTTTGGGTCATTCCCGTGGTAGGCGACGTTCACTATCCCCTCGAGAAGATGCAAAAGGCCGAGCCCATGTACGTCGATGTCATGGGTCAACCCTATGAGATCGAGGTCTACTACTATGTCGTCAAGAACATCACCTACGTCCTTCTCGATTGTCCCATCTTCCGCAAGCAGACCAAGGCCGATCCTTACATCGCCCGTATGGACGATATCGAAAGTGCCATCTTGTACGCTGCATGGAACAGCTGTATCGCCGAGTCTATCCGCCGCTTCCCAGTCGATATCTACCATATTAACGATTACCACGGTGCCGCCGCTCCCCTCTATCTGTTACCCCAGACCATTCCCATCTGTCTTTCGCTCCACAACGCCGAATTCCAGGGTATGTGGCCGATGCGCACCCCCGAGGAAGCGAAGGAAGTCTGCGAGGTGTTCAACCTGCCGCCTGAGGTCGTCAAGGATTACGTTCAGTATGGTTCCGTCTTCAACCTGTTGCACGCTGGCGCCAGTTATCTCCGTATTCACCAGCGTGGTTTCGGTGCTGTCGGTGTGTCCCGCAAGTACGGTGATCGTTCATTGGCTCGTTACCCTATTTTCTGGAGTTTGAAGAGCATTGGCCAGCTTCCCAACCCCGATCCTTCCGATACCGCCGACTGGGATCCCAGCCAGGATGCCAATGACCAAGCAAAGGGCGTTGAGGTTGACCAGGCAGCCGAGGAGAAGAGAGGAGAGTACCGCCGCCAGGCACAGGAATGGGCTGGTCTCGAGGTGGACCCTTCGGCTGAGCTCTTCGTCTTCGTTGGTAGATGGTCTCTTCAGAAGGGTGTGGATCTGATTGCTGATCTGTTCCCCAGCATTTTGGAGAAGGTGAGTCAGCCCCCATTACATACTACTAACTGTATATTGTTTGCTGACAGAGAATCGGAAATAGTACCCCAAGACGCAGCTCATTGCCGTTGGTCCCGTCATTGATCTCTACGGTCGCTTCGCTGCCCTCAAGCTGGAGAAGCTCATGCAGAAATATCCCAAGCGTGTCTTCAGCAAGCCCGAGTTCACCTCGCTTCCTCCCTACATCTTCACCGGTGCTGAGTTTGCCCTTATCCCCTCCCGTGATGAGCCCTTCGGTTTGGTCGCTGTCGAGTTCGGAAGAAAGGGTGCCTTGGGTGTCGGTGCTCGTGTCGGTGGTCTCGGTCAAATGCCTGGTTTCTGGTACACTGTCGAGTCCATGACGCCCTCCCATTTGATCCAACAGTTCAGACAGGCTATCGAATCCGCCCTTGCCTGCAAGCACAACAAGAGAGCTGTCATGCGTGCGTGGTCCGCCAAGCAGCGTTTCCCCGTCGCCCAGTGGGTTAAGCAGCTCGACGACTTGTACAGCGAGTCTATCCGTATCCACATCAAGGAGCAGAAGAAGAAGAAGCTGGAAGTCCTGAGCCCTGGTCTTACCGTTCCCGGTGCCTCGTCGCGTGCTAGCTACGCCGATCCTGGCAGCGGTCGTTCGTCTCCTAGTCCTCTCGCCGCTCCCTCCCGTCCCGTTACACCCACGCTCCGCGATCTCGCTTCCCCCGATCTCCCGACACCGGGTGTCCCCTGGGCAGGCGGAAGGTCCGAGTCACCGGGAGCCCGCGACTCGACTGCGAGCTCCATTGGCGGAAACTTCTACTTGCAGCCTAACGGTGCTCGTGAGAGTACCATGAGTGTCGACAGCTTTGCGATCCGTGCCCAGAATGGAGGACCCATGTCGCCTGGCCTTGGTCCCGATGGCGGCCTTGCCTTCCCTCGTCCTGCGTTTACACAAGCCCATCGCAACAGCAGCCTGCTCAGTCTTCCGGACGTTGTCGGTGACCGACACGATCTTAAGCTTCAGAAGGTTGACCAGTTCTTCAACGATACCAACGGCGAATACTATGCGGAATTCGAGCAGATGCTCGAGGCCTTGACCGCTGGCAACTCTTCTAGCGACCTCTGCATTGAAACCTTCTTGAAGAGGAGTGAAAAGGAGTGGTTTGCTAGGTACAGAGACGCCAAGCTTGGTCGCCACAGAGACGCCAGCCGTATGGGCCGGAGTCCTGGAGGCAGCAGACCCGAGTCGAGAAACGGGGATCGCAGCGAGTCGGTTGTCAGCCGTGGCCGCCAACCTATGCGCAGCGCTACCCCCAGTGGCTTGGCTAGGTCTGTCTTCGAGGAGTCGCCACCGGGTGGACGCAACGATTACGACGATGAGTTCTTGTTGGGTGACGGTTACCAGGCTCCCACTGGTCTGAAGAAGCTCCTCTCCGTTCGCATCGGTGACTGGCCGCTCTACGCGTTCCCCCTCGCTCTTGGTCAAATCATCTCTGTCAACTCTTACCAGATCGTCCTATTGAGTGGCTCGCAAGCCCAGACGCCCGAGAAGCTCTACACGGTCGCCGGTGTGTATATCGCTACGTCCCTCGGGTGGTGGGGTATGGAGCGCAACTTCAAGTCGGTCTACGCCCTGTCTCTTCCCTGGTTCTTCTTTGGTCTCGCCTTCCTCCTTCTCGGTATCGCGCCATTCATTGGCGACTGGAAGGTGGCTGACAACGTGACAAGCGCGGCTACCGCCTTTTACTCGGCCGGAGCCAGTCATGGTGCCTTGTCGTTCGCCCTCAACTTCGGTGATGAAGGTGGTGCTCCTACCAGGCAGTGGATTACTCGTGCCCTGATCGTTTCCGGTATCGCCCAAGTCTACAGTCTTGGTCTCTGGTATTGGGGTGCGACTGTGTCGAGCGAGGCTCAGACCATGACCAAGTTCATTGGCGAGTCGAGCGTCCCCCTGGCCGTTGTCATTTGCGTACCGGTTGCCGTCTTCCTCTGGGCGATTGGCGCGATTCTTTACGTCGGTTTGCCAGACTTTTACCGCCAGTCTCCGGCCGCGATTCCCGGCTTCTACATCTCGCTGTACAGGCGTAAGATTGTGCCCTGGTTCTTCGTCATGATCATCCTCCAGAACTACTGGCTGTCGGCGCCCTATGGCCGCAGCTGGAGCTTCCTGTTCGCGACGCAGTTCATCCCCAACTGGGGCATCTTCCTGATGGCCCTCGGTTTCTTCGTGGTGCTCTGGAGCATCGTCCTCTACGGCTTCTCCTACTTCTCGGACGAGCACACGTGGCTCCTGCCCATCTTCGCCATCGGTCTCTGCGCTCCTCGCTGGGCTCAGGAGATGTGGGGCACCAGCGGTATCGGCTGGTACCTCCCGTGGGCCGGCGGCCCTGTCGGCTCGGCCGTCCTCTCCAGGTGTCTCTGGTTGTGGCTGGGCCTGCTGGACAACATCCAGGGCGTCGGTCTCGGCATGATGCTGCTGGCGACGCTGACGAGACAACACGTGCTGACGGTGCTGTTAGGCGCCCAAGTGATCGGCTCCGTGTTTACGATGATTGGACGCGCGACGAGCCCGAACGCTCTGTCGCCCAATACGACTTTCCCCGATTTCTCGCAGGGCTTGTATCCCGGCATCGCGAGCCCGTACTTCTGGGTTTGCTTGCTTTTCCAGTTGATTATCCCAGTTGGGTTCTTCAAGTTCTTCAGAAAGGAACAGGTGGCGAAGCCATAAATGAATTCTTACATCTCTTATTTAATGGCGGAGTTGAGAGTGTTGGCGGCGATTGGTGGTGTGCGATGCGGCTGCTGCGGCGAAGTTTGGCTGGAGTTGTGGTATCGTCAACAGGTCACAGGTTATAGGTGGTGGTGGTGGATTTGATGGTGGTTAAACCGGTGGTGAACGTCTTTTTACATACACTCACGCACACACGCACGCATACGCACACATACGCAAGGCTACTCTCACGCGCAAAGCATATTATTTACATATCATATATATTTTTGTTTTATCTCACATCTTCATCATCATCAAAGAGTGCGAGCGTGTGTGTGTGTGTGTTGGGAGAGGGAGGGATAAAAAAAGGGGGGATTGATTGACTGATCATCATCGTCGCTTTTGGATAAAGAGATACCACCATCCTTTTTTTGTTTCCTTTTTCATGTCTGTCATTTTTTGTTGTCATTTTTTGCGGCGTCCATTTATAGAAAGCGATTGAAAAAGGGGAAGGGTAGGGGAAGGGAATGAAGGGATCAAAGAGATCATACCACGCATCGCATCGCATCGCGTCGTCTGTCGTCGTTGTCATGAAGAGAGCAAGCAACGTTTTCCTTTACACCTGCAAGCAAAGGGTATTCTTTTGTATATATATAGTCTTCATACGATTTTGTTAATAGATGGGATACAATACAACCTTACAAAGAAAGTAAAAACATGAACATGAACCTCATTGCTCCTGTGACCTGGGTCTGATTGATTACCTGCCACGCCTACCTAGAGGTAAAGGTATTGTTATTCTCCGCCGCTGCAACTTCCAGAAGGAAAAAAACAAGTCATGAACTTAGTTCCGTCCGGTACATCATTAACAAGTTCACTTTTACAGACCTATAGGTACCTTCCAACAACATAATCCACCAAACAAGCGCGCACTACGTACTGGCGGCTCAATGGCCGAGTGGTGTAACGGAAGCACATTCAATGCACAGTTAAGCGCCAAACTTAAGGGCTCGGGTTGGCACGGGAAAGTTCTGAAAGTGCAAGGTCTCGGGTTCAATTCCGGGGGGAGTCATCGTCGGTGCTGCGTTCTCTTTTTTTCCTCTTTTTTTTTTGCTCTTTTTTTCTTTCCCTCCTGTGAGGACCTTTGTTGTCATGTCGGTATGGGATGGGATGGATAATCTTGATGTTACATATCTTAGTCTTTCTTATCCAGGTTGGGTCGGCTTTTGCTCCTTAATTATCCTATCTGGACGCAACTTCCGTGTGAGAGAAAGAGGAGGAAGACAAAGTAGACCATGACGAGTACTATTAAGAAGGTTATCATTACTTTCAAGGATGCTTGCTACTAATCATACTTTGCAGAACTATGTAGATGAGGGTATAATAAGCATTTCCCATGCTTCCATGCGTCACACTGAAGCATCAGTCCTTAACACCAGCATTCTCGTCTAACGTGACACTCGGTCACTCATCATCCCTTCTTATCCAAAATCCTTGCCCTAAGCACAACTCTGAACTCAGTACGCAAACAACCTCACCCCCTCCGGCACCACACCCCCCGAAGCCTTCAAAGTCCTCCTATTCCTCCACCCATAATACAACCTCAACGTGATACACCCAGCCGCAACCCCAAACAGCAGCGCCGCATTAACCCAGTGGCCCGTCGGGTACCCCCTCTTCGCCTCATTGGCCTTGTAAATCCACACGCCGGCAATCTGACCGGGCGCGCCTCCAAGGCCAATGTTCAGCGCTATAGCCAGTCCGGTGGCTGCCGTGCTGAAGATGTTGGCAGACAGCCAGCCCAGTAAAGGCGGGATGCAGGCGAAGGCGCCAGAGGCGGCGACGATCAGGCAGCCGTATCGACTGAGGTAGGCGTCGGCGGGCAGGACGGCGGAGGCGAGGAAGCCGGCGGCGCCGATGGCGGAGAGGGCCGCCGAGTGGAGGGCGCGTGAGTTGAAGCGGTCGGCGGAGTAGGAGGTTAGGATTGAGACGACTGTTTGTTCGTTAGCAAAATTCTTCAGGAGAAGAAACACAAGGGAAGACAAGACAACTCACCATAAGCAACAGCATAAGGCGGCACAGTCATCAACTGCGCCCTCAAATCCGCATACCCCAGTCCCGCCGTGATACTCGGCGTAAACAGACTCAAACTGCTGAACGGCGTCGAAATCCCAAAGTAAATCAGATAATGGCCATACAGCCTCCAATCCAGCAGTGTCAGTTTAGCATCCTCCCAGCTCATCGCTTTATCCCCTCCCTTACTGCCCTCCACCTCCAGTCTCCTCCTCGCCAACTCCTTTTCCTCCGCCGACAACCATCCCACAGTCTCCGGATAATCCGGCAAGAAAAACCACACCAAAACCGCGCTCAAACAACTCGGAATCCCCTCAATAATAAACAACCACCGCCACGCCGACAACCCCTTCACCTGATCCATCCCATTCCCAATCCCATAAGCAATCGCCCCGCCAAAGGCGCCTGCCAAAGTGGCGCTCGCCAGGATGAAACTCACGCGCAAGCTCCGCTCATCACTCTTATACCAAAAAGTCAAATAATACACCAAACCAGGGAACAATCCCGCCTCGAAAACACCCAACAAAAACCTCACCCCCGTCACCGCCGCATAACTATGCGCCCCTCCCAAACCAATAGTAATAGCACCCCAGGAAAACATCAAAAAGGCAATCCACCTGCTCGGCCGCAGTTTTTTTAACAGAATATTGGAGGGCACTTCGAAAAGGCCGTAGGCAACCAAAAAAATCATGAGGGCGATGGTGAATTGGCGGTTGGTCATGCCCGTCTCGGTCAGCATGTCATGACCCGAAGAGGCGTTGAGGATCTTGGCGTTGCCGATGTTGGAGCGGTCGAGGTAGCAGAGGAAGTAGATGGAGGCGGAGAGGGGGACGATGCGGTAGTCTTGTTTGCGGATTAGGGAGGCTTCGGCGGCTTCGTCTACGATCTGTGGAGTGGTGGATGATGGAGATCGGGATTGCTATAGGGAGGCGGGAGAAGTGTTAGTGATGCTGAGAATGAAACGAGAAGGAGAGCTGGTTAGATAGGATAAGGGGGATAGGGCGGCGTAAGGGGAGAGAGGGTAGCGTACTTCCTTGTTGAGGATGCCATGCTCGACGTCGTCGTCGGCAATCCTCTTTTCTTGCGGGTTGAGGTCCGCCATATTGGCCAGGTGCTGTGGTGAAATCACCGTTGGCCCTGATGGGAGTTTAATGATGTCTTCGCCGTCAGGACTCGATTGTGTAGGTTTCTCCCTTTAGCGTTCACGCTCGCACGGCGATGCGCCTGCGGTGGTCCTCGATGAAAAGCAAAGGAAGCCCCCTTTGTGAAGCAAGAGCGACTGAAAGCACCAAGGGGGAAGCACTGGAGAGGTCGTCTCGTGGGACACACCTCTTCTTTATACAAAGCCCGGGGTTACTGAAGACACCGCCCAACCATCTTGCCTTGCATACTGTACCTAACTGCTGTTGGTATGTAGGTAACATGCTGCCTGCTCTGGTGATACTGCATAGTACCTAGTGCGGTGGAGTCCAAACTCACCGTTCGGTCCATCATCACCGCGACGGGGGACTCACTTGGAGGTTGGAGATTGGAGAAAGGCCGGGGGACGAAAATGCGGGGGTGGGCATCCGGGTTTCTTATTGGAGAATGGATGGGGGAGCTCGAGGGGAGGAACGCGGGGAAGCGGCCACTGCAGGGGACAGAGTTGATGTCAGATTGGCACCACTACGCCATACCAGCAAAATTGGAGCTCCGAACTGGTCGGAGTAGTGGCTCAATCAGCCAATCTATATTCTGACACACCCCCCCAGCTGAACCGGAATTCTTTTGTTAGAATTGCGGAAAGCTGGAAAAACCTCCCTATAGTATCCCTAGTACGTAGGGTAGGAAAGGCTGGATGGCGGATGCGTAGAAGTTTCGGTTCGTCACATTAGTGGGAGAAGTTCAGAAAACAGTCTGCCCTGCGCGTGATTCGAACGTGGCACCTCCTAGCACAAATCAGACTGTTAATTGTCAGATTGGCACCACTACGCCATACCAGCAAAATTGGAGCTCCGAACTGGTCGGAGTAGTGGCTCAATCAGCCAATCTATATTCTGACAGTTGAAGGGTCGACGGGCAACGGCACCCGGGGACAGTCCCGAGGCCCGGGAAGAGAACTTGGAGGACAGTGTCGTCGCGGACGACGAGGTTCTGGGTTTGAAGCAGTCGGATCCTTTCGTCTTATCTCAATGACCTGATCTGTAAGTCAGCCCTACCGGCCGGGAAGCTCCACACTTCCTTGGTGATGCTCGTGCGGTACGGGAGCCAAGAACGGTCCACTTGTCCCAGTCTGTCATGGATGGACTCATATAATCAACATACCGGATGAGAGAGTCGCAGAGATGGACGAGTAGGATGTTATCCAAACGTTTATTTTGTTTGTAAATGATCATATCAGATCATAACCCCCGGCGTAACACCAGCCAACGTCTATAGTCCCCGGGCCCAGTGCTCCTAAAAATCGCTCATAAACTCGCTATACAGTAGATACAATACACAATAGACCCAGCCCTAGGCAAATCCCTTAGTCGGTCAGGTTGTAGATCTTCTGGATATCCTTGAGGATGGTCTGGAAGTCGACGTTGAGGTCCTTGAGCAGGCCGTCGCGGAAGTTGAAGACCCAGCCGTGGATGACGGGGAAGCCGTTCTCGGCATACGACTGCTGGAGGGCGGCCGTCTTGACGACGTTGCGGCACTGCTCGTAGACGTTGAGCTCGACGAGGCGGTCGTAGCGGGCCTCCTCGTCGGCGATGGCGTCGAGCTCCTTCTCGTGCAGGCGGTAGACGTCGCGGATGTTGCGCAGCCAGGGGTTCATGAGGCCCAGGTCCTTGGGAGTCATGGCAGCCTTGACACCGCCGCAGCCGTAGTGGCCGCAGACGACAATGTGCTTAACCTTGAGGTGCTTGACGGCATACTCGATGACGCTCATAACGTTGAGGTCCGTGTTGCAGACCAGGTTGGCAATGTTGCGGTGCACAAAGGCGTCGCCGGGCTGCAGGCCCGTGATCTGCTCGGCGGGGATACGCGAGTCGGAGCATCCGATCCAGAGGTACTCGGGGTTCTGGCCGGAGACGAGCTTCTTGAAGAAGTCGGGGTCCTTGGCGACCTGCTCGGCGGCCCAGGACTTGTTGTTCTCAAACACCTTGTCGTGAGTCTCTTGGAGATACATGGTGATGTCTTTCTTGCGGTCTTTATCGTCCGAGCTATGGGAGCTGCAGAAGCGGCGCGGGGTAGCACTCGGGAGCGTGGTGGTAAGACGGAGTCGCAGGGGAGTCGACGTCGTTCTTGGGATGGCGAGGCGCGATGATAGGGCTGAGGATGCTTGCTTGGAGGAGTGAAGCAGGGGAGAAAGACCCAGGCGTGTGCTAAACATGGTTGAGGGTGGTGGGTTGTGGCCTGATGTGTGGATCGTGGATGAGTTCCTAGCTCACCTCACACATAGGTCTGACCTCGGATCACATACGGAGCGCCAAGACAGCGCTAAGAATTTTGCCCCACACCGTAAATGAAATTTAGCCGATATCGGAGTCCTTAACAATTAAATTTTAACTTTTTTTAATTGTTTTATTAATAATAATTGATAGGACCAATCCTAAACTAGTCCTAAACCAGTCCTAAACCAATCCTAAACTAGTCCTAAACTAATCCTAAACTAGTCCTAAACTAGTCCTAGACCGGTCCTAGTTTTATAATATTAATATACAATATATTTCCTTACTATTAAGTAGTATTATATTTAAGAAGGTTATTTATATTTTTATATTATTAAATATTTTATAAATATTAATAAATTTATTTTGTAAGTTTCTTTTTTAGTTTTTATTTTAGAAAGTAGAATAGAATTGTAGTTTTATTATATTTAATACATTTTTCGTAATTCTATTATAAATCGTATTATTTTTAAAACTATTTAATAAAATATATAAGATTTCTAAGATTTTACTATATATAACTATCTTTATAAGTAATAAAATATAGTACTAAGCTAATAAAATGTCGTTTTTAATTARTTTATTTGGGAACCAGTCCTRGACCGGTCCTARTTTTAGAATATTAATATATAATATATTTCYTTACTATTAAGTAGTATTATACTTAGGAAAGTTATTTATACTTCTTTATTATTAAATATTTTATAAATATTAATAAACCTTTTATTTCTTTAATTTCTTTTTTACTTTTTACTTTTGAAAATAAAAAKGAATTCTAATTTTATTATATTTAACTTATTACTCGTATTTTTATTCTATATCTACTTATTTTCAAAACTATTTAATAAAATATATAAGAATTGTAATATTTTACTATATATAACTATCTTTATAGGTAATAAAATATAGTAATAAGTTAATAAAATGTRGTTTTTAGTTAATTTATTTGGGAACCAGTCCTRGACCGGTCCTAGTTTTATAATATTAGTATATAGTCTATATTYCTAATTCTTATTTAAAACTATAATTAAAAAAGCTATTTATACTTCTTTAATATTAAAGTTTAATAAATACTAATAAATATTAATTTTTTTCRATCTTTCTTTTATATTCTTTTTAAAAAGTAAAATAGGATTTTAATTTTTTCTAAACCGGTCCTATACTAATCCTTAATCGGTTCTGGAYTGGTCTTCCTAATTAGGTATTATTATTAAGTAAAACAATATTTAAATATTATTTATAAAAAAAATAAAACTAATTCTAAACCGGTYCTATACYAATCCTTAATCGGTCCTGGACTGGTCTTCCTAATTAGGTATTATTACTTTTAAATGAATTCTAATACTGTTAAGAAAGCACAGTGTGGATATAAATTTCTATATACGGTATAGTGCTCCGAGTATAATCCGAGGTCTATCTTGGCGCGGTCTTGGCGCTCCGTATGTGATCCGAGGTCAAACCTATATGTGAGGTGAGCTGGGTGCTCATCGTGGATCGAGGGCCTGGATCTGCGCAATTCTGTGTTGCCCGAAGAGAAACCGAGAGACATTGACCCGAGGCCGATAATGACCCTAACCCTGTGTTATCAGAACAAAGGGTGGAGAAGCGGTCTCCTTGTCCTTGTCAAGAAGCAGAGTGTCCATGTCGAGTCTCTGGGCATCAGGGGAAAGTGCGAGATGAATGTTGTTTCCATCAAGAGAGGGAGCCGAGGAAAGGGCGTTGGGGACGGATGAGATTGTTCCTGCCCTGCCGCAGTGGGATTGGGGAATTGCCTCAACGCACCTGCTCGCTCAAGTGACTCCAGCTGCAGACCAATACACTACATTGCATTGTATATCATCTCCAAGGAAGTCGCGATCAAACTGGAAGCCCTCGAGGTACTCGCAGAGTCGTCAACTATGGCTGGACTTGGGCGGGACTTTCCCAGCTATCCTTCCGTTTGACCAGACCTTCTCTTCAAAGTCTGGATCTCCGTCGAAAAACAGGAAAGAATGCTTCGATCATGCCCTCTGTCCACTACACGGCCACTGCTCCTCATCAGTAGGTAGCTCATGTACTCTCCATGGTCGTTCACTCCTGCCCGCCTCGCCTTTTCTCTGTTATTGGGTCCGAGTTTATCATCATCAACCCGTTAGCTCTCTTTCATCTTCTTCACAACCAGACCGCACAACCAGACCGCACAACCAGACAGAGTCTCTAGACGCCATTTTACCAATCAGCATTGGTAGCATCGATAAACCGGTCTTACCCAAAGCTCTCCAACACGAACCCGTTGCTCTCTTGACACTCGCAGCATTCCATCTTCTTCTTTCTCCAGTTTTTGATCCCTTGAGTCATCACGCTTGTCATATCTCGATCTGCAAAAGTAAGTCACATCACTCTTCTTTTCCCAGCTACACTTGCTGACTATGAGGTATGGCCATAGGAAAACGCCAGAAATGTCTTCGTCAGGTAGCCCCCCCGGGCCACTGCCACAGATCTGCGACATCTGCAATTTTCCCTGTGAATCGGAACAAGCACTTCAACAGCACCTTCAGACGCATACTGAAGAGAGGCCTTTCAAGTGCCCACAATGCCATCAACGATACGCACGGAATGACCTCTTGGAACAGCACCTTCAGACGCATACTGAAGAGGGGCCTTTCGAGTGCAATAGGTGCAACAAGGAATTTGAGGAGCTAAAAAGTCTTGAAGACCATTACATGGCAGACCATGACGCACGAAAAGACCTCTTGGAACAGCACCTTCGGACGCATACTGAAGAGAGGCCTCTCGAGTGCCATAAGTGCAACAAGGAATTTAAGGAGCTAAAAAGTCTTGAAGACCACTTGGTAGACCATGCCGAGGGTTTGTTCCAGTGCCCGATATGCGACGTGGAGTTCCCAGATCAAACCAGCCTTGACGAGCATGATTGTGAGGGGCCATATCCCATCCCGCAGAAGTGCGATAAGTGCAACAGGGAATTTGTGGAGCAAGAAAGTTTTCAAAACCACATGGAAGAACATGCCGACGGTCGGCTCAGGTGCTTCAGATGCAACACAGAGTTCCCTGATGTATACAGCCTTGTAGCGCATGACGTGGATTGTCTGTAAGAGCTACATCCCAGCCCGCAGCCTTGAGAAGGCGATTCGAGTGGCCAGGAACCTCACCGGCAAAGCACCTTGCCTGCCCAATCCTCATGACGTCCATGACTCGGACTCTGCCCGTTTGATATCAGGCAAGTATTTGATCCAGCCGGCCATCTAGGCGTGGGAGTACATCTCAGCGGCTCCGAGCTGTCTCGCTGACTCTGGTCTCCATAGAACACAGATGTAGCCACTGATGGCCCATGACTTGACGGTCGTCTCAAAGGCCCAAGGTCTGCCTGGATTTTCAATGTTCTTCCCACCTGTTATTGGAGATAACTTGAAGCGTTGGGCCGTTGTAATTGGGGTGGTATGAGCAACGCCAGCGAAGACCGCGAAGGTTACGAAAGAAATGGAGAGATGGTCATGAATGTGTTGGAGAATCCGAAGAAAAAACATGCGACGGAAACTCAGGCATGAAAGAGAGTTATCACAGCTATGTCATCTTGGGTAAAACAGCATTAACAGTCATTAGTACCTTGTCTCATTTTGTTTATCCCCCAGTCTCAAACCAGCCAGGCAGCATAATCACATTCTTTTGTTAACCAAGCCCCATTACTCAATGTTGCCCGCCATTACTAGCATGGACAGGTAAGCCCCCAACTCTCAGCTTCTCCCTCCCTGCTCCTCCTCCAAACAAGCTTAACCTCATCTTTCTCCTCCCCGGTAATGCCGTCGAAGCAGGCACCGTCGTCGCTATCGGCATTGGCATCGCCATCGACATTGGCATAGGCATAGGCAGCGGCGTAAACCCAGCGGCCGCAGCGGCAGCAGCAGGGAAGTTCAAGTGCAAGTTCTCAGCTGGGCCATTGCCAAACCCCTGATGTCCTCCTCCTCCTCCTCCGTAGTGTCCTCCCCCGAATCCCTCTCCGCCTCCCTCCTTCTCATACGACGGCGGCGCATGATGATGATCATGATGACGGAAGCGTTCCAGTCCTAATCCCAATCCCAGTCCCTTCGGCAAGTGCAACCCCGTCCCCGCAGACCCAGACCCAGACCCAGACGATCCCGTCGAGCCCGTCGAGTTCGAGTTCAAGTCAACAACAAACCCCTGCACCAACCCATGATTTCCACCTCCACCAGCCGCACCGTTACTTCTCTCCAGCCTCAACCTCGTCTTCTTCGCCCGTTCTCCCAACACCGCGTTCGTCATGATCCCCCCGTTCCCGTTCCCTATCGTCACACCGCCCAATTGCATCCTAGCCTGTCCATCCAAAGCCGTCATCCCCGGCAGCGCAGAACTCTTGAAGATTTGGATTCCTTCCATTCTGGTCTGGACGATGATGGCTGTGAGGAAAATGGCTGATAACAATACTTGGACCAACAGAAAGGAGAGCCAGGACCAGTTAATTTGGACTAGTGTCACGGCCGCCCGGTTACTGTCAAAGGGCTCGCCGAAGGCGTTGCGGTGGGGTTGAGGGGGGAGGTAGGTGATGACGAGTTGGGTGAGGGAGGGGGTGAAGAGGGTTAGGAGGGTTATTAGGGAGGCTAGGAGGCCTAGGGGGCTGTTTATGCACGTTGGTTAGTTATTGTTGGGGGGATGAGGAGGGGAAGGGGGAGGGAATAGGGGTGGGCAAGGGATGGAGATGGACGTACCCTCCTTGAAAACCAAGTAACTTCCAACAGTGGTGAACGCCCCTCGATGCCTGGTCGATGGCCTCAAAGTCGCTTGCTGGTCGGGATACGTTCCCCCGTCTGCCGCCGGTGTAGCGAAGCCAACGGAGCTGACCGAGCCCTTCGACGATGGGGATCATGTAGCAGGCTGTGGCGAGGGTGGTCATGAAGGAGAGGAAGACGTTGAGGTTGAGAACACCGGGCCAGGTGGTGGGTGGGGGTTTGTGGTCGTAGATGCTTAGGACTAGGCCGATTACTTGAGGGGTTGAATTGTTAGTTCATGACTGTCCCATCCCATGTTGCTATCCGTGTCTCGGACCTGGTTGAGGGAGGATGTGGGTGAGGGGGTGGGAAGGGTTGGCATGAGAAAGAAGAAGAAGAAGGAAAAGACGAAGATAACATACCAACAATACACACCAACCCTCCCAACACCCCCAACCCCTCAAGCCACCACCCAAGCATACTCTGCTTACTCTGCACCAGCGTCTCCGTCGACTCAAAGTGGAAGTACGACAAGTGTTGCTCACTCCTGTTCATTCCACCACCACCAGCAGTAACAGTAGTAGTAGAAACCCCCTGCCCCCCGCCGCCGCCGCCATTAGTCGGCAGCCCTCTGACTGATATCGAATCCGCCGCATCAATCGAGACTTCACTCATCGCCGTCCCTCGCCTTCCCCTCCCCCTCCCCCGTTTTGTGTCTGTCCTTTCCACTAGCATCAGTTTCCTCATCCCGCCATTGCCGCCCTTTTCCTTGATGCTTCCAGTACCTCTACCACGCGGTGTCCCCATACCCATTCCGGTCTCCTTCTCATACATGTAATCATCTTGATCAAGATCATGATGATCATCACTACTATCATGATCATGATCATGGTAGTCATCATGATCCCGGTGGTGATCCCCGTGGTGATGGTCCCCTTCCACTTCTGCTGTTTCTGGCAATGGCGGGAATGGTGATTGCCCTGGATGATGGTCTCGTGAGTGTGGCAGCCCATAGCTAGGCTTCCATGAGCGGGAGTACTGGTTTACGTAGTTGGTGGTACTGTCTCGGGAGGTTGAGCGACTTTTTCTTGGCTTTTGTTCGCCGTATTTGATAGAGCCCGAGCCGGAGCCAGACCGGAAGCGCGAGCGAGAGGATCTTGAGCCTTGGGTTTGGTGGTGGTCGGTGGTGGCCTGTTGACTGCTCGGCGTCGATGTGGTGGTGGTGTTGGTGACGTTGACGTTAGAGAAGAACGGGTTATTGCTGGTGCTTCTGGCTGGGCTTTTCGGGGGGATGAGTGGTGCATCAAAAGGCCCGGGGTGTTGAAGGACCGGATGGATGTGGTTTTGGTGGTGATGATCGGCTCCGGTCCCGGTCCCGGAATCATGCTGATCGCCGCTGGCATGGACCGGGCCTCCGGAGGGTGGACTTCCTCCTCCCCCGTAGAGTGCGGCGTAGACAGTCCTACTGGCGGCGCCTTCTTCATCATCTTGTTCAACAGCCGTGTATGATGATTTTGAACTCCCAGAACTGCCCGTGTGCCGCCGCCCGTCATCCTCATCATGGTCCTCAACCTCATTGTGTATTATATGATCCTCCTCGTCATCGTGATTCCCATGAAGGGACTCGTAGCGGGCCATTGTTTCGAGTCCAACGGTATCTCTTCTTCCCGTCTCTCCGTCTATGGCAGATTAAGTCCTGTCCCCCTTCAACACGACGCTGATGCAACAAGTGTAACGAACGAAGAGACGAACAGGCGGAAAGAAAAGAATAGTGGGCACCTATACCATGGAAAAATAATGGAACATGAAATGGAAGATATGGAACCCCCCAAACTTGACTTGCCATGGGGTGGGGTGGGGAAAAAGGGGAAGTGAAAAAAAAAAAAGCCGAGTTCACCAATATGGGGATCCTAGTGACGCGTCATGGAGTGGATGAATATTGATGATTGATGAGAAGGGGGAAGGGGGCTCGGGGAAGAGAGGCCGCCACTGCCGCCAAACACGCGAACCGAACGACTATCCTAATTTCCGCTCATCATTGCCAATCCGGTTAAGCGAGACACTTTACTCCATCGTGAATATCGGATATCAGGATTCAGCCCAACGTTCTTGCTTTTTTAACCTAACCCATTTCGCTGGCTTTGTGTTTGTCGTATACTAAGTATTCATGTTGTGAAACAAACCACTTGGCTAATCATGGGGAAGGAGGCAATCTTTTGTAGAGGTAGTAGAGCGAGAGGTATGCGGCTGGAGCGACACTAAGCGAATCATCGCTGAGCACGTTGTGGATTGCAGTAGCCCAGATTTGATCCAGGATGGAAGAGTCTGTAACTCACTCCAAAGAGCTCCTCGACTTCAACAACTTGTTGCAAGCTTCATCCGTTCGATTTGTTGTTTGTCTAGAAGGAAAGGTGAGAATGCGAGTGGAAGGGTTAGGGTTCAAGGCCAAGGCGGATAACCCGAATCTACCCCTTTTTGAGCCTCCAGGGGTTGAGCTGCTCGGTTGCTTGGCACAATCCTGGTTGAGAAAAGCCGACAGACAGGGCGAACGAGAGAATGAATCTGGCCCTCATGTGTTATGGTCATCCGACACCTAGAATTACCTCTAATCTGGAAACGCGTCAACAATGTATACGTATTCGTAAACTCATGAATACCTTGTTCAAGGCTACAAGTGAGCCAATGTTTTGTGTGGTCCCCACCCAGACGCCGTACACCGAGCAAATCTAAAGATCACCAAGCGGAAACACACTAGCGGGCTTAGGCTTGTCCTTGCCGATCAAAGAGCCTCGATAGCCCTCAAAAGAACATCCACGCCCCTGTCGCCAACTTCTCGCTCCTTTCCAGCTTCGCTCCTCAACAGACTGGCCACATCGCTCAGCACGCCGAGCGGAATATAGCAGCCCGTCTTTGCTCTGTCCAGACTCTCCTTCAACCGGCTCGTATGCTCCCATTCCTTTGCAGCAACCTCGGATCTTCGGATCACCTTATCGGGGATACCGCACATGGCTGCGCAATGCATACCGAAGGAGCCTTCCGCAACGCCGTCTTCGAGCTTATACAGGAACGTTATTCTCTTGTTCTCCTCGTCCACCTCGATCTGCATTCTCCTGGCGCGGATCTCGGGATGATTCTCGAACTCGGTAGCAAGACTATGATAGTGCGTGGCGAAGAAACCGACACAACCAATGTGTGATGCGACGTGGTGCAGAACTGCCTGGGCGACTGCAACACCATCATAGGATGATGTACCACGTCCGAGCTCGTCAAGAATAACAAGCGAACGGGGTGTGGCCTCTGACAGGATCTTCTTCGTCTCAGACAGCTCGACAAAGAATGTGGATTGCGCGGCAAAGATATTGTCGTTCGCGCCCAAACGGGACATGATACGGTCGACGGGGGTTAGGCGGGCGGACACGGCGGGGACGTAACAACCTATCTGGGCCATGATCACGGCAATACAAGACTGCACGCGGTAGGCGGTTAGCAGATGAAGAGAAGAAGAGGAGGTTGATGCCTCCACGGCCAAGGCAAGCACTTACCATTCGAAGAATCGTGGACTTGCCGGCAGCGTTTGCGCCGGTAAGAAGGTCGATGTTCGCCTCATCACCACCCAGCTTGATGTCATTCGGGATAAAGTCGTCAACGGTGTTGAGCATGCAGGGATGGCGTAGTTCGTTGAACTCGACAACGGTCCGCTCATCATCCACAAATACTGGACGGCAGCAAGGCTGACCAAGCGCAGATGACGCTTTGGCCAGACTGATAAGACAATCCAGTTGCGAAATGATGCGAATTGCTTGAAGCCATGTCTCATAATCGAGATCGAAGCGCTTGAAGAATCTGGAGGCGACTTCTTTGACGATCTGAGAATGTGTTTCTTCGGCTTCCTGGAGCTCACGAACAAGGTCCTCAAGCTCCTTGAAATAGTACCGCTTGACCGCGGATGTTGCAGACATCTGGCGCCACTTGGGGGGAACCTTGACTGTCTTGGGAACTTCAATCTGGTAGACTTCCTTGCCAACGTCTGTGAACTTTGCGGTTTTGCACCTAAGAGCAGTCTTCTGCCTCTCAAGCAGCTCCTGCAGCTCTCCCTTAATTCGGTCCAGTTCTTCTTGGCTGCGGTCAAAGTCTTCTTCTATGCCTTGCTCAGGAATAAGAATCTTGTCATCGCGGGCTCTCTTCCTGTCGAAGGCGGTCTTCCAGTATCCTAAGGGTTCTTTGAGGTTCGGCATTGAAGCAATGAGACGGTCGACCAGCCCATTACCACCACCATAGGCCTCGAGGAGTTCCATGGTACGGTCAATCTGTTCGAACCCTTCCAAGACCTTGACAAAGTCCTCGGGCCTGCAAGCGCCCGCATGTATCCGGGATATCAACCGCTCCAGATCCGGCATCTTGCTCATGTGGGACGAGAATTGCTCTCGTAAGCTTCGGTCGTCGTTGAGCATGTCGACCGCATCCAGTCTCTCGTTGAGCTTCTGTATGTTGCAGAGAGGATGGCAGACCCATTGTCTGAAGAGTCGCTTTCCGAAGGGAGTTATGCACCGGTTCAGCAGATGGAACAAGGTTCCTTCGGGCCCACCATTGGCTGTATTGGCAAAGATTTCCAAGTTAATAAGAGACTGGCCGTCAAGAATAAGTGTGCCGTTCCGGTGAATGGGATTGTACCAGGCAAAATTGCCCTGGGAGAGCAGGTTACGCTCTAACTTTAGCATGCGCAGATACTGAGTCAGAGCACCGAGAGCGGACATCAAGAGGTCTTTGTCGCGAGCCTCTTTAAGCTTCTCAGGCCAGACCTCCTCCTGACCTTCGCCAGAGACAAAGTAACCGCTACAGTCAAGCTCGCGCCTGGCGACGTCAGCCTCCCAAAACTCGTTTCCGGATTTGAGATAGTTCCAGATGGTGGTAGGAGCCGTGTTGTTTTTGAGAATCCGTAGAGCCTTGGTGGACAGGTGCGATTTCTCCAAAATCAACTCTCGAGGGGAAGTTTGGGCGACAAAGGTCTCAAACTTGGTAAGGTCGACATCGTCCTCAAACTCTGAGATGAAGAACTGTCCAGTAGCCGCGTCTACAAAGGCGATGCCAAATGCAGGCTTATCATCCACGACAGACTCTTTGATGGCTGCACAGTAGACGGCGTTATCGTCTTGAAGCATGCTACCGTCAACCAGGGTGCCACCGGTAAGGATGCATGTGAGCTCGCGGCGGATGATCTTGTCCGCCTTCTTGGCTTTGGTGTCACGTTCCCGCATCTCTTTACCCAACGCAGACTCCATTTGGTCGACCCGGGCAACCTTGTACCCTTTGGCCACAAACTGGTTGACCCACATGTCTAGTGAGCTCTCGGGAACGCCAACCATGCGCATGTTGACACGATCAGTGAGCTTCAGGTCAAAGAGCTGATGTCCGATGGTGGCATCGTTCTCATAGAGTTCATAGAATTTTCCCTTTTTGAAGAAGACCACGGTGTCCCAAAGGTTCTTCTTGATCTCCCAATACTGCTTCTCGAACGGCGAAAACTGCCTCCAGGCAGATGGGGGCACATAGACGGAGCCAGGATCGTAATCCGGATGTCCTGGCCGATTCTTGTTGGCATCTTGGATATCGGCCAACCACGGGTATCTGTCTTCAGGCTCTCTCGTATGTGCCTTTGGCTTTTGCTTGGCGGTTGACGGTGTTTGTGCGGAACGAGGAGTGGCAGATCGAGGTTCGGCTGGTTGGATGTTGTCCGGATCATACTTCCATTTCAGGGCGGTTGAGGTTCTGGGAACATCATCCATCATCTCCTCATCTTCGTCATCCCCCTCTTCTCTTGTCGATGTCCGAGGGCCGGGAGGAGAGGAGATGGCAGACTTTTTGCGTGGGGCGCTCGGGCGTGCTGCCGGTCGTTTTCTCTTTTTGGACTTTGAGGGGCCTTCATCTGATTCGTCGTCGTTGACTACAAAGTCCGCCATGTCATCATCTTCGTCCTCGTTGACTACGGTCTCGTCTACCTCGTAAGCATCGTCTTCGTCGTCGTCGTCTAGGACTTTGGGGCGTGACCGAGCGCGAGATGGACGAGAGCTTTTCGGTCTCCCTGAAAACGAGACAAAAACATCGTCGCCATCGTCATCTGACGACTCGGCATAGTTGACAACCGCCTTCGCCTGAAGTGATTATGGGTTAGCAGAGAAGGAAATGAGTGAAGAGCTGATGACTCGCCTTGCGCCTGATGGGACTGCTGGGCATCATGATGGTCCTGGTGTCGTCATCCTTGGAATAGGCAGTGCCTGGGTTTTCCTGAGAGCTTGGGGGCAAAACGGCGTCACTACTAGGGACTGGGGTCTCGTCAAGTCTCCTCCTCCGTCTGGGCGGGAGAATCGAGTTGGATTTTGTGGTTTCTTTCAGGCATTCTGGAGACTTTTCCTTTTGGCCAGGGCGAGGCGTTGCTGTTGCATCAGAAGCAGGACTGGAAGCGGTGATGGCAGCATTGGTATTGGTACTGGCATTGGCATGTGCGCCCGCATTCGTAGGAGTCGCAGAGGAAGCTTTGGAAAAGAAGCCCAGAATACTCGACTGCCTGCCCGTCGAGGCCAATCCAGATCTCTTAACGGTGGATGGGGTCCTCGCCGGGGTGCGCGCCGGAGTTGAAGTTTTGTCGCCCATTTTGCGCCAACAGCTGGCCGACTTCCACTCGGTTTGTTCGTGGGATTGACTGGCAGGAAAGATGACGGGAGACAGAAGGAGCAAATACAGTCAGAGTTTTCACAGAATTCCTGGACAAAGTTTGGATTGGAAGGTGCTTTTGATAGACCACTTGCCCAAAGAGAAAGACGCGTAAAGAGGTGCTGCGGAAAGCGCGTCCGTGTCTCAATCACCCTGTCCGATCACTGAAAGGCGACCCACTGCCCCGCTAAAGCATCGCACTTTAATGTGGAGTCTTGGAGCGATGTGGGACTCCCGTTCGTTCCCCCGTCGATGACATCGAAGTGCGGCTTCTCTTCCTGTCATCATCTTCATCTCTTCGATCATGTCCCTCGCCCAACATCGCTTCTCATCAAATCCTTCTCTCTTTGCCGGAGCAACTCAATCACCTACCTCGCCAACTGCGCCTTTGTCAGGCCAAACGCGCCAAGCATTACCGGGCCTGGACGTGGACCATGCTCAGCGCCTCACGCGACGAGAAGGAAACGAAAAAAAGAAAAAAAAGAAAACAATGGCCGAAGCTTGTTTGGTTTGGTTGCGCGATCGCACGACTCCAGTTCGCGTTCTGTCGCATAGCGTAGAGCTAGTAGCGTTTGAGTCTCTGGACCAGGCAGGTTGCTTCGATTCTGTCGAGTTTGGTTTCGCAGTGCCTGAACAGGCTGTCGAGTGGCATCCGATGACATTATCTCCTTGTTGAGACTTCATCCATCGGGTACTTCTATTCATCTCGCATGCTGTCGTCACTGTTCTATACGAGGTAGAAAGTCCCAGTTGTCTGCATCCGGATGTTAGCAACAAGTGTTGTTGCAACACGGAGCCTCCAACCGACAACCATCGATGGTCATCAAGCGGTAACGGGTTTCACCGTGCTTGGTCCACGGATGGTCCACGGATGGTCCACGGATGGTCCACGGAAGGTCGACGGCACGGGCAGATGGAATTTGGGCACAGCGAGTTTGGTTGAGACTGGGTATCACACCCTCTTCGTCTTCTTTCGGACCAGGAACCAGGCCAAGTGATGGTTCAGGAGTACGATGGTCAAATATATCCAAAATGCTCTCCAGCTCGGAAGGGCCAATCGGCTCATACAGCTGACGGGTAAATGGGGTTTGACTTCGAAATGGGGTATCCCGCCTCCGTCGTCGCCAATCTATCAACGGCTGGTTGTTACCGTTCCACAGAGAAACCCTTGGTTGGTGCAAATTCGTCGTTCCGAGAGTCCGAATGAGACTACTCTAATTAGCTAAAGAAGAGCAGTGTTGTTGAGGCGAAAGCTTTCCTCGCATCCATGCCATGTTTACTTTCATCATCTTTCATCTTACTATTCAATCATCCACAGGGGGCTCCTCTCAACAACGGCTTCCTCTCATTCGAGTCCCCAGCACTACAGCAAAACTGCCGGGGTTCACCTGTCAAAGCCTGCCAAACAGCTGTCGCCACCGTTTTGGGGTCTATTCTACTGTGGGGTTGAACACCGGCAGCCCGCGGTATCAATGACCCCGCCAATGCTCTCAGTCCGGGAAGGAGAAGGGTGCGAATCACATACCACGATTCACAAATCACGTTGAATGAGAGGAGTGGTACTCGTTTCGCACAAATAACTAGCATTTGGACTCATCAACATATCCACTACATATCACCCGAATCATTAGCATCTTCATGGATATGCCAGATGTCACAGTTGCTGCTCCGTCTGAGGGCACTCGAGAGTCCCTAAAAGACAGCAACAGTCGAAGAGCTGCCGCATGTCTAGTCTGTCGTCGATCCAAGATCCGGTGCGAAAAGGGGAAAGGCCAACATAACGATGACGACCGATGCCAACGCTGTCTTCAGTTAGGGGTACAATGCATACGCCCCGAGTTCCACGTGGGCAGGAGGAAGGGTGTTAAAAAGCAAGTTCTGCTGGCTCCTCATCACGAAGCCCTGTTACTGACCACCTCCTCAGTAAGCGCACCGGGTTGGAAAAGGCACTCCATCAAGTCGAGCAGGCTGTCAAACGATCAGGAGCCAGTCTGCACGGTATTGAGGCCACCAAATTCGTCTCCGAACTGAAGTTAATCTTAGGTGCCGGCTCACTTACACCTCTCGCCGATGGTGACCCTAAACAACCCAGAACTGGTCATACAAGGACGTCCTCAGCCATATCACGAAGGCCCAGTGACGTTCTCATGGCGGATGTATCCGATGATTCCGGTGATAGCTCCATCTCAGATCATGACGACATGAGCATTCCGCAAGACTCTACACCATCACAGAGCCATGTGGCAGACGAGAGCCTTGCGGTCGATGATGCGGAAAATCCCCTTCAGCTTCTCGCCCGAGCTTCTGACATGCATGTTTCTCCGAAGCCTGTTGGTGAGCTTTCCACTGCCGAGATTATCCACAGCCACCAACGCCCACGCCAAAATAAGCAATCCGAAAAGCTGTCCGAAGTCGAAAAGTTCTTCAAGTTCACTCAGTTCTCCCTTGACTGCAGCCCTGATCTGGATCCCATCGACCTTGGCTTACTTACGTCGGAGGAGGCAGAGTCCCTCTTTGACTTCTTCCATAAGAGTCTTGCCCATACCCGATGGGGTCTGGACCCAATACTGTACACGGCCTCCTTTACACGCTCACGTTCAGCCTTTCTCTTCACTTCAATATGTGCCGCGGCCGCCCTCTTCATGCCAACACAGGGAGCCCTGTCGCGGAGGTTGTCCAATCACTGTAAAACCTTGGTCAACAGGATCATGGTTGACCGATACCGGTCCGTCGAAATTGTCCTTGCCTTTATGGTCAACGTCCCCTGGATGTTTCCTGGCAAACATAGCACCGACGACGAGACGTGCTGGTATGTTTCCATGGCCACCACCATGGCTCTGGACCTGTCCCTGCACAAGATCGTGGTTGCTATGGATGCCATACGAGACGGTAGCTACAACGGAGGTATCGCACGGGCAGACTGCATTGACCCCAAAGTTGCATTATCTCTCGATGGTTTTGGTGACGTTGATTCCGAGTCCGAACTAGGGAGACGGCTGCTGCGGCGAAGGGAGAGATGTTGGATTGCGTTGTTTGTTCTAGAGCGAGGAATGTGCCTAGCGCGAGGCAGAAGCTATACCGTGCCTCTTACCCCCCTTCTTCGACGGTGCGATGAATGGCACATGTCGGATATTGCGGATACAATGGATGGGCACTTGGTGTCCATGGCTGTCTTGCGGAGAGACTTGGTGAGCTCCCATGTTCATTCCTGCAATGCAAGCGCTGACATGATCAGGACGATTTGTTCAACTCCATCAGGGCAGTCTGTGACGGATCCCGCGAAACACTGGCAGACGGCGGCCTTATTGCCCAATCGTTCGTCTTTCCTCTTCCTGGTTTCTGGTTGTAAGCTGCCTTGCTAACTACCACTCTAGGATACAAATGTCGGTCGATAAGTTCTTTGAGCAATGGCACGCCAAATGGACCATACCCATCGGCACCGGACCTCGTAAGTGCATTTCCAGCCTCTCGCCACTTCTATTCCATCCCTCTAACACCGGGTGCCCAAAAGAACACCGCCTCCCACCCTACGTCCAAATCCTCATCATCCACACCCGCCTCTCCATCTACAGCAGCGTAATCAACCACCCCACCGCGCCCACCGAAGTCCGCCACTTCTTCCACGCCGCCGGTCTCTCCTCGGCCTTAAACGTCATGCGCTCCGCCATCCAAGGCGAGGAGCAGCTCTCGAGCATGCCCAACAACACCGCCATTATGATCTCCTTCGCCGCCTGTTTCGCCCTGCGCCTCAGCGGCCAGCTCTCCGGCGGGACCTCCAGCCTGGCGCCCAGCGTCCGGACGCTGATCGAGGAGACGGCGGGCGTGCTGGAACGGATCGGCACCGCTACGGACCATCGCAATGGTATGTCAACGCTGTATGGGAAGTATTTGAAGTATATTGTTAAGAAAGCGGCGGCTGCTGCGGCGACGTCGTATGAGAACAAGGCTTCAACAGTGCGGCCGAGGAACGGGACAGCAATGTCATCTGACCGAGGGCCGCCCGTGGCCTTCTCCCGACACGGTGGGCCGTCTGCGTCGTCATCAACGATGGCAACATATCAACGCAGCAGCCAGCAAGGGACTAGTACCACAAACATAGGTAGTAATTACGGCGTCCCGACGGATGCTGCTTTGTCAGCGACATCCGGCCCATTCCTCGAGCCATCATCATCATCCCCATCCTCCCTCTGGGCAGCCACAGAACCGATCTTGCTACAATTCTCGTCCATGTCCGACGACCAAATCCGGGAGGCGCTGAATAACGAGTTTCATGTTGATCCGGCTACCTCGGCTTCAAACTCAAACAGCATGTACCACCAACACCATGCTGGTGGCCCAGGTCTGTCGTCGCTGTGGGATGATGCGGCTGTTCTTCCGGATTGGTTGAATTCGGCGAATTTACCGGAGTTTGGGGTTTAATTTGGTGAGGTGACTAGGTGACTGGTGACTGACTGAGGTGAAGAACGGTTGGATGACTGAGTGGACCTGGAGCGAGGTGTGAGAGCTGAGAAAGAAGAAGAGGAGGAGGAGGAGGTTTGACTAGTAGGTGTTCATCAGGTACCTGGTGATGTGCAGGAGGGAACAGCTTAGGCGAATATCAAACAAATCACTGGATCAGCGGCTGGTAATGAGTAGGCAGTTGGATAAAAAAAAAAAGAGTACGCAGCACCGACGATGACCCTGCCCGGAATTGAACCTGGGACCTTGCACTTTCAGACTTTCCTGTACCGACTCGAGCCACAAGTTGGCGCTTAATTGTGCAGTGTGCTTCCGTTACACCACTCGGCCATTGAGCCGCCAGTGCGCGTTTGATTAGTTGTTGGAGGTTAGGCTTGGGAAAGGGATTGATATACGGGACGGAAATTCAAAACTTATGGTTCCCTCCCCAATTTGGTTGATGTTTCCGTTTTCGGTGTTCGGTGGAGAAAAGCTGAATGAGATGCGTGCTTAACAAGAGCACTGCGGATTTGGCTACTTGCTTGATGGACAAGTAACAGGCTGACTGAAAGCCAGTGGACCACCTTCCAGCGGCTACCGGGTGCCAGCTGAGGTCAATGAGTGTTCCCATTCCTTCACACCTTTGCAATGTGAAACCGTCAAAAGAAAGAACACTGCAGTACAAAGTTACCGTATAACCTCGGGGAATCCGGTCTCCAAGTCTTGTACAAACCAATTAATCAAACAGACATTGAAGACTGCTCGGTTGAGGATATCGTTGAATCCCCAAAACCTCAAGGTGCCTGAGCGGCCTACGGACCTTGGGAGGAGTGTGAACCACCATCACTTGTCCTTGTACGACGGCGAAATGCATGTATGCTGAGAGGTTCAGGACTTCATGTATGGTAAAAATATGCGAATATCGGCTCAGGATCTGCCAGCATTGGCTATCTTCAAAACAGCTATTACCTACCGGATCCCGAAACTGAGCTGCTCGAGTATCTACGGTACATATGTATGGGAAGCTGGAAGGTATCAAAATATGTAAGTGGAGGCCAAAGCATTACTTCCACTTAAACATCTACATTTCGACAGCCGTCTGTGCGTCGCCTTTATCAAACTCCCACTTACACTGTACATATCGCGTGCTTCAACTGCCCGTACCCATCGGCCTTGCGAGCCTCGAAAGTCTGCAGAGGGTTGTGTCGGCGAGGTCCGATTGCGGTAGCACTGCGGGTTATGTATACAATGTGGAAGTGTGCGACAGAGTCCAGTGTGAGGTCTGGCGCCGCGATCGTTGGGCCGATTCGATGCCATTGATGCCATGGCAGTCGTGTGGATGGCTTCCAGTTTGGGATGCGGGATGCGACTGTGCGTGAAAGATGCGGGGGGTGGGACTTGATGATTGTGACTTGTGAGACTCAAAATCGCATCATGATGGTTTGCGATGGCACCAGCCCAAAAGGTCGCACCCAAGGTGGCAACCAACCAACGGGAAAGGAAAGCCGGGGGGCAGCGGGGAGAATGTTTATCGGAGGGTCGGACCACGGAGTGCAGCCCCGGTTGCGCCGTCTGCGGGCGACGGTCTGCCCCGGTCGTCATGTTAGGCTCCGTCGTGCCCCGGTCTAGACGGTCGACTGCTGAAACAAATGCCTGTTACACATGGATGATGCTGGTCCAGCGGCACCGATGCGTCCATGGTCACCGTGGCAGCGGGAAAACAAAGATGGGGATTTGGGGACAAAAATGTCTGAAGATGTGCAACCAGAATCCGGAGATGAACGGCGTTCAATCGTTACGAATACGGAATTATTCACACCTATTACAAACACCTTTTAAACCTTATCTCTCGACAGTCAACACAGCCATTCAGAGCTCTTCACCACGACACCACCAAACCTCTAGCGCTCTTCAGTGACGACGTTCCAAGAACTTGGCAATGCTTGTCAACCCGCCGCCAACGGACCACCAACTCGGCCGGTTTAGCGCTCGCCATCTTGGATTTCCTTTTCTGGCCTTGTGTGATTGGTACCTAACCATGCGGGGCAGTTCTGTTAACAAGTTCGTTGCCTAGAATGATACCCCAGCCTCACAACGGACAATATCGGAGGAGCAAACTGAAGAGGCAGGAGGGGGCTCGAAACCAGAAGGGTTCTAAGGGTGCATCAAAGTGATGGTGCAATTACAACGGAACTTGCGACCAAGGTTCGTGTACTCTTTCCACCTTCATGTTTTCACACAATCGACAAGACGGAGTGGGCGAATAGCATGTTCACAATGCAAGTTGGGAAAGCCCGTTAGAAAAGAGTTGCCAGTTTGGTGATCAAATGCAGTTCTGCCCTCCGGCTCTCGGGGCAGTGTCCGGTTACGCTGTAGTGACACCTTAGCACAAATTAGTGCTACTCCGATGTGCAAGTGCTACTACGCTACCCCGTCCGTGGGCTACGAGCACGGGCGGGGGTCACCGTACAAGAGATGTGATTGGCTGAGACTAAGTGGATGCCTTGGCATTTTTCATATGCAGCCTGTTCTCCATTTTTCGGCAGCTTGTGAAAAGTGGACTGCGGAAGGTGTGCCCTTTGCAACAGCAGCACAGGTCGGGCCAAAGACAGCCAACTGTTAATTACAAACAGTAATAAATCTCGCGCCGCCCTCACTCCCCGTTGTCCGCTACAGTCCCGTCCTGGCCGCGAGTCTCGAGAGTCGAGTCCAAACCTAACTTCAACCCCTCCTTTGGACTTTGGTCCCATCTCCTCCGCCCCGGCCGTTGCCAATTGTCCGTCCAACCGTTCAGAACCTAGCCGACCACTCAACCGTTCCTGCCCGCCCCTTCGACCTCTGCTGTCCACAACCATCGTCACACTGCCCGTCGTCTTTTTTTTTTGGTGGAATACCCAAACAAAAGAACAACCGCAGTTACCCACCTGACTTATTGCCCCTGAAAAACGAGAAAATTTGTCAACCGGTCCTGTCGACAGACTAGCTTTCCCGCCTCCGCCTCCGAGTGCAGCCCTACACGAGTCACCGTTGTCACCGTTTCCCAACGCCAACACACCCAACCCTCAAAATCGCAACCATGTTCGCCGCCACCAGAGTCCTCCGCCAGGCTGCTGCTCACGCCGAGCGTGTTCCTTCCATCAAGTTCCTCGGTCGCAGAACCGTTCCTGGTATGTTCCTCCTCGTCCTGCGCCTCCGAGCATTCCGATGTGGTGCATCTGCCATCTCGACTGGCAACCTTGGTGTTTTCGGATGACGTGCTGACAGCCTGCTCTTTGTCCAACAGCTTCCGTCGACCACTCTCCCAAGCCTCACCCTGCCTCTCCCACCAACTCGCTCCCGGCCAACTGGGGCTCTTCCCCCACCTTCAGCGCCTATCGCCAGCACGCCCAGCAGCACGGTCCCCTTCGCAAGACCATCCGTCCTGAGGAGGCCGGCATTGGTGGCTCCCCCGGCGCCGCTCTCGGCCCCGTTAAGCCTCCCCAGGGTCTCTACTTTGACCGCAACGAGCTTCCCGCCCGCTTCCGTCGCCAGCCTCTCACCGAGGCCGAGATTGAGGCTATTGAGACCGGCTGTGGCTTTGCTTAAACGCGAGAGAAATCAACATAGACTAGACGGTTCGTTTATCAAGATCGATATCGAGCCCGAAACGACCGACACAACGCAGCGAACCTTTGAGAATTGCCAATACCACCCCTTTGACCTAGGAATGGGCCTACACTTGAGATTCCCAATCATCTAGCGCTATCTATCCCTATCCCCCTCTCACATCACACACACAGCGTATGATCACCAATGCTTCACGCGATTTTGAACCGAGCAAAGTTTGTATATCAGATTATCTATGGACGGCACTGCATTGGCGTTAGAAAACAAAGAGCTCACCGAGGTTTGGCTTTAGAGATACACGTTCCGGCTTTGGTCAGCATGGCACGGTGTTAACGGATCGGTGGGGGAGAACGTCGTCCAAAGGAGGCCGGGCCTTGTCCGGACATCCGGGCTTGAGTGACCGGGGGACGGATGCAGGTCTTGTGTATATAGTCAGTGCAACGGGCTACCCCCAAAGCCGGGCGAAATCCCAGCGTTGGGTGTCAGCCCGCGAGCCCAGAATAACATATAAACACTTCTGAACACCAACCGCTGCTCGTATCTGGTTGCCAATGCCGAGAATGACGTGTGAGACAAAAAGCCATATCACGCCGTAGTTTGGACGGAGGATTGCTGGGGAACACCGATATCCAGAGCTTTACATCATTGGGCCACTCCAGAACAAGTAAACAGCTGCCTCTTACCCGCGCTGAGCTTCAGATATACTCGAGGCCTCAACCAACCACACAAAAAGGGAAGCCAACTTACAACAGCATCGTCAACTCCATGTGCTCAGGGTTGCTTGCTTCTACACTACACCACAGACACCTCGGCATGCTCGGAAGCGTCCCTGCGCGTAGCACATCTCATCGTGGGAACATGTGGCGTACAAGTAAGGCCTCTACAGGGGACATTTCGGCTTCTACGGAGATGATCTCTCAAGTGAGAAACAGAAGAAGCAAGCGGACTGTGACGGGAAGGTGATCAGCCCTGTGAGATTGCCGGCCGGGGGTCGAATTGATCGATTGTGCCGTGCCTGATGCCATGTGCATGTGCTGAGTTCAGTCACCACGGTGAGGACGAACTCGGTGGGGGCCGGGTTTCTGGGGAATGTCTCTGTCAGCTGCCAAACAACTGGATAGGGCCGGCCAATTGATCGCCCAAGCCCCACTAAAAAGTTGAACTGCCCTGAGGAGCTCCCGGCAACTTCCACAGCGCTGACGATAACAGCGCCGGACGGACCCAATCGGGAGCTCGATGATTCTTCTCGCTTTCAAGGTTCCTGTTTCCTCAAGCCCGAGTTCCTCTTTCGCAATCCAGTTCCCCGGTCCCTGCAACTTGTCTGGACCTTGACGACGCCTGGATTAAATTCCAAAGCAACAAACCACCCTTCAACAGATTTGTCGCAAACCCAAAATTCGAGACTCTGCGATCATCTGAACTTCCCGACATCGTCGCATCCCGATTATAGAGGAGGATCCCTGCTATCCTTATACACCTCACAACATACATCGACGACGAGAACCTCGCCGATAGTCAACCAACTTATTACGCACAATCAAGATGAAGGAAATGGCAGGACAGGCCGGTGCCGGCAGCGAGGACAAGTGCCCCGTCGACCACAAGACGCGCGAGCTGTGGTTGCAGCAAGCAAAGCAGGCAAAGGCCGCACAAGAGGCCGCGGCTGCGGCGGGCGGCTCGACGACACCATCGCCAGAGAACGCCTTCACGACGCCCGTAGTACCAGCAGCAGCAGCAGTCCAGCAACAACCACCAACACCGCCTACTCAGACCCAGATCCCCCAGCCGGCGCAACAAACAGCAGTCCCCGCGGCGCTTCCCACCTCGCAACCATCATCTTCGTCTTGGTCCTCATGGCTCCCCTTCACGTCCTCTTCTTCCGGCTCCTCCGCGCCCTCCACACTAGCGACCGGCGCCTTGCCGCTCGGCGAACAACGCGAAATCTCCTCCATCCCCCGCGCCGCCACCACCGGCCCCTCCGCCTGCCCCTCCAACGCCGAGCAAGAAACGGGCGCCGACACCGCCACGGGTAACTGGGTCTACCCCTCGGAAAAACAATTCTACGAAGCCATGAAGCGCAAGGGGCACGACGGCGCCAGCGCAGCCGACATGAAGACGGTGGTCCCCATCCACAACGCGGTCAACGAGCGGGCGTGGGCGGAGATTCTGCGGTGGGAGAAGCCGTTTACTGGAGAAGGGTGTGGGTGTGCCGAGGGCCCCAAGCTGCAGAGCTTCATGGGCGAGAGCAAGCGGATGACGCCCAAGGCAAGAATCAACACGCTGCTGGGGTACACGGCGCCGTTTGATAGGCATGATTGGATTGTTGATCGGTGTGGTACGAGGGTGGATTATGTGATTGATTTTTATGCGGGGAGGAATAATGATAAGGCGGGGGCGGGAAAGTTGAACTTTTATTTGGATGTGAGGCCGAAGTTGAATACGTGGGAGGGAGTTAAGATGAGGGCTTTGAGGGCTGTTGGGTTGAACTAAAGGGAGAGGCGTGTGGATGGTGGATGGTGTCTAGAGAGTAGACTCGGTTGGTATATAGGGTAGAGATCTCTCCGGACTTATGAGTCAAATATGTAGGTTTCGCTGTATTATTAGTAGGGTTCGTTTAACATTGCATCTCACTCATGTTTTGCATATGAACTTTCGTTCAAACGGCGCATCATGATACAACAATGGGAAAGAAAAGGTTCACTAGAGAATGATAGACATGGGAAGAGTTCCGCATAGAGGCAACTTCCCTGATGCTAGTGATTGCTCTTTGGTGTTGGATATATAAATTACATATTACTTTGATTTTGTAGATCTCCTGTTACTCCTCAGGTGTCCGGCTGTTCCAGGAGGAAATCCAACGCATTCCTTCTCAACCAATGTTACTAATGACATCTCAATCCTTCTTGGATACCTGTGGTTGTCGAATACTATCCTTCTCTGATGGGATTGGGACTGAAAAGCAGACATTGCAAAGTTAGCAAAGTGAAAGACGAGAAGAGAACATCATGTAGGCAGTCAGTCAGCCACACATACCTTTCTTCCCATCCCCGACCCTCACCCTCACAGGCGATCTCGTTTCCAACGCGTTCGTCTCCAGATCCCACCCAGCAGCCGCCAGCGCCGCAAAAACGGTCCCCTTCTGCTCCTCCGACGTGTATCCCAGCAGCGGCACCTCGTTCTCATAATGACTCTCCAGCCCATCCTTAAGGGCCGAGTCAAAGTGATACGCGTGGCTAACAGCATCGAACCAGGCCTCCAGCGGACTACTCGCACTTGCACTCATTTTCTTTCCCTGCCCCTCCTCCTTCAACGCGATCCTCATCACAAAATTCCCTCCCCGATGACAAATCCCCATGAAATACCCCTCCGTCTCAAACTCATACCTATGATACCCCCCCTTCCACCCCGCCAACGCTTTAACATCCCCATACGTCCCAAACTCGCAAGTACCCGTGTACTCACCGGATTTACTCGCCATCTTGCCAAACCCAAACCCCCCTCCCCATCCTCGCAGCTGCAAAATACTCTCCCTCCCCGCTACCTCCTCCGGCCCCAACACCCTCCCATGTTCCAACCACTCCCTCACCACCATCGTCGCCCTCTGCCTATTCAGCGTCCGACACCTCACACTCCTAACCGCCCAATAATTCATAAGCAAATGCACCCCCAGCAGTCCCACCATCAACACCCACACCACTTGTTTGTCTTGCACAACCTTCACCACCAAACTCCCCACCAACATCCCCAACAAACTCACCACCGTCTCCTGACTCGCTTCCTTAGCATTTAGTTCCGCCAAGTTCCCCCTCAGTGCGAAATGCGCCGACAAACTCGCCTTGCTAGCATTCGCCGCTACTCCACACAAGCTCCTCAACACACCGGCGCCGACAATAACCCCCAGTTTAGGCAGGTACGGCATCGCCGGCGTTAGGAGGTCTAACAACTGCGCGGAATCATTCAACAAATCCGCTAGGAACCGATAAAATTTACACTCCGGTTCGATAGCCGTGCCCAAGCGATGGGCGAATAAAATAGTAGCGATTCTCGAGATGGTGTCGCCGGCGATTTTGAGGATCAGGGCCCCCGTGGGCGAGGAGGAGGAGTCGCCTACTCCTAGACCCTCGAGGACGGCGCGGTTGGCTAGCAACGAAGTGATGGAGGAGAAAAAAGCTTGGAGCGAGTCGTAGGTTTGGTAGGCGAGGTAGTCGGGGGTTACGGAGTGGGGGTAGCCGGCGGGGAGGAAGGCGTGGAGGAGGGCGAGGAGGGGGGGTAAGCGGGTTGGGATCTGGAGGTTGTTAGCGAGGAGGGCAAGGGGGAAGGGGGGGAGGAAGGGGGAGGAAGGGGTCGTTGGTTGGAAGTGGTTTGACTTGTCGACGTCTTGGAAGTTGACTTTGGGTGCAAGTTCGTTGTTTGAGATGGTGCTCGGTGATGCTGTTGAATTGGGAAGGGAAGGCTTAGGCAGAGCAGGATGGAGGGACGGATGAATGGGGATGGATCAAAGTACGTACGGCCCTCAGACTCTCCTGTGATTCACCAGTGTATGTGCAGAGCACATTGCCCGCTGGGTCGATGTCGTAGATGTTTCTGCTCATCGTCTCGATTGCTGTCTACATTGACGAAGCTCTGGTGTTGTCCGTCGAAGTCGAGAAACGATGTATCCAGCAAAGGGAGCTGTGCGCGGGTGTGGCAATTAGTTGCTCGGTTGCGTCTCGGCCGGACCATACAATTATGTAGCCAGAGTTATCAATGTTTCTTTTTCTCTGATAATGCAATGGCGCGTAAGATAACCCAAAGCTGCGTCGTGGTGCGTCGTACGTAGAGGTAGGTAGGTATGTGTGTGCAGTGCGCGTGTAGAGAATGGTCGCGACGGGGAACGCCAAGCGATGTTGAACCCCCCTTATGGAAGCTCTGCCATACCCTGACGTAAGACCGTGCCGTGATCGCTGTATGTGCTACAAACCCCTGACATGCTGCTCAATTCGGTACGCTGTGAACAGGACATCGGGTCCCCTTTGGATACCTTCCTTACTCCTGAAGGCGCTATATGCTGTATCGACACAAGTCAGTAGCTCTAGAAGAACTCGAAGGGGTTGGCTGTCTGGTTAACATGAGCACCACGCAGAACCTAATGAGGAATGGACCGGGTTTTCGTTCATCTTTGCCATTGCAGCAACTCCTGCTAGCCCTTTCAGACATCGGCCAACGCTGTCCTCCAGGGACAGTAGCCAGCCCTGTCTTTATATGTCCCTAGCTTTTCGCTACCTTACCCTTCCTTGGTAGTATGTCCACAGCCCGGGTATGTACATTATTATGTCAATATTTTTCCAGTATTAAAATCCAACCTGCGCAGCAGCTTACGCGAAATGTCCCCCTTCCGAACCCATCTCCTCTAAGAAGAGCTCTTAACCGGGGTGCCATCCTCAGCCACCAGGTACTCCTGTGTCGCAACTGGACCCTCGCCAACACTGGTCATGATCACACGGCTAACACCGTTCTTCAGCAAGCCGGCAACGCTCTCGTCAAAGGAAACGTTGGCCTTGAGGCCCTCAACGGCGGACGCCTTCCAGCCATCCACTTCGCTAAGGACGCTGTAGAGGTTGCCAACAACAGCCTCGGTATCCTGCTCGAGATAGTAGATGACGGCGTTCGGGCCGGCATCGAAAGTATAAGCGGCAACGGACCGGCCAGCAGCCGCATTGATGGCCTCGACGGCGCGAATGGCGGCGCGCGAAACGTCGTTCATGTAGAAGATGGGAGGATAGGTGTCGGCGCAGGTAGCGTGGAAGGAGTTGGAGTCGCGCATGGTGACCTCAGCAAAGGCGGCAAAGTCACGCTCCGCAATCGCCTTCTCCATGATCTCCATGTTCTTGGGCACCACCGACTTGATGCGCTCCTGGAAGAGACCGGAGGTGGCAACCGTCTGCTGCATGCCCGAGGTCGAGCTGACGCCCTTCTTGGCGGCAGATGCGACGAGGATAAGGGCGCGCATCTCGGGCCAGTGCGAGGCCTCAGCGACCTGGTCGGCCATGGAATCGCTTCCATCAGCAGCCTCACCCATGCGCCAGGCAACATAACCGCCAAACAGACTGCGGCAGGCGGAGCCGGAGCCCTGGCGGGCGATCAAGCTCAGCTCCGAGGGGGAGGCAGGGAGCTCGTAGAGGTTGGCGATAGCCCTCACGAAGGCAGCGAAGCCGGCAGCGGACGAGGCGAGACCGGCAGCGGTAGGGAAGTTGTTCTCGGAGACGATGCGTAGGGGCATGGTGGAGAGCTTGGGGAGCGAGGGGTCAGCAGCCTCGAGGGCGGCGCGACGGGTGCGCAGCTCGCGGAAGCAGGCCTGGGGGCGAGCGCCAGACACATCAGAGGGCTCGCCATTGAGCAGAAGGGAATCGCCTTCGGGGTACGAGGCCGAGCAGGAGGCGGTAGTGAGGGTGCGGAGATCGGCTTGGGAGAGAGTGACGGAGAGAGAGCTGTTGGTTGGGAGGTTGAGCTTGGTGTCGCGCTTGCCCCAGTACCTGACCCTTCAAGTCAGTTCAGATGCTCTTCTCCACGTGTTCGTCTGAAGTATTATTAGGAAAGAAAGTTGGGCTGACTTGACGACGGCAATGTTGACGGGGGCCGTGGTGCTGGCGCGGTAGACCTTTTCGGAAGCCATTATAAATATGTTATAGGATTAGGGGCGTATGGAAAGAACAGGTCGCAAAGGAGAAGTAAGAAAAAGGACAAAAGGCAATGTCGCGATGGTGTTTGTTTGGTTGTTGCGATGGATGGACAGGATGGCGGGCGGTCAACAAAGAAGTTGGGAAATGAAGCTAGAGGGGACCACGACCCCCTTTCAACTCCATCGATGTGTTTCCCCAGCAATCGCCAGCTCTGCATCGCAGCATTCTGGCGGGGCTCTCCAGCGGGGCAAAGGTGGGGTTAATGGGAGATTTGGAGCTCTGCCAGCCGAGCCAGAGCCCAGAGGACCCTGAACACGCCAATCCAAGAACAGCTAGCGCCTCCAGGATCTCGGGGCAGTCAGGTTGGCAATTAACCACAGGGCAGCGACGGCCTGGCCCGTCCCCCGTCATGGCCCGAACCGTCTCCCGGTCTTTGACCTCTTGTGCCGCATCACCGTCTCAAGATCTGATCTCTCCCGAGCCATCGGATGACACTGATGCCAGGAGCTCCATCACGTTGCCGCGAAGCAACTTGGTCGAATTCTGTTTTGTCCACAAGACGATCTTGCTATTCGAGTGCAGTACTCCGACCATGACATATCTTCCACTTCCTCTGTCGTCCTCGTCCAAGCTAAACTGTACGATACCAAATTCACATCACACACTTCACGTCTCCACTCACGCCGATGCCACAGCCAGACATGACAGCAGTGAGGAACGAAATGAATCCGCTCACGAAACGCCCTTGGCATAAAGCTGCGCTTCATCATGGACAGTTGCCGGTCAACAAAGCTCTGTTTCTGCCTAGCTCGGATGGGGATATCTTTTCTTGATTTCTTGTCCCTGGTCTCGCTGGGGTACCGTTGGTGATTCCAGAGCCCACCACAAGTGGACAACCACAGATCGAGGTTTGACTATAACTCAAACTTACAACAGCTATGCAAATGCATCAGCTGTGAGTTGATCTGATCTATATGGTAGTCACGTATCAACCACCCTTCAAGTTGGCTGACCAGCTTCCAAGACAACAGATTCAGACACTTCATGAGCTCTCGGTATAACTTGCAAGTTGCAAAAAAAAGATGACGAGCTGAGACACAGCAGGCCTTCTTCGGGCACATCACATCAGAGACATGTTCGAGAGATAATCAGGGAAGATGCCGATTCTCTCCCTCGGCTGTGTAGACTGAGCCCCTATGACGCTCATGTTTCACTGAAAATTGACAATACTGAGCTAGGAGGAGGAATCATTATGAATGAGCAACCTACCATTGGCTTGCTAACCTGTAATCAGGTTCCAATATGGCGCTTGACTAAACATCAATCAGTCTACCGCTGAGCACTAGTACTACAACCTACCTTGGTGGTATTCTGTCACAAACCACCGTCGTGCTACACCAGCGAGACAAGCAATCTGTCGTATGACCGTGAACCAGGTACGGTGATAGGACGGGTGGCTATCTGACTATTCGACTCCTCTCTTATCGACAAGCCGAGGCTGACAGAGATGTATCACAGAGCAGGACAGACTGGAGTGTCTAGAGCCTCGCTAAGCCGGTCCTGCATACAGGTACAGAAAAGTTAATATCTGCTACCACATGGCTAGGCTGTAGATCCCTTCTTCTGGACCCGCGGGTCCGACCTTCACCTCGAGTCCGAACCAGCCTGTCAGGGTTGAGGGATTCAATTTAGCATTCAAAGAGTTTCCGAACGGATATGTTCGTCGAAAACGCGAAAAGCGTCTATTCGGGTCTTTCCCTGCACTGACTGAGGAACTTTCTTCCAGTCGTAAAAGAATATGAAGATGAGCCTGACGATGACTGCGTCAGGGAACACACGACAACTTACGACACTCCATCTCCCATTCAGTACCCTTAACCACGTTCATCCTGTTCACGAGTAGGTACTCCAATGAGACCCAAAAGCACCACACCCCCAAAGACTCTCACACGATCCCGATCCCGTCTTAGATCTGATCTTATTTTTCTAATACGAACCACACGAAACTCCAAACCATGGCATTGAGCCGAGTCAGGCTTTCCGAGATCCAAGATTTCGATCGAAGACACCCTATTTGACACTTCTAAATCCACGAGCGGCTCGAGGGTGAGGGGCTGAAGTCCAGTCCAGTCAGCCTCCAGCTTCCTGCTATGGAAACTCTTACGCGTCGCCTCCCGTCCCGCGTGCAAGCCTGAATACTGACTGGCACACCGGATACTCAACCCGGAAACCGTCGTAACTCTCTCTCTCTTCCGAAGCCGAAACCCTACATACATTACATTCCTAGACCTCTTACTTCGCCTCCGCCATCATGCGCGGCAGGAAAATAAAAGCGCCACTAGGTTCCCGTACCTGCCGTGGTCATCCCTGCCGCTGCCCCAGACTCCCCCGCCCATCCAGCCAGCCTGTGAGTGACAATCTACCGGAAACACACGCAATGACGTGACACCAACCATGCCGGCAGCCGTTGGGATTTTTGGGGTAGGTATGTAAAGGGGCCCGTTTGGTTCAGTCAGCAAAACGCGAATTTGTATGGGAAATCAACCCCCTGCAAAGTAGTAAACTGCAGTTTGCTGTTTTATGCAGGTAGTTGGGGGTCATTCTCGTCTTGGCTGCAGAAAAATGTATTGCGCTAAGGCAAGCAAATGCATGCAGTCCGGAAGGCCTAATAAGGGAATTAGTGGGCCCGTGCAGGAGCATTTTGCTGTTTTCTATCTTAACGGGTCACCCCATGAAGATAGAGCATTTTGCTACTTCAGCGATAGTGCAACCAACACCGCGAATCACAACCCCGGTCACAACAATGCGTCTTTTGGCCCCCATCCTCGAGCGATACCTTCTTAGATGCTTTTTGGCTTTGTACCTTCGTCTACCCTTGTAAGAAGTCAGCAAAAAACGTGCTGACTGAACCAAACGGGCCCAAGGTATGTATGGTGAAGCGGAAAGGGAGCTGGGTGATTAGGGGCCTCTCAGATCCCTGTCCGAACTCCACTTTTCTTGAGCAAAAAGTACCGGGTGTATCTCACTCGTAATTACTGTATTTTACAGACATATGACTACCATATGTATTGTATCTTCGATTGAAATAAAACATT